>RANX01000082.1:0-130801 GCA_009805215.1 Neurospora discreta FGSC 8579 | reverse complement strand
CCAAAAACACCAAGCCACCATGTCCGACAACGACTCGATATCCGTCCGCATCTCGGAGGATTGCCCTTCCGAGATCCAGCGCATGCTCACGGCCGCCTGGGCCCACGATGTCGAGACAGTCAAGAAGCTGATCGACACGCCCGAGGTCGCCCGAGGCCAGGACCCCAAGACGGGCGAGTCTCCCCTGCACGCTGCCATCCGCTCATGCGGTGCTCCTTCCGAGGATGACACTCCCGAGGACCTCGAAAAGGCCAAGGCCACCGTGTCTGAGCTGCTCATGTGGGGTGCCATCTGGAACGATGTCGACAACAACAACGAGACTCCCGGTTGTGTTGCTGCCCGTCTCAACCGGCCTGAGCTGTATGAGCTCTGTGTCAATGCTGGTGTGAGGGCCGAGATGTTGTTTGGTTTGATGGATGGCTATGAGGCTTTGGAGAGTGATGATGATGAGGATGAGGATGAGGAGATGGCCGAGGGTGAGGAAGCCCAGGCTGAGGATGGCGAGGAGGCTCCCGAGTTGGTCGCGGCCGCCGCCGAAGAGGCAACTGCTGAGGAAGAGAAGCCCGCTGTTTTCCAGCCCCCTGCAGTCAACCTCGAGGAGCAAGTCACCAGCGACAAGTACCTCCGCTCTACAGTCGCCTACTCGGACGGCAAGCTGGTGGACGACGCCGGCAACGGTGTCATGATGGCCTGGGAAACCGACATTATGCGTCGCAGTGTCGACGCCCTGCTCCCTAACAAGGAGCCCGGCAAGAGGATCCTCAACATCGGCTTCGGCATGGGCATCATTGATGGCATGTTTGCCGAGACGAAGCCTGCCGTCCATCACATCATCGAGGCCCACCCCGAAGTCCTCGAGTACATCTCCACCCCCGAGTCCAAGTTTGATTCCACCTGGGAAGAGAGCGGTCCGGCTCCCGGTGCCTACAGAGTCTGGGAGGGCAAGTGGCAGCAGATTGGCCTCCAGCTGTTGGAGGAGGGTCATGTCTACGATGCCATCTACTTTGACACCTTTGGCGAGGACTACGGCCAGCTGCGCATGTTCTTCACCGAGTACATCCCCGGTCTGCTTGACTCCAACGGCATCTTTGGTTTCTTCAACGGACTGGGAGCTGATCGCCAGATTTGCTACGATGTCTACACCAAGGTCTCCGAGATGCACCTGGCTGATGCCGGTCTGGACGTAGAGTGGCAGGAGATTCCTGTGGACATGAAGGCGCTGGCTGAGGCCGACAAGGACGGATGGGAGGGTGTCAAGAGGAGGTACTGGACTCTTGATAGTAAGTCCCGGACGTTAAGCTTCCTATGTTTGGTACAGTACTGCTTGCTAACCATTCACAGCATACCGCTTGCCCGTGTGCACATTCCTCGGATAATCCTCTTGTTTCCTTTTCCTCTCTTCAAAAGGTCAAAAGCCGCGATACCCATTCTCTACCGTTGAATTTTTACCGTCCCGCATTCCCGTGCCATCATTGCCGGTTCTTGTCTGTTGCTCTGTCCACCACACATGCAAACTCAGTCCTTTCCCTTGTCTAGTGTGCTTCCGATAAAAACATGCCGTGTTGATTTGGACAACACACCATGGTCACCGGCTCCACCATGACCAATCCAACGTCCCGGAATCTGTTCCGCCTTGACTTAGCAGCGAGCAACACCGGCATCCGCACTAAGAGTAGTGATGCTCCCTTCATCCACAGCCGAACTTTTTTCCCCTCCACTTCTCGGCCAACGTGGTGTAACCTCGCCACGATAAGCATGTGCATCCTACAGCAGGTTATAATGGATGTAACCGTCCCTATCAGCATCGGAATGCTTGGATCAGAGTCTGCGAGAGCTCTACAGATACCTTCACCATGTCGTCCGGGCATGAAAGCTTATTTTGTCGACAAGCCGGCATCACCCGAGCCACCCTAGGCACGGTCCGTACCTCTCCATGCGTGAATAAATCAGACCTGTATCGTCGCTGTCGATGTTTCGGCACTATTAGAGATACCTCCACCTCTTGAAGCAAGCTAAGAAAAACCATCGCTGCTTTACAAGGCTCGCTGAATGGGTTGAGACGAATCACCGCAGAAGCGCGTGGGGTACAAACCCCGGCAACAATTCTGAGCGATGATCATTCTGCCGGATTGGCCAATTGCTTGCCGTGGACCAAATGGTTCAAGTCTAGACAAGCTTTGAGGTTTCGTTCGTGCAACCATCGTCAGGGTCCCGAACTCCACAACACTACCACCCTTGAGATACCGAATATCTACCCGACTTGATGCGGCTACACTCCCCAATACTAGGTAATGACATACGCAATGCTGCTTGCTATGCAGAACAAGTGCCGGACGGGTGTAGGTCGGGCTTGTGAAGAGGAAAAAACTTCATGATGGATCTCTGATAAGAAGGGCATATAAAGTATGGTGGCTCTCCCTTTATTGTCTCCCGGCCGAGTTCTTCTAGCCCAGGGACGACTACACAGTCGAAAAGTTGCCCAAGATGACTCTCCCCACGAAGGCCTCCCTCGCGAGCTTCTTGGACCCTTCTCATGTCACAAATGCATCTCCCAAGGCCATCCTCCTCACCACCTTCTCCCTTCTCATTGTCTACTACATTACCTCCTCCATCATTGCCTGGTACCGCCTGCGTCACTTCGACGGCCCATGGCTCGGCAAATTCTCCTACCTCTGGATCTTCAAGATCATCCACTCGGGCCAAATGGGTGAAGCAGCCCACGCCGCCCAAGACAAGTACGGCGGCGTCGAGCCGGGCTACCCTTCCACCGTGCGCATTGGCCCCTCGGATCTCATCACCACCGAGCTCGACCTGATCCGGCGCATGTCCGGCGCGCGCTCGCGCTATGTACGTTCGGACTGGTACAAACTCAACCGCCTCGATCCCTATGACGACAACATGTTCAGCACCACTTCCACTACCTACCACGACAAACTCAAGAGCAAGATGGCTCCTGGGTACGCAGGCAGGGATAACACCGGCGTGGAGAAGGACATCGCCTATGTGTGTGGCAAGCTGGTTGACAAGATCAGGGCCAAGTACGCGGCGCCCAAGGGGTCCACATCGCCAGCGGGAAGGGAGATGCTGGAGTTTGGCCAGATGGCGCAGTACTTTACGCTCGATGTCATTTGCAAGACGGCGTTCCAGATCGAGTTTGACCATATCACCAAGGAGGAGGACGTGTTTGGGTACATCTACATGGTCCACAATCTGGTCTATGGTAATGCCATGGCGGCGACGATTCCGATTATCGGGAAAATTTTGAGTAATCCCCTCTTCTTGAAGATCTTTGGGCCGACAACAAAAGATCCTAGGGGGATGGGTTTGATCATGAAGTGAGCCCTTTTTTTTTCTTTTCTTTCTTTTTCTTGTTTGACTTGTTGAAAAAAACGGCTAACAGAAAACACAGGGTCGCTCGCGAAATCGTCGCCAAACGCTTTGCTCCGGATGCCAAAGACCAGCAGGACATGCTCGTAAGTCTTCTTCCCCTTCTTCCCTTCTTGCCTCCCTCCCCACTAACCATTTCCCAACCACCACAGGGCTCCTTCATCCGCCGCGGCCTCACCCAACGCCAATGCGAAACCGAATCCATCTTCCAGATCCTTGCCGGCTCCGACACCACCGCGACCGGCATCCGCTCCGGCCTGCTCTACCTCTGCTCCAACCCGCGCGCCTACACGCGTCTGCAGCGCGAAATCGACGACCGCATCGCCTCCGGTCTCATTCCTTCTCCATGCATCACCAACGCCGAATCCCTCTCTTTTCCTTACCTGCAAGCGGTCATCTACGAGTCCCTGCGCATGCGCCCGCCCTTTGACGGACTCCCCTTCAAGATCGTCCCGCCCGAGGGCGACTATACCCGCGATGGCAGGTTCATCCCCGGTGGAACCAAGATCACGGCCACGTTTGGGGCGATGCAGAGGAACAAGGAGGTGTTTGGTGTGGACAGTGATATCTGGAGACCGGAGCGGTGGTTGGAAGAGGAAGGGTGCGATGCGGAGCGCAGGAGGGAGATGAAGAGTGTGGTGGAGATGGTGTTTGGGTATGGGAGGTGGCAGTGTGCGGGCAAGATGGTGGCCATGTTGGAGTTGAATAAGATCTTCTGCCAGGTGAGTTTCCTTTCTATCTGCTAATACCGCCGGGCGGGAAGGCACAAAGGTCGGACGATGAAAGAGTCGCAGGGTTTGCGGATGAAAGGGTGGTGACAAGATGCTAACATGCCCGGCGTCAAAACAGCTCATGCGGAACTTTGACTTCCAGCTCGCTAATCCTACACAACCGTGGAAGAGCCGCAACTATCACATCTTTTTCCACGATGACTTTTATCTGACTGTTACGGACAGGCACAGCAAGACGGAGGATGAGAAGTCAGGCTAGGCGTCTGTTAACAAGTATCAAATAAGGCTTGACGAGTTGACTTCCACGTGCCTTTCACACACATGTTATTTGAAGTAGACGATATCGTCCTCCTCCAACTCTCCACTACATCGATGGGCTGCCTCAGATGGCAAGACACAAAGGTTCTTGCTGTCTTCTGTCATCAACACCTGAGCAGCTGGATCCACACCAAAAACCGATGTCATCTGTCCTCACTGTTCAACCCCCAGCGACCGATGGGCCATAGCTCCGCAAGCTCTCAGCTCTCCAGTTCCATTCAAGGACAAGTCCTATGATCGTGCCACCAAAATCCGGTGCACAACTGTTAGTTGCTCACAGACCTCGTAACCCACGCCCGCGAGTTCCCCTCGTATCCCCTAACTCCCCCCAACCCCTCAGGCAATGACGTCCACTCTCCGTACATACTTTTTAGACACCGCCGTCAAAATGACATATTCAGTTTCCATACGCTTTCTCCATCCCACATTGACGTTCCTATTGTTCCTATATGAAGGCCGCCCTACTCTTCTCATGTTTCAATTCCCACAATTGCGTGCTCACTGCTTTCCTCCTACTTTGGACCATCAGTTTCATCACCAACATCAAGAATAACATCAGAATAATTCGAAGAACAAGAACAATATGCCGCAGCACGGAAAGAAGCAGGTGCATCAGGAGAACGTTAGTCACCAGCCGCACCACCTAAGGCATGAGGGCGAGCAGGAGCCCGGATACACCGATCTCGCTTTGGAGGAGGGCCATGATTTGATTTACCGCGCTGAGGAGGAGGCTCATGTATGTTGATCATTTCCTACATTCGTTGCTGCCGTTTTCTCTTCCGTTTACCCTAGATTTCATTGAATGGTACTATCAGATAGCGATACTCACCCACACTCTGTCGTCTTGGTTTTATGTTCTTTTTCTTCTTGCCCTTCTCTGTTCACCTCTCCTTCATTCTTTTCACCGACCGTCTCTTTTCCACCATCTTTCTTCCCACCCTCTCTTACACCCCGTTCTTCTTTTCACCCCTTTTTCACCATCCACCCTCTTTTTTTCACCCTTTTTTTTTTTCACCCTTTCTTTCCATTCACCACCCTCTTTCTTCACCCCCTCTTCACCCGCTCACATATCCCATCCCATCCCACCCCATCCCATAAACCACACACTAACCCCACCACCACCACCACCACCACCACCACCACAGATGCACGACGACGAGAAAAACATGCCAAAATCCTCCGCCTCCCAAGCCACCTCCGGCCCCGGCATGATGACCAAAGACATGAAAGCCAAGATGATGATGCCCGAAGGCTTAGCAACCACCGAGAACATGGCCCAGGGTGGCTCCTCTAGCATGGGCTCCTCTAGCATGGGCTCCTCCGGCATGGGGTCCTCTGGAATGGGTACGGGCCAGCAGCAGCAAAGTCAGCAGCAGCAGCAAAGTCAGCAATCCGGTAGTGGCGGTAGTGGAGGCGGAATGGGACATAAAATGACGGAGGAGATGAAAAAGGGGATGGAAGGGGTGGGGAAGAAGATGGAAGGGATGAAGGAAGGGATGAAGGAGGGGATGAAGGAGGGGATGGGGATGGGAGGGTCGAAGGGTAAGTGAAGGTTGGACGTGGAGGGTGAAGGGGGTGTAGAAGCAGCACCTGGAGGGGAAATCGGGGAGGGACAACAAACACGGGAGGGTGGGGAGGGGGGAACAACGGGAGAGGGAGGAAATGAAGGGGGAACGGGAGAGGGAGGAGAAGAAGGAGGAAAAGAGGATGATGAGGTAGATTGGGAGGGGGCAGGGGTGTGGGCTTTGGTGTTGGGTGGTGGGTAAGTGATGGTCTTGTAATGAGGGAGACAAAACAAGAAGGAGAAAAGAGGCCTGTATGGATAGTGTTAGTGTTGTATGTATGTGCTCTGAATGCAAGTATTTGATGGAAGAATAAGTCAAAAGGCCTTCTTTCGTGATCGCAATCTTCTCTCGTGTTGAATGTGGCCGGGCTGTCGACACAAGTCTCTTATGATTGTGCGGGCCGGGAGTTAGGTTACTTGTAGTCCGGTCTTTGTTTGGCTGATGAAGTGAAGGGAACATGCACTTGTTAAAGGCAATGTGCACGCTTCTTCCCGTCATATCTTTCTCTGTCAACAGACCCAGGATTGACATGGCGAACAAAACAGCTGTACTTTGTCGATAGCAGAGTTGCCCGAAGAACGACAATCACCAACAACCCCAACCCCAATATAGAGGTACGAATACATCGATGAAGTCATCGTTTGATACTGAAGCTGTGTAGGTAGGTTGCTAATGTTGCCAACTGAATGGATCATTTTCTGCTAACAGTGGCCTGCATCGCAAACCGGCAAAGCGAACCACTTCTTGTGCTAGGTACCTACCTACAGATGTTTTGTACCAGTATAGAAGATGTCAGGTGGCTACTATTCACACAAAATGGGCTGGAGATCAATATCATAAATCCAGGTCCATTCAGACCGTACCGGTAGGCTTCATGACGCTCAAAATAAATTGAACGCGGTCCCGAATCCGCGGGCATCGGGCCGCTCGTGGATCAGCTCATCTTAAGCTGCCCGTCGCAGCGGGATCGATGCTACCTCTACCTGGCCTGGTACAGTTTCATGCAACTCATGTACCAGCAGATTGTTCGTTTGATGTAACCCGTGAGCGTTGTGAAGCTCATGCACTACTCAGGGGTAATTGTCTTTGGGGAGTACTCTAGAGGGAGGTGCCCCTTGACGGCTACGTGATATATGTACGGGGTGTAACATTGCGCCGTGCGCGTTAAGATGAAGGTTGTACTCATTTAGACGCGCGCTTGGTGATGTTGCACGGGCTGTACCCTCACGGTCTCTGAAAAGAGTGTGGTGTTCAGATAGGCGTGGTCTAGTACGCTGTGGTAGTTGAATGCCTGTAGGTTATTGTGATTGGGGGGGTTTATGTTGATGAGTCAACTTTGTGGTCTGGTCTATGGGAGACTCAAACCGGTAACAAACAGACAGTCAATCTCTCCTTGGATCCATCCTAGCATACCTCTACATACCATCCTCCTCGCCTAGAGAACAGTCAGAGATCCGATTTCCACAACTGGCCTCCGTCTTCAACACCGCCGGAGTCCCCGCTATCCGTTCACCTGAGCTTATGTAGAGATAGTCCCCCGCCCTGTCCAATTCCCTTGCTGTCTCGACATCTCCATCTCCCCTGAAACCTGCATGAACTCCGTGGTACGTAGGTACCTAGAGGTACGGTGGCTTCTGGACACTGGGGTCAGCCGGGCTGCATTTAACCGGTCCACTCCCCGGGTTTCCGATGGATCTAGTCTGCTCTAGCCCCTTCATATGCTGCACGGCTCGTATCAGTGCCCAGAGAGCCGGGTTCTCGGGGCGTACAGTAGGGGCCTTACTGTCCACTGTCTATGGTAGTGACTGTTTACGATAGTAGAGGTAGGTAAGGTACCTTCTAGTCCGTCCCGCCCTTCGGTTCTCCGACTTGCAGGCTGCAAAGTGAAGGTCTCATTAAATTCCGGTGTCTTCCTGACTTTCAAGTTCCCAACGGAACCCCTATTTACACCTACGCACTCTGTCTCTACACTGAGGGTCTACCAGCCCGATGTACGTGAGGTATATATTGGTAATGTAATCACGATTGTTATCTAGGTGGCATGCTTCCAGTGTTGGTTACGTCTTGAAAGCCACTCACCACCCCTGCTTCAGGGTTCGAGTGTATCGCCCTCTACTGTTCTACACAGTTCCCTTGCTCGTTGAAAAACAGGTATCCCTACCTCGCTTTAGTATCGTTGATGTCTCGTGCTCGGGAATGTGCAATCTGGTGACCGTAGCAACAGTGTAGGTACTCTTGAATCGCCCCCCTGAGACGCCTGAACGGATCAGTGTCCGTTCTGAGCCTTCGCTTGACCAAGCGAGCAGTCTCGTCCGGCCTCTACAGGTACATCTAGTCCAGTCTGACACTCTGGCGAGTCTGGTGACGGTCGAAGGGGGGTGCGAGGGGCCGATATATTTTCCTTGCTGTGGGGAGGGCGGGGGTTGGACGTTGAGTCTAGGACTATCGATCTCAACTTGACTAGACTTGGGGAATCCGGAGTATCTGGAGTGGTCGATAGAGAAGACGTGGACTGCAGTGCTGCTGCCCTACAATCACACAGGGTGCCTCCCTTCACAGACAATTCAGATGGCTCCTGTCCAAGGTTCTTTCTCTCCTTGCCTAGGTACCTAGCTTCCCACACCGCCAACACCCTTTTCACACTCCGGTCCGCTACTCACGTTTTCCCTGTCATGGAACTCCCTCTTCCTCATCTCCCTTCCACGTTTTCCCATGTGCAACTTCACTCCTTCCGCGTCACAGTTCGCCGCCCCCCTTACCTTTTACTCCACCTCCAACCTCCGCGCTCCCCAACTTATAGACGTTTGCCATTTATCCAGTAAACTACCTACCTAGGAATCCCATGTTCCCACGTCCCTAGCAGATATATATCTTGAGACATACAGTAGACGAACGGGCAGGCAAGTTCCTCTACAACACCAGCCTAGCGTACGCTACGAACTTACCCGGGACCTAGCCCAAGCAAGCCAAGACCCATCCAGGATTACAGGAGTTGTAGATCCGGCTAAATAGGTACACAGAACATTCTCTGCATTAGTGTTTCCTATCTCCTTCCTTTCTCCCTCTCTTTGCCCTTCCCGCCCATGTGGAGGGGATGGGACTGAACTGAACTAGGCTGGCGCCGTCTTTTGCTCAGCGGGTTTCGGAATTTTGGAGGGGTGTTGCGTACTAGATCTAGTCAGTCGCTATGGTGTCTTTTTTCCGAGAAGATGCTTGTTGGGGTTCAACCACTTGTTTGTGTGATCCTTCATTCTTCGTTCGTTTTGATGTAGAGGTACCGGTGTGGGAGATGAAGCCATTGTCGACCGGTTCTCTCTCCCCCTCCATCAATCAACAAGCAACGGGCAAGAAAGCACAAGACAGCAAACAGTGCAGCAACAAAAGTGCCAGTATCGTATTCTTTTCAAACGACAACAACAACAACAAAGAGGGTATAATAGCGCTTCCTTTACCAGGGATCTTCCAATCTTTCCCATCCGTTCCATCCCTTCCCCCAATCATCAACGTCGCGATTCATCCACATAATGGAGACGGTGTAGGTAAACAAAGATATTAACATAAATTTTCATCTCGTGATTATCCGCGAAACAGCAAGTGCAAGCAAGACACTCAAAACCAGCTGGCCAATTGGCGACATTGACTGTTTATCTTCAAAAGCAAAAGAGAAGACAGTTTAAGCAGCCGACTTGCTTTCATGCTCATGGATCTCCACCTCCTTCTCGACCTGGTGAATATCAATGTGGGCAACATCCGCCTCGTCGCCATCAATGACCTTGGCGAGCTCCTCGAGCGTGGGGCCCTTGGTCTCGACGTACATGAAGAAGACAAAGGCGAACTCGGCGGCGATCCAGCACTGTTTGTTACCATGTTAGTACCCGTGTATTTCAGATTAGGGAGGGGGTTACAACTCACAGTGTAAATAAGATAAAGCTTCCACGAGTGATCAGGACCAAAGTAATTAAAAGCCACCGGATTGGCATAAGTATTGAGTGTCAAGGCGCACTGCACCGACATGTTCATAATCATCAAGCCCTTGCCCCGCAATCGGTAAGGGAGCACCTCAATGGCATAACCGACCAGCAGACCGGACCAGGCGAGCGAGTAGAAGATGCCAAAGAGCCAGATGAAGAAGATCATGGCCTTGTCGGCGCCCTTGAGGCGGTGCTCGCCGTAGAGACCGGCCGTCAGCGTCCAGATGACAAAGGTGCCGCACATGCCGCCGGTAGAAGCAAGGAAGGCAAGGCGACGGCCGAGCTTGTCGACGAGCAGCGCCATGGTGACGGACACGATGAGGGCGAGACCGGTCTGGCCGGCTGAGAGCCCGAGCTTGGCGGTGGAGTCGATGATGCCGGCGGTCTCGTACAGCTTGGAGGAGTAGTTGGAGATGATGGCGTTGCCGGACCACTGGGAGAAGAAGCCGAGGGACAGAAGAATGGCGAGGCGGTAGCGGTTGCCGCGGGTCTTGAAGAAGTCGAGGTAGCTGCTGTTCTTGGTCGATTCCATCTCGAGGCGAATGGTCTCCTTGATCTCGCGGAACTCGAACTGGACGGTGGGGTGGTTGGCGTCGCCGTTGGCGTGGTACTTTGCGAGGATGTGGAGGGCCTCGTCGTGCTTGTCTTTGGCGATCAGGAAACGGGGAGACTCGGGAACCCACCAGATGCCGAGGAGCTGGATGACAGAAGGGAAAGCCTGGAGCAGGGCGGGAATGCGCCATGACCAGTCATTGTTGATGTAGTTGGTGCCAAAGGCCAACCAGGAGACGACGAGGGCGCCGACGTTCCACAAGCAGTTGTAGATGGTGGTGAGACGAGCGCGGTGCTGAGGATGAGCGAGCTCGGTGAGAAGCATGGGGGAGGCGATCTGAGCGAGGGAGTTGCCAAAGCCGAGCATGGTACGGCCGCCCATAAAGGTATCGAGGTTCTTGGCCGTGGCCTGGAGAACGGCACCGACGATCATGATAACGCAGCCGATGATGATGGGGGTCTTGCGGCCAAAGTTGTCGGTAAAGAGGGGGCTGTATAGCGAGGGTACCAAGTCAGTTTCATACAGTCTGCCATGCGTTGCGATCCGTTGTGAACACTCACACAAAGGGGATGGAGCCAATGGAACCAATCTGGTAAAGAGCACCGAGCAGACCAAGCTCAGAACCTCGCGGGTCGCCAAAGTACTTGATCCACGTATCGAAGTTCTGAACCGAGTTGAAGAACATGCTGCAGGAAAGATGAGCGTCAGCAACTTTGTGTTTTTTGGAGTTTAGTGAATCCCCTTACCCATCGTAACCGGTGGTGGCCGAAGCAATGCAGAGAATAAAGGCGTAGAAGTAGAGCTTGCGAAGACCGGGGTCCTTCTTCCAGTCGACTCTCTCAAACTGAGGAGCCTCCTCCTGTATCTGGTTGAGGTCGACGGCCTGAGCCACGGGCTTCTTGTCGAAAATGCCCATCTTGAATGTGATGATGTTGTCTTGTGTGGGTAGAGTGATCCAGCTGGTCCGTTCCCCTGGGACAAGTGGCTGATGAGGAAAAGGAAAGACACACAACAGAGCGTCAGGCCATATGGGGGAAGGGGAGGGGGGTTATATAACGAGAAGGTGGTAGCTTGTTTTACATTTGACAGATTCGAATGGTAAGCTACCGCCGTCGCTCATCCATAGGTACGGAGAATGACCCAGACGGGCAGCCGGACCGGGAGCGTCTTCCAATGCATGCGGTTGAGTACGTACCCAGGTCCTTACCTTACCAAGGAGGATTGGCTTGGGAAGTTTGGGAGTGTACATTGACAGGTACTGTGTAGTAGCCAGGGACCGGGGGGTGGGTGGGAAGGGAAAGGGAAAAGCAGACCATTTAGGACCAGTCAGGACCAGCCTAACAGCTGCACCGAAGCTTAACCAATCCAGCCATTTTGACCGGCCGCCGCCTCCACGAGCCTCCACTTCCGGTTGTTGGTGTGGTGTCTAGGTATGGATGGAGGCTGAAATATGCTGGTCTGGGTCGGTACCTACCGTTGGATTGCAAGTGAGAAGCATCATCATCACGATTCCCTTTCCTCTGTCGGTCTTTTCTGGGGGAGTGCCAAGGCACACAGGCTAAGCTAGTCCATCTCCAACGTCCAAGTTGGAGCGGTTCGTGAAAGAAGGTTCTTGTTGTCGACCCGGATCACCGTCTGCACAATCTAGTGTAGGGCTTTGGGTTTCCGGCAGCCTGCCATTCCAAGCCGAAGCCATGCCAAGCCAGCAGTCAAGGGTGTTCACGAGAGAGAGAGAGAGAGGTCGAAGAGTCTCTTCCAGTCTCACATGCCGTGTGTACACTATGTCTCTGTGTGGGGAACACGGTGCATGTAACCTCTCCTCTCCTCTCCAACCTTCCCCAACTTTTGTGGTCTGGCTTACTCCACCTCCACAATCACCACCCCGGTCTGCCTCCAGAGTGCCCCGTTCTGGCCCAGTATCTTTTCCCCCTCGTTTTCCGTTGCCGAGCACAAGTTCCTCGCAGTTTTGGAGCAGACGAGCGTTGGCTTAGCGGCTGGCTCTTGTCCTCCAGAGTCTTCAGAGCCTCCATAACTCCCACTCCACACAATGACCTCAAGCAAGGCCACGAGGAACTACCATACTATGTAGAGCCAAAAGGATCCGACGTCTTCAATATTGGGTTCTTACCTAGTAGACAACCCATCGTAGCATTGGGTAGGGACATGGGCCGGTTCTGCTGCGGCTCTGACTGCTATCGTGCCTGTGTACCGAAACTCGACCACATCTGAGACAGTGCAACTCGACAAACAACGGCACAGGTATGTATAAGCGAGTCCGGTGGAAGCGAGCGGCGAATCGAATGGATGTTTTGGGACGGCCAACCAGACAACAACGGCATAGGCGGACCGAATCTGCCATGGCACATCAGCCAGGCCTGGCCAAGCGGATGCATCAGATGCGTGCTTGGGTTCAGTGGCGTTTGTCGAGGCGGTTTTTTTTATCTTCTCTCTTGTTGGGGATGTACTTTGCTCGACCCTATGGCGGGCGCCGTCCCGATAAACACTCAGATTGAGATTTTCCTCCGGGTCGAGCATCGCGCGGTGCCCGATGTATGCGCCATGTACGAGCGCAGCACGCAACAACAACGCCGCCGCAGAATGATATAGACACGGGGCGCGATCCGGGTCGAACGGGCCCAATGTTGCCGCGATTTCCCCCCCCCCGCCCACCCGTTTCGAAGGGTTCGTTGCTCGCTTGCTCAACCAACCGCATCCGCATCCTTCAATAACAGACATGGACATGGACTAGGGATGCTTCTTGCGGCCGCGCGTGTTGTTATGTTTAAGCTTTGTGTCCAATATCAGGCAGAATGTAAAAGTCTGGGATGGCCCTTGCTTGTTGGATCTAGGACGTCCCACGTCGGGACAGGATGTACTGCGTAGATTGAAATGCGGGCTGCATCCGCTTGACAGGTCATGCTACTGCATATGTAGTGCGATGTGTAAAGGAGGCACGCTACTCGAGGTTAGACGCCTCGCTACAGCGAATCACACACGGCTGTGACGGCGTCGAGGTGTGCTACAACCAGAGATCCGTGATTCTGGATCTCAAAGGCCAGCCTCGTCCATCCTTCCAGCGTGGTCAGGGTCCAACTGAGCATCAGATGGGATCACCGGGGATGGTGGTTCAAAAATGGTGGCAACGGCGAAGGTAGTGTACATAGTGTTCTGTATAGGTGACTACGATCCAACTTTGTCGATTTTCGGTAAGTGAGCCGCATCGTATGCACGCCCAACTCATCGTGACTCGGTGACTTAGTTTGTGGGGAATCCTGAACGACGCCACCAAGATGGGGTTCAGGTTCCGAAGGCAGGTCAACCGGCATGGGAACAGGCAAGCCTGACAGGTGGACAGGAAGGATTCTCCGCAAGAGGCAGCTATCGGTCGGCTACCAAACACTGGTGTTGTTGAGACAGTGTGAACCTTGAAGATTCGACGGTTTCTGGTGATCACGAGATCCGGGTCTTGAGACAAGCAAGCATGTTTGCTTCTTCACCCCGATTCCCCAGCTCCCCAGGTTTTTCTTTCCCCAGCTTCCCCAGTTGTGCACGGGCTGGGTCGGTGCCAGCCAGCAATACCCCAGAAAGCGGATGGGACGAGGACAGTACGCGATGTACCTCTGTGTCCAAGGGAGGGTGGGAACAAGGGCAGATTATCCGTCTTGGCGTGCATTTAGCCTGAAGTGCCCCTTGGTCGTTGATGGCGAGGCACCTTGACGAATAGGAATTGGCTTTTCATCTGATGCCCAGCTGCGGCGTTGTTCAGATGTTTTGTTCGCAGAGTCGGGACGAGGGCCGAATCTACTTTTCTTGGTGGAAAGAATTTGACGATGCTGGAGTCTGGACTCTGCGAGTTGGTTCAACACATGTGCTTCTGGAACCCATAGCGACCAGACCTAGTGTACATAAAACCATGGTTGCCATGTGAATTCCATGTTTGGTGATGATTGGCGTAGAGTTTCCATGTAGAAAGTGGAACGTTTTGGCTGTCGAGGGAACAACACCGAGTGGATCGTGGACAAACAAGACAACCTCGGCTAACACGTTGACAGGTTGTCAGTCATGGAGACATTGCCAGACGAATGAGAGGCTGAATGTTGACCCAGAGACGTGGACCTCTCTCTGCGAAGAAGGGGTTGTGCCGATAGAAAAGATTGAATCAAGGACTCACTCCCCAGACTCAAGAGAGCAGCCAGCATTTGACACAGTGAAAATAAAAAGACAAAATAAAATAAACAAAATGAAACCCCCGTCGGATCAAGCTTGGGGAAAGGCGGGGGAATGGTATGGGGAAAGGCGAATGATGGGGGAAAGAGAGTCTGGAGAAGACAAAAGTGGCAGACGGCGAAATCTGGGGGAGAGAAGATTGGAGGAGAGCGACGGCATTTCGGGAAGGTTGCCGAAAGACTGCGACAGAAAAGAAAAGGAAAATTACACGTCTACACTAGTTGGTTGGTCTGCCGTGTCTGTCACATTTTGGATGGTCGGAAAATAGAGGTATGTACATATGTATGTACCTTACTGGTCCAGGGTTAGGGCTCAACATAACATGTCACTCACTCACTGAGTGCCCTGTCCACCAAACCTAATCATGTGAAGACGCTGCAGCCACTGTAATGGCGCCCCACTCTGTGCCGCGTCCCACTGCAACACTCAACGAACCGCGCGTCGATGATGACCGCGTCCATTCGGATATTGGTTTGACCAAGACATGGACTTGGGGTGACATCCCACCACCAATTCACAATAACCAACGGAAAAAAATAAAAAATATAAAGAAAAAAAAAATGGCTGGCCCATCACGACCCCCCGACAAGAAACAAGCCTCCATCTCGAGCTTCTTCACCCCCCGAAACACCAGTCCCTTGGTCAACCTCAGCCAAAACGCCTCCAAGAAGCCGCCACCAGCCGAGTCCAAACCTCCTCCCCAGTCGAGGAAACGACCCGAGCCCCAAACCGACGACAGCGAAGATGATGCGCCCCGAGATGCCAAACGGCGCAGGTCGAATGGCCCATCAGCAACAAAAGAGACCGAAGACGCCGTTGCTTCCCTAAAGCTCTCCTCTTCCTCCCGAACAGAACGCTATGCTCTTAACTCGAGCCGGCCTTCCCAAGATGAGGAGGAGAAAGAAGAAGAAGAAGAAGATGCCGCCGAACGCAAAAAGAAAATAGAACTCCACCATAAGTTCGTCAAGAAGCTTGGCCACCCAGACAGCATGTTCAACTACAGGCGACGAGACACCGAGTCCGCCGCCGTCGAAGGCGAAGGCGAAGGCGAGGATGACGAAAACGACCAAGAGGAACCAGCACCCAAGACCACAGCCAAAAAGAAGGGGGCCAAGACGGGCAAACTCACCCCCATGGAGTTGCAGTTTCTCGAAATCAAGAGAAAACACATGGACACAGTCCTGATCGTCGAGGTTGGGTACAAGTTCCGCTTCTTTGGCGAAGACGCCCGCATCGCGGCCAGAGAATTGAGCATCGTCTGCATACCGGGCAAGTTCCGATACGATGAACACCCTTCCGAAGCCCACCTCGACCGTTTTGCGTCGGCCAGCATACCTGTACACCGCTTGCCGGTTCACGCCAAGCGTCTGGTTGCTGCCGGCTACAAGGTCGGAGTAGTTCGCCAGATCGAGACGGCCGCCTTGAAAAAGGCTGGCGACAACCGCAACGCCCCCTTTGTCCGGAAGCTCACCAACGTCTATACCAAGGGCACCTACATTGACGAGACGGGCGAGCTGGATCAGCCAGGTGAGACAGCAGGTGCGTCCTCTGGTGGCTACCTGCTCTGTCTGACCGAGACCCCAGCCAAGGGCATGGGAACGGACGAAAAGGTCAATGTCGGCATCATGGCCGTCCAACCCGCTACCGGCGACATCATCTACGACGAATTCGAGGACGGCTTCATGCGGCGGGAGATCGAGACCCGACTGCTCCACATTTCTCCCTGCGAGTTTCTCATCGTGGGCGACCTCAGCAAAGCCACCGACAAGCTCATCCAACACCTCTCCGGCAGCAGTACCAACGTTTTTGGCGACAAGAGCCGTGTCGAACGAGTTCCCAAGAGCAAGACCATGGCAGCCGAGGCTTACTCGCACGTCACGGATTTCTACGCCGGCAAGGCCCAGGACAGCGATGAGCGCTCAGCAGCTTTGCTCAACAAGGTGCTCAAGCTTCCAGAAGCCGTCATGATTTGTCTCTCGGCCATGATCACCCACCTGACCGAGTACGGCCTGCAGCACATCTTCGACTTGACCAAGTACTTCCAATCCTTCAGCACACGCCAACACATGCTCATCAACGGCACCACCCTCGAGTCACTGGAAGTATACCGTAACGCCACCGACCACTCCGAGAAGGGCTCTCTGCTTTGGGCCCTGGACAAAACCCACACGCGCTTCGGCCAGCGTCTTCTCCGCAAATGGATCGGCCGTCCCCTCCTCGACCAGCAACGCCTACAAGAGCGCGTCTCCGCGGTCGAAGAACTGCTCAACAGCCAGTCCACCGCCAAGGTCGACAAACTCGTCGACATGCTCAAGTCCATCAAGGCCGACCTCGAGCGCAGCTTGATCCGAATCTACTACGGCAAATGCACCCGTTCCGAACTCCTCTCGACCTTGCAAACCCTCCAAAAGATTGCGTTTGCATACTCCCGCGTCCAATCGCCGGCCGACACGGGCTTCTCCTCCCCTTTGCTCGCCTCGGCGATCATGACCCTACCTTCCATCAGCCCCATGGTCACCGCCCATCTCTCCAAAATCAACGCCGAAGCCGCCCGCAAAGACGACAAGTACGCCTTCTTCCTCGAGCAGCACGAGACCGAGGCCATCTCAGAACACAAACTCGGCATCGCAGCCGTCGAACAAGACCTCGACGAACACCGCTCCGAAGCCGCCAAAGAACTAGGCAAAAAGGTTCCCGTCAACTACGTAACCGTCGCGGGCATCGAGTACCTCATCGAAGTAGCCAACACAGACCTAAAGCGCGTCCCCGCTTCGTGGGCCAAGATCTCCGGAACCAAAAAGGTCTCGCGGTTTCACACGCCTACAGTATTGAGATTGATAACCGAAAGGGATCAACACAAGGAATCGCTCGCTTCAGCCTGTGACCAGGCCTTTTCCGACTTGCTAGCGCAAATAGCAGGAGAGTACCAACCGCTCCGCGACGCCGTTTCTTCCTTATCTACCCTCGACTGCCTCTTGTCGCTAAGCACAGTCGCTGCGTTACCAGGGTACACCAAACCCACTTTTCTACCATCTTCACATCCGTCTTTCCTCTCCATCACCGAAGGCCGACATCCGATAGCCGAACACTTGTTGCCAAATGGCTATATCCCATTTAGCATGTCGTTGGGCACCCCCTCCCCTAACCCTGTCACTCCCCCTACCCACAGTCCCTCCTCCTCTGGACGCCCAGCCCTCGCCCAACTCATCACCGGCCCCAACATGGGCGGTAAATCCTCCTACACGCGCGCCGTCGCCCTTTTAGTGCTCCTCGCGCAAATCGGCTCCTTCGTCCCCGCCACGTCCATGTGTTTGACCCTCTCCGACGCCATTTTCACCAGAATGGGCGCCCGCGATAATTTGTTTAAAGGCGAATCAACCTTTATGGTTGAGGTCTCGGAGACGGCTGCCATCTTGCGACAAGCCACGCCGCGCAGCCTGGTGGTGCTCGACGAGCTGGGCCGCGGCACGTCGACGCACGATGGCCGAGCGATTGCGGGTGCGGTGCTGGAGTACGTGGTGAGGGAGGTAAGGTGTTTGATGCTTTTTGTCACGCATTATCAGGACTTGGCGGGGGTGGTGGAGGGTTTGACTGTTGGTGAGGGAGATGACAAGAGGAAGGGGGTGGAGTGCGTGCATATGCGGTTTGCAAGTAGTAAGGGTAGGGCTTTGGGGGATGGTGATGTGATGGAGGTTGATGGGGATGGGGATGGGGATAAGGATGAAGATGAGGATGAGGAAATCACGTTCTTGTATGATTTGGCGCCGGGGGTGGCGCATCGGTCGTATGGGTTGAATGTCGCGAGGCTGGCGAGGATACCGAGGAAGGTGTTGGAGGTTGCTGCGAAGAAGTCGCGGGAGTTGGAGGAGGAGGTGAGGGCCAAGAGAATCAAGGGGGCGATGGGGTTGGTGGGGGGTTTGTTGCAAGGGGTAGATCAAGAGGAGATGGTGGAGGGGTTGTTGGGGTTGGTTGAGCAGTTGTAGGTGGTTACGGGCAGAGCATGATATAGGTAGAGGCAGGGACCGTGATATACTAGTATAAGTCCTGAAATAACAAGTACAAAAACTAGAATATGAGCTTTCCAAATCAGTAAAACATTCATCAAGCATCGGTTACATGATTCCCGCCTTTGCCTGTCAAGTACCAAGATCCGAACCCACCTCAATCACTCATCCATAACTTCATCGCGCCAGATAGTATAAAGTTCACCCTGTACTCAATGGAGGCTCTATTGACGGCTGTTTTCCTTAAGGTTACGCAAATTTACCCAAGTATCTTACTTGTCCCGGGCGGATTGTAAGAGACAGTTATCCCCATGTGACGATTCATTCGCGACATTAGTTTGATACATGAATTCTACTCTAATCTCAATATCTCCTGGAACATATCTCTTGGTGTTGTCATTCATGTTATTACATTGTCCGTTTTCGTTCACTTGTATGTAATCTACCCACATATAACTAGGTAGTGTCCTTCCTCTTTTTGATTTCATTTTCTTTTTCCCTTCTGCTCCCTCCTTCGTTCCCCTCTCTCTTCAAAGCCACGCCTCACCTAATCCCTCACTACCGTTGCTCGCTCCTTCCACAACATCCTCTTCTTCACCTGTCAGATCGCTTTTCCTACGTCCAGTGTTAAGCACTTCGCACGCCCTGAAAGAGTTACCTACTTACACCAGCGAATGATGCATTGCTCAGCGGTATGTCGATGTCTTTGCCCACTACTACAATCCTAATCTGAATCGATAGCACGCTATTAGAGTCACAACTGAATCCTTGCTTTCTCTCCGAACTCACTCTCCTGTGTGGATTCATTGCTAACAGTTCCTAGAAGGCATTTGTTTTGCTTAGGTACCTAAACTTCCAATCAATGCAGACACAAAGTCTCCAACATAGTCACCCACAAACAAGTCTCGGAACCAAAGCTTCTGAGCCGAACTTTGCGACTATCAAGAAAAGCGTCCCAAGACTGCCCGATGTATCTAAAATCGAGCCTGTTGCTGGCAACAGTCAGCAAGCGACACTCCCCAATGACGCACCGGGAAGCCGTCCAGAACCTCTTTTTGGACTCTCGATACAACTATCGAAAGCGTCAGAAAAGACAGACGCTGTTCTCTCTACCGTCTTTACGGTTCGTCAAAAGACAGTTACCAAGTGAGCCTGATGATATTCCCTTTTCTGATCTCCGGGGCGGTTTCTCCGTCGCATTGCTGGGAAGGAGAGAGACCCCACGCTAAGCTGGGCGTGTTACACGGCACGCGAGTACGGAGGTAATGCCCCAAGAGAATCCTCGAAGAGGTCGAGCGCGAGCTCTCCCTCCGCCCTTCCTTCTACGGGGGAGTCGACCATGCAGAAGCCCATATCGAGGCAATAAAATGGTTTATTCTGAGCTGCTTGTGTTTGACAGAAAAAATTGAAGCTCGCCGGGTGTGGAGTGCCTTTGTCTTTACAGCCTGGAAGGCGAACACATTGAGTGGGAGCGCTTCTTGCCGCTCTCGCGGACAAACCCTGGCCTGCTGCCGTATAGCCAACGCATCCAACGCGCCAGCACTTCCAGAATTAATTCACCGGAGCCAGCCGCTTGGTCGGATGGTCGAGTGAGCAGTGAGTAGGCTAGAAAGTAAGGTGGCAAAGGGTGTGTGACAACCCCGACCATACCTCTAGGTAGGCAGGTAATCAAGCCGTCAAAAGCTCAACACGCCATAACGGCAGGTTTCTCATCACCCAGCGGTGATACACGGATATAGCAGCCTATCAAGGTTTGTTTTTGTTCGTGTAAAGTTTATAGTTTGAAGAGATGATTCCAAGCTCAAACTCCGTAGAAAGTAAACCGACATTGGTGTCCAGTGTCACGCCCACCAAACAAACCTACGTGAAGCCAGGAGTGGACGGCTGAAAACTAGGTAGCCTGGAATTCGAGTCAAAAGATCCGCCGAGTCACTCGGCGATATCTTCATCGCTGTAGGTAGGTATCTATCCTTAACATTATCTTGGGTTGTATGTGAACATGTAGTGTAGACGTGATGTGGATGATGATGGATAAAAGAAAAAAAAAAAGATACTGAGAATGGACACAGCCCGGAGTCAAACCGGGACCTCCCTTTCTTTCAGTCTTACTGCCTGGCACGGGCCTCACCATGCTTAAGCTCCGCCTAATCGTGCGTGTGCTACCACTACACCACAGGACAATTTTGTGCTCAGCTGGGGGTGACGGAAGTGAGTGGGGAGAGGGACCCTTCAAGTTATGAAGGAACGTAGCTAAGTGGGCGTGTAGAAGAAAGGTACGTCTTACCTTTGGGTGCTAAGGCTACCTAGTTTTGTATGGAAGGAGCTGATGGGTGGCTTCCAGCCTTGAACTTCGATATTGCGGACCGTCTTTCCTCCGGGTTATTGCTAATTCGTCTAGTTGAAGGGGAACATGATAGGAGGTTATGACGATTGGATGACGGGAAGGTTGAGTAGTCGATGTTTTAGTTCTACCTCTTCATGTTCCCGTTGTCGCCTCAGGTCTCTAGTTCTTCCTTTCTTAGTAGCTATTATCTGTTTTGCTTTTACACTACTCAGTCGAGCTGTGAAGAACAAATCCCTTTGTTCGTATTATCTTCCCCTTGTGTTGATCTTATCTGTATTATTACGCTGAACCAGTCGTGATTACCATGTCCTGCCTGTTGTAGGCGGTATGGAATTTGTTGTTTCTCGCCATCTGATCCCAAGGACCAGACAGATTTGAGTTTCTCGGTTCATTCATTTAAAACTATAGTTATATCCGATTCAAAGAAGTGCTCGTTTGATTCTTCGGGCTTTCGAGGTTCGAGATTCGTATCAGGTAACAAGCCGTTCGTTTTACCTCACAGTCCTTTTGCCGGCAAATCTTGGCCCTCGTGAATCTTTCTTTCCGCTGTGTTCGTTCTGCCTTGGTTTCATTTGTTTGACGACGTGCTTTTCCACGTCTTATCTTCAATACCTAGGTACGTGTACTTTGTCATGTCTCAGCACAGGGCATGGTGGGAGTGGGAGGTAAAGGATAAGTAGGTATATATTGGATGCGAATGGCTTCAGCATTCGAGGCTGTTCGATGGGATCAGAGCTTGCCCAAAGTACACTCAGTTCAGTGGATGCAAAGGAGAAGGTTTGAGATAAAGAAAGATCTTGGGGGCGTTGAGAGAAGAGTACCTAGGTATTCTTCACCTTGGAGTATATGTGATGCAAGGGGAAATCTCCAAAAGGTGCGTGTGACGACGATGACTAGAGAGAGCCGCCTTGGGTACCTACTCAGTGACAGCGAGCATGAAAGCAATTTCTATGCGAAGTGGTTGGGTGCCCTAGGTGTTGAGTTCGAGTTGCGACTGGGAGTACTAAGAAGGAAGGCACACATGAGTGTATATAAGCACCCCTTCTTTACCTGGTATTCAACAACTTCAGCTAGTAAACTCAGTGGCTCCGTAGCACAGCCTTTGACGTCTGCTCCTAAGCATTGGCAAGGCCAGATATGCGGCGGGACGGCAGGCCTCCTAAGGTTCGGCCCCGAGAGGTGGCAACTGAGTTTATCAGACCATTTTTCTTTTGGTATTTTATCCTCCTTTTTCCTGTGGGATATTTGTATCCTCCTCCCGACCAGTTTCCTCACCTTCTTGAACAAACAACTAGTACCATGGCAGTCAGCCGTTTCTTGCTCTGCCCCTCCCTTATTCCTCCCTTTCTAGGTAGGTAGAGGTACTCAGTCGTGCCTTGTCTCATCTACCTGACAGGAACCTACTACTCCAGGTAGGTGTATCTTTTGTGCGGCTTCATCGCCTGAGTCTCTTTCCTTCATTTCTGAGGAATTCAGAGTCTCGAGTCAGTAATGGCCGCTATCTCACAGGCACTCGAGACTGTGATTGCAATAGTCAAGCGCCAACAACCCTCTTCCGGACTGTCGGTGAACATCTTCTCGGACTGCAAGGATGTCATCAACCGCATTGCTAGACCTCCGGTCCCCGAGAGTGAGGGCATGACCGATGCTGACGCTTTGTCTATGCCATTGCTGCGTGCCATCGTCTGGCAATCTCACCATCTGTTTGATGAGTGAGTGGGATTGCAAGATAAAGCTACGGTGGCTAACCAAGGTGCTGCGTGTCAGCTCATAGGTTTGCTGACCATGTTGCGGGATGGTGGAAGAGCGGGGCCAAGCACGAGAGCACTGACGGTGCTGGTGTCATTTTCCAGCAAAAAGACAGGCCTGCCTGGCGGAGGGATGGCATCCTCGATGCACTCCATGAGGATCTCACAAATGTTGTGGACCGAATCAAGAAAAGAGAGATCAACCGTCCGGCACGTCGTCTATCCGCCCGAAAGCTCAAGAAACAAGACGGTGGAGATATGCTAGATCGATTCGCTGGTTCGGCTGTACAGAGGAGTTTCAGCAGCGGATCGTTGCTCAAAGATCCGCCTATCTGGGATCGAAGCGCTGCCTTTAGTATGGTAAATGAGGACATGGCTAAGGTCCTGACGGGCAGGCCGTCCGAGGACGAGTAGAGTTGTGTATTCGTAGGTTGGATATGAATTCATATAAGGATCATCTGTCAGAAAAAGATTGTGTGCTTGTGGTTCCAGTTTTCATACAGCCGGCGTCTGGCAGTGGAGGATACACCACTTGTGTCCCTTTTTTACACCTTCCTCCTCCTCAGTAGGCAGCCTCTTTCACAGCTTCCTCCTCGGCATACTTCAAAGCCTCCTCAAACACCTCTTTCAGGTCTTCCCACTCCTCCAACCCGACACTAACCCTCACCTGCTCCGGCACGGCTCCGTACCCCGCATGATACTTGCTCTCTCTCTCCTCTGCACCCCACAGCAAATCGTTGAAAGGCAAGACAAGCGTCAGATGCGCGCCCAGATGCGGTCCCTGGTGGACATGCAGATGGTTGTAGAACGCCTTTGCGATCCTCTTCGAGGGAAAATCGATGGATAGCAAACACCCGAAACCGGGTTTGAAGTCTTGGTTGCCTTCCATCTCGTCGTAGGGCGGGCCGGTGGGCGCGGGGGTGGCACTGGAGCGCATGTATTGCCGGTAGTAAGCGGTGCCCGCGGTGGAGGACTTGGTGGAGGGAATGGAGGGGTAGAGGACGCGGGAGATGACGCGGGGGGATTGGTGGGTGGTGGAATAGGTGTGCAGGAGAGAAGCAAGCTTTTGGGCGTTGAGGTTGTGCGTGTTGGAGCGGGCGAGGTAGGAGGAGGAGTTGGATAGGAGGTGGGCGGCGTCGGGTGGGGAGAGGGCGTTGTGGTGCGTGGTGGTGAGGGTGGAGGAGAGAAGGGAGTAGTAGCGCGAGGAGGGGGAGAGGAGGACTGAGCCAGCCATTACCTTTGTTGATTGTTAGCATGCGTCCTTCGGGGGGACACGGGATAACAAATATACAAAAGAAAAACAATAGTGTGTGGGTATGACAAAAGGAAGGGGGGGAAACATGGAATAGGGAAAAGGATGAACAAGGAAAAGACAACACCCGAAAAGAGGTAAAATCAGGCAAAGGGGCTTGACTCACATCCGCAAACCCACTGAACGTCTTTGTCAAAGAACTCACCACCACATCCGCAACCGGCAACACATCGATATTGCAAAACGACGCGACCGTGTCGTCAACAACAACCGGGAAGTCGTACTCATCAGCGATCTTCCTCAACCTCCCCAGATCCACGCTCACCAGCAACGGATTACTAGGAAACTCCACAAACAAATACCCCACCTTCCTTCCCTTTTGCTTCAGCCCCTTTGCGTATTCCTCCAGTTGATCCATCACCTTGTCTGAATCCTCGCACTCCCCAAAGTGCTTGAACCCTTCCCCTTCAGTACCCTCAACTTCCTCAAACAAATGAAACGTAGAATGAAACACCGCTCCCAGCGCGACCACCGGTCCTCTCCGTCCAGCCTTCAAGAGCGCTTCCTGCAAGCGAAAAACAGCCGCCATACCCGTCGTGTACAAAAACACGTCTTTAGGCGTCAATCGGGCGGCAATCTCCGCATCGCGAGGAATCCGTTGACAGAGCGCCACGATGCGTTCGCGCACCTTTTCGTGCGCTGCGGATTCAGGGAGGTACGTCGGTTCGGGAACGTCTTGTGCCTTGTCAGTGCCGGAAAGGATATCAGACGCTGTGGCTGTCCACTCCAACACGTTCAACTGGTCCTGTTCGTGTTTGGTGTTTTCGTCGTCGACGGGTGGAACTAGCGGAAGCAGAACCTCAGCAAGACGCGTAGAGATACCGATGCCGGGATTCGTCCAAACGCCCATGATCCCTTTTGCTTTTGCGAGCGGGTAGAGGACCAGAAACAGTCTAACTTTTTCGGTCGTCGCAGCTGAAGCATCCGGGACGAGAGACACCCCCGAAAAATCAACAACCCTAAAGTCCAACTGCAAAAGATCACTTTCGCTATATCGATGCTCAGCTGGTCGATGAGGGGAGATGCAATGCGCTGCGGCGAGGGAAAAGGCGTCGGGGGAGATGAAGGGGAGACAGCCGTGGGTGGTGGGGGATATTTTGATGCCTGATTCTGATGCTGGGAAGGTGGTAGAAAGGTGGGTGAGGAGTTTGATGGCCAGCTGTTGTTCTGTTAGCTACCTACATTACATACCTGAGTTACAGTGACGAGGACAGGGGAAAGTGGTGAGGAAGAAGAATTGGAAAGGGAAACGGACCTCTTTGACACAAGAAAGAGGAGAAAACCGCGGATACATGCTCTTAAGCTGCTTGCCTATCTCTGCGTCACCATCGCGGAGGCGGAGAAAGGTGTCCCATCCGGGCAGATGGACAGTGACGGCGTGCGGAGTGTGAGGAGGGAGGGAGTGGCCGAGGGGGGTGGTGATGGGTTTGACTGTCATGTTGTTGGTTTGCTCTTTCACTTTTCGTGGTGGTGTTGGTGAGTGAGTGGTGAGTGAGTGGGTGAGTGAGTGAGAGAGCAATATCCAGCTAGAACTGGCCGTCTTATCTGCTCCAAAATGTCAGTTGGAAATTATTTGCAAAAGTGAAGGACGCGAGTGACTTACAGATATCAGTCTCATAAGATGTGTTCTTGAACGCGAGACACTAGGGCTGAGTAAGTTCGAACGTTTCATTGCATCCCCCCTTGCGCCGAACGATCTGACAGCCGTTGCAGTCACAGATAGGCCCAGACAGGGGATCGTGGTCCGGCTGCCACGGTGGCCTTCAACTAGGAACCACCGGCCACCGAGCAGGCAGCCGTCAGCCGTTGGTTGTATCCACTGAAACGTAGAGGTCTGCTGACAAACGCCAACAGTCGCCGACCTAAAACGGCTCTCGGGGATACGGAATGAACCCCTGAAAACCCAAAGTCCCAAAGTAAACAAAGCGAGCGGCTGTCGGGGGAACCACCACAACGCCGGCGACCATATGGAAACCTAAACACAACTCAACTCAACCCAACTAATCGACCCCTTCATTACCTTGATACCTGCCAACGATTATTCTATATCTATATTACACCCTTCTCTCTAACCTAACCAAAAAGTCCAATACGACTTCCAAGTACAAACCAGCTCCTCCCAGTTCCTCGGTCCTCCTCTTCTCTCCCCTACATCAAACTACTCCTCCCCCCAATCTCATTACTCGCCTGCCCATCCCTCATCTCCCCACTCCTACCCACCACAAACTCATGATAAATCCTCTCCAGCCTCTTTCTCTCCTTGACACTGATGGACGCTCTCGTCGCATCCAGCGCCTTGTACAAATGCTTCCAGTTAACCACCACCTCCTTATTCATCGCACCTGCATCCTCTTTGCCAGCCTTGCCATTACCTACTGCCTTGTTGCCACCCATTCCGTTCATCTGTCCCGAAGCAGCAGCCTGTCTCGCCGCCTTCCTCTGCATCATCTTCAATGTCTCCAACTTGGCGCTGATCGCCGCCTTCTCCGCTAACTCAGCTGCTCTGGTTCTAGGCGCCGATGTGTTTTGGGCCAAGGACCCATCGACATCGTCTCCATACCGGAACTGAACAAAGTCGTTGCTCCCCGATGACTTGGACTCCACGCCCCGACGCGCATGCGACACCATACCCGTGCCCATCTCAGCCAACGCATCATGGATAGCTTCCAACTGCGCATTCGACACCAACGCCTGCAAATCCGCGCCAGTAAACCCATCCGTGCGCTTCCCTAGCTCGAGCAGATCTTTCTCGGAGGACCAGACTTCCTCGGCCACGCGGACTTTATGTGTAAGAGCCTTGATGATATCCAATCTATCTTCCAGGTTGGGAAAGTCGCAGAGTAACGACTTGTCTAAACGACCGGGACGTAGCAAGGCGGGATCAATCAGGTCCGGACGTGAAGTAGCTGCTAGGACATAGACCCCCGAGAGTCCTTCGGCACCGTCCATTTGTGTCAAGAGCTGGTTGACCACTCTGTCGGTAACGCCTGTGGAATCGTGGCCACGCTTGGGAGCGATGGAATCGAACTCGTCGAAAAAGAGGACGCATGGTTTGGCGGCTGAGGCGCGCTCAAAGAGGTCGCGCACGGATTTTTCAGAGGCACCAATGTACTTGTTGAGAATCTCGGGACCCTTGACGGAGATGAAGTTGAGGCCGCATTCGCCGGCGACGGCGGACGCGAGGAGGGTCTTGCCGCATCCGGGGTAGCCGTAAAGAAGCAGACCGGAACGTAAGCGGAGAGGACACTGGGCGAAAATGGGCGCGTATTTGGTGGGGTATTCGAGAGTTTCGAGAAGGATCTGGCGGGTTTCTTGAAGGCCGCCGATGGAGGCGAAGGTGGTGGATGAGCTTTGGAGAGTGACGTTCCGCAGGGAGGCGGGCGTGAAGCCGGAGATGGCGGCGTCAAAGTCGGCGCGCGCGAGGTGGATGGTGGAGACGTCCTTGTCGAGGGCTTCGCCTACACACCGGCTGAGGGCTTCGTTGCGGGCGCGGGAGATGAGGAGAATGAGATCGCCGGGCATGTAGCCGTCGGTTTGGCCGGCGATATCGAGGAAGTCGAGGTCGGCGTCAAGGACGAAGCCGCTGGGCTTTTTGGAGACCTGCTTGGACAACGGGAATTGGTTGGAGCCTTCCATCCAGCCGTCGCCGTCTTCGCCGCCGGTGGTGCTGCCGTCGCGGGTGGGCGGGCGGCTGTCGAGATCTCCGTCGGCAATTTCGCCACTGGTTTGCTCTGCCGGCACGGCGTCCTTCTTGGTGAGAGCCTCCATGATGCGCCTTCTGGTCTCCTTGTCAGGAGCGCTCAGGTCGACGATTTCACGGGCAACGTGACCGCCGACTATGACGTTGTGGAGTGAGTCCTTGCCCTGGCAGGTAGCAAGCAAAACGACGTTGCTGTCTCTTCCGCAGTATTGCTTGACCATGGAGCAGATCGCTTCACTGATTTGCCTGCTCCGAGCGTTGTCGTTTCCGACTTGCAGCTCCTGTTCAGACGGGCAAAGCTTGTCGAGATCATCCAGAACAACAACCGCCTTGCCGCCCAGTCTGGCGCCCCAGCTCGCTGCCATGAAGAGATGATTAAGGGTCTCCTTGATGTTGGATATCCTGCTCTCATCATTGACCAGTTTGGTGCACGGGAAGTAGGTAGTGTGATATAGCTGGGTTGACCGCAAGGTACGGGCAACGGACTGTGCCACAGATGTCTTGCCGGAACCCTGACCGCCGGTAAGAAGTACCGAAGACATATGAGTCAAGTGCAACTGTAACTTTTCGAGTAGTGAATCAATGCCCACAAGTAAAGAGTCAGAGGTCTCGAAAGCCAAATTACCTTCGCCCTCTGTCAACCACGCCGGCTTGCCGATAGGCGCCTGAACCGAGATGGGAACCTTCCAGTCAGATCCCACAACCCAGCTCAGAGGCTTCTTTCCAGATGCCTGAGTAGCGGGCGCGGGCTCGAACTTGATGATACCGCCTTCCCAGCCACGAGGGCAGTCCAACCCATCATAGAGCGCCAGCACCTGACCGTCTGTTATAGGTCCAGACAGTATCCCAGTACCCTCCGGTCCGTAGATGTGGTTGACCTGCTTCGCTGCCTCTTCCTTTTCCGCCTTGGACTGACCGCCAAACTTCAGGCCAGCAGCGGAAGCCGCAGCCTTGGGTGAAGCAAACGGGTAGATGTTGATCTTTGTGAGCGAAGCGCGCGAAACACCGTCCTTGTCCACGCTCTTCTTGCCCAAAGGAGAGGAAGCCACCTCAATCTTGACCACTCCGCCCACCATACTCTGGCTTCCAAGTGCCGCAGCCAGAGGCGACGAAAGAGCAGCGACTTGTCCATCAGGTGGGTCATCCCATCCGCGGAGGTGAGCCACAACCTTGGTTGACGGGGCCGAAGCAGGATCGACCTGTTCTGGCTGAACAGGGGCATCCGTGGTCGGTTGTAGGCCGGCTGGGCGCACCACAGTCACAGCCACGTGCTTGGCGCCCTTCAAGTCTCCTGTTGTCAACAAATCACGGTCCACCCATACGCTAAGATCGTCGGTCGGCTTCTCGTCGTCGAACCATTCCTGCAGATGCTTCCGGTCGACACCCCTCAAGAACACGGGCGGCTTCTTGTCCTCCTTCCTTCTCCTACTGGTGCTTGCCGAGCTCTTCCCACTCTTTTTGGAGTTTCCACCCACACTCCTGTTGTCCTTGCCATTGCGTGTCTTGGAGCGGACCTTGGGGGCGACAATGATCTCGGCGTCGGGGGCGATCTTGGCGCATGGGGCGTCTGGGGGTAGAGGCGGATCGATGGAGATGACCTTGATGTTGGCCTTGGATGTTTGCGACAAGTGTAGGGTTAGGGGATGTGGTATTGAGAGGACGCCGCCGGGAGCGTAGACGGGGTTGGGAATAGCGCGGACTTGGAAGAGGAGGTTGTCTTCGAGGAAGGTGCCGTGCAGCTCAATCATCTCCCAGTCGTCGGGCGTAAGGGGCTCGATGTTGACGGTGGTGGCCATGGGCGGGTCGAAGTGGACTGTGGCCATGACCTTTTGTCCTTCCTTGAGGCCCAGGGTGCCGGCCAGCGTGGTATCGATCTCGACGAGGGGGATTTCCTGGTCGCGTGATGAAGTCGAGCGTGTCCTGTCGATGCCGTGACTGCCCACCATGGGGTTGACCTTGCGCTTGCTGGGCATGCCGGTCCATCCTACAAAGATGTTCTTGTTGACCGAGGCGGGGGCGCCTGAAGCGATGGCGTCAGGGGTCGACTGGACGCGGTAGTTGAGCTCGACAATGACATTCTGGGCGGGCTATCCATGAGGGTGGTACTGTGTCAGTCAAAGGTCCAACAGGATTCTATGGTTCTTCCACCACCTTTTATGATCGGGGCGTCTTACCGTGTTGACATTGGAGAGCAGGGAGGCCAGTGACGGTGGCAGGTTGACGAAGCAGTTTTGGAGATGGACCAGGGAGATCTCGGCAGCGGTAGACTGCGCGTTCTTTCTGGGAGCCATGGTGGGTGGCTGCTGTCGTCGTCGTCGGTGTCGTCGTCGGTGTCGACACTGGTTATGGTGGTGATGCTGTCGTCGTGGTGTTTGGCATAGGCGATGGTCCCGTCCGTAGGTAGGCAGGATGTCTGATGAAAGTGTCTTGACCGTAAGGTTAGCTAGGTTAGCAGAGTCGACCTAACAATTACACTACACTACACCGGGAATCCGCCCCATCTACGGCCCCGGGTTTCCAGCAGGTGTCGAGATCCAGGGGCATGATTGGTGTTGTTTCCAGCTGATTGGGGGGGAGACCTGGAGCCGCGGCTGGGGCCCGATTGGAGCTCTCTCCAAGTGCCCCAGTTAGGTTGGCCATGTGCCGAGGCATGGCGGGACCTGGTACAGGGGTTTCGGGCATGTCCCAGCGCAGGTACACTAGTACACTAGACTACAGCCGCATGTAATTGTTAGAGCGATACCTACTCTACATGACCATCAAGGAAGCCATCATCTTGAAGGAACGAGATCTCCGTAATGGCAGCAACTGGAGAGACCAAATTTGACGGATTGAAGATGTTTTGATGACGAACGAACAATTTCAAATTTGGAGTTTGATTTTTATGATTTTTACATGTAACTCAATGGCGTTAGACAACGGGTTACATACCTATCCACACTCTCATGCCCGGTTGACACTCTCAAAGCCCAACCTAACCTCTCAAGAATCAAGTTCCCGGGCAACACTGACATGCCTCCTGTAACTCATTCCTGGCACTCACTGCTGCCACCTGCCATGCTCAGTGTTCAGGCATGCCTGTAGCGGGGGTAGCCCATTAAAGGCCATTAAAGATTCCTCTGCCGAACGCGTCTCATCGCGACTCAAATCGCGACAGTCAGAGGGTCCAACCACCCACCCAAGGTACCCAACCCCAGCCAAGGACTGGAGGACCCACAATCACTGTTGACATTCGTCCAGCAAACAAAGTCGTCGAGTTCCCATCGCAAACCAAGGACAATCACCAGACCTTTGAACCACAGGCCACACACCGAGTTGCGCCATATCCCTCCCACATCCAACTCACCATGGCGCTCCTCAGATACCCCGCCCCCGTCGACTACGACGCGCAAACGTGTAGGTGATGAATATGACAACTCCAAGCCGCCGACGACGATGAGGGTGGGAAAAGTTTGATGATGGCATCTGGAAGCACGCGGAGGATCGATCGCAAGAGGCAGGCTGGGAGCTAACTTTACCGACACCAACAACAGCCGCGTTTGAAACCTTTCTCGACGAGTTCAAGACATCTCCCCAAGACTCCATCACGCATGCGCTAGGCAACATCGACATCAACGAGGACGACCTCAGCGACGAGTATGACTTTATGGACGAGGACGACGAGGCCCAGGAACAGCGCCGCACCGAAAGAGCCAGGAGACGCGCCCCCCGCCACAAGTACAGGGAGCTTCTTCAGGAACTGGCAGACCGCAAGATCAACGAGATCGTCATCGACCTGGACGACCTTCAGTCATGGGAGGAGGAAGTCAACGAGGGCCTCAAGCTCGTCGAGTCGGTAGAGCGCAACACCAAGCACTACGTCGAGGTGCTCTCGCGCGCCGTCGACAAGCTGATGCCCCAGCCCAGCAACGACATCACATTCAAGGACGATGTGCTCGACGTCCTCATGGCCAACCGCCAACAGCGCAACCGCACCCTCACCGAGGCCGCCGAGAACCTGCGCGACCCCGACATGCTCAACGACACATACCCCGCCCAGCTCACCCGCCGCTACACCCTCGTCTTCAAGCCCAGGACAATGACGGCCGATGGGCCGCAAAAAGCCCTGTCGGTCCGCCAAGTGCGCGGCGACCACCTCGGCCACCTCATCACCATCCGCGGCATTGCCACGCGTGTGTCCGACGTTAAGCCCATTGTCCAGGTCGGCGCCTACACGTGCGACCGCTGCGGGTGCGAAATCTTCCAGCCCGTCACCGACAAGCAGTACGCCCCCCTGACTCTCTGCCCATCTAAGGACTGCAAGGAGAACCAGGCCAAGGGCCAGCTGTACCCGTCGTCGAGGGCGTCCAAGTTCCTGCCCTTCCAGGAGATCAAGATCCAGGAACTCGCCGAGCAGGTCCCCATCGGTCAGATTCCCCGTACCCTTACCGTGCATGCGTACGGCAGTCTGGTCCGACATGTCCACCCCGGCGACATTGTCGACATCTCGGGAATCTTCCTGCCCACTCCGTATACCGGCTTCAAGGCCATGCGCGCCGGTCTGCTTACCGACACCTACCTCGAGGCCCACCACATTGTCCAGCACAAGAAGGCCTACACCGAGATGCAGATCGACCCCTCCCTTCTCCGCCGTATCGCCAAGTTCCAGCAAACCGGCAACACGTACGAGTACCTCGCCAAGTCCATCGCCCCCGAAATCTACGGCCACCTCGACGTCAAGAAGGCCCTCCTCCTCTTGCTGGTCGGCGGTGTCACCAAGGAAGTCGGCGACGGCATGAAGATCCGCGGCGACATCAACATCTGCCTAATGGGTGACCCCGGTGTAGCCAAGTCCCAGCTGCTCAAGTACATCTCCAAGGTCGCCCCTCGCGGCGTCTACACCTCAGGCCGCGGTTCCTCAGGCGTCGGTCTCACTGCCGCCGTCATGCGCGACCCCGTCACGGACGAGATGGTTCTCGAAGGCGGCGCCCTCGTGCTCGCCGACAACGGCATCTGCTGCATCGACGAGTTCGACAAGATGGACGACAACGACCGCACCGCCATCCACGAAGTCATGGAACAGCAAACCATCTCCATCTCCAAGGCCGGCATCTCCACGACCCTTAACGCGCGCACCTCCATCCTCGCGGCCGCCAACCCGCTTTACGGGCGGTACAACACCCGTCTCTCCGCCGTCGAGAACATTAACCTGCCCGCGGCGTTGCTGTCCCGTTTCGACATCATGTTCCTCCTCCTCGACACGCCCACGCGCGACACGGACGCCCAACTGGCCAAACACGTCGCCTACGTGCACATGCATAATCGCCACCCGGACATTGGCACCGGACCGGACTCATCCGTCTTTTCCCCCGAGGAAGTCCGTGCCTACGTCGCCAAGGCGCGCGAGTACCGCCCTGTGGTCCCGCAGGCAGTTTCCGAATACATGGTCAAGACGTACGTCCGCCTGCGCGCACAGCAGAAACGCGCAGAGAAAAAGAACCAGAATTTCGGGCATACCACGCCGCGTACCCTTTTGGGTGTCGTCCGTCTCGCGCAGGCTTTGGCTCGGTTGCGGTTCAGCAACACGGTGACGCAAGATGATGTCGATGAGGCCCTGCGTCTTGTCGAGGCAAGCAAGGAGTCTTTGGCGCAAGACGATAGGAATGCTGCTGGTAATAGAAGGGCGATGAACGCCAGTAGCAGGATCTATAACCTCGTCAAGGGACTGGCGGATAGTGGAGCGTGCAGACCGGATGTGGTGGATGGTCAAGAAGAGGAGGAAGAGGATGAGTTTGGGGTGGAGATGAGTTTGAGAAAGGTTAAAGAACGGGTGATTGCCAAGGGGTTTACGGAGCAGCAGTGGTTGAGTGCGTTGGATGAGTATACTGATTTGGATGTGAGTTCCTTCCCCCCCCCCCTCCTGATCCTGCTAAGGTAAAATTGGGAAGTGATGCTAATGAGAATATGATGAACAACAGGTCTGGCAAACGGCTGGTAATGGAACGAGACTGGTGTTCATTACTGCGGGTGGGGAGAGGGAGGGTAGTGAGGATCTTTAGAAGTGTAGTATGGGGGGGCATAGAGGTGTGACAGTGACTGGAGGGGAAAAACTGTTCAGCTTGCCTTTATATGTGATATGGATGTTTGGGTGTGTGTTCCATCTGAACTGGCGTTATTTGGGTTGAATGATGATTGAGTTTTGGGCTATGATTACTTGGTAGCTTGTAATGAAAAAATGGTATGGGTGAATATGTGAAGTTGATTTGAAACCTAAACATATTGAGGTCTACTCTCAAGACTCTTCGTCCTCTCAATCCTGGATATCAAGGTATATAACGCTTAGCGAAAACATGACGCAAAGATAATTGGTATTATTCTTGAGTTCTGTTAACGTTGAACAAAGCCGAGAAGAGAAAGTCAGGTTTCACTCAATCACAAAGTGTTTCTAGTCTCTCTAGGTATCTGACCGACTTGTGAGTTCGCCGAATTTCACTTTGTCCCAACAAACCTACCAGATTCCAGTACTTATGCTAGTCCGAACTAACTGTAACTCCTCTCATACCACTAAAAATACAGGCTGATATTTTTCAATCCCACACACACCAATCTAACTAACCCCTATTTTCTAGAGTTACAAAGAGTTCACCATACTCACCCCATCTATCACACACTTACACGCCTATATACTTTGCTTACTCCTCAAGCCTTCATGGTCAAAAGCGAGGCCCTCTCCATCTCACCCACCACTCCATTCCCGCTCAACGTCCACTTCTCACTCACCATACTCTCATCCACCCTCTTCTTCAACATGCCACTCGCAGCCCAGTACTCCAACAGACCGCGCGCCTCCGTCTTGCTCACACCCTTGAGCCTCAGAATCTCCACGCTCTTCATGACCGCCTCGACGCGATCATCGTACTTCTTGCCATACGGGTCCCTCTGCGGGACTTCCTTTTCGCCCGCCTTCTCCGCCTCGCGCTGCGCAATCGCCAACTCCATACTCGCGCTCCTCGGCGAATTTCCGCGCGTCGTGGCGCCCAGCACGGCACCGCCATTCGGCATCACGGTGGCACCGCTCAAGCAGTCCGTAAACAGCTTGACGAGCGCCAGATCGTGCGAGTGGATCAGCTCAAAGGCCGGGTTGCGGTAGTCCGACACCTTCATGATGTGGGCGAGGCCGTCGAGCGAGAACAAGATGGGCGGACGGCCGGGCACGTTCTCGGCGTTGAGTTCGCGCCAGAGAGCCTGGAAGACGGTCCAGGCGCCGTCGGCTTCCTTGGCGCTGTTGATGAGCTGCATCAGGGGCGAGTTGACGGGGATAATTTGCGGGAGGTCGGCGTGTGAGTAGACCGTGTTCATGCGCGACAAAACCTTTTCGTTGGCGCGCTTGAAGGATTGCAGGAGCTTGAGGGTGTAGGTCGGTTGTGTCCAAAGCGGCGAGTTTTCGATGGGGGCGTATTCGGTTACGGCGGTGGTTAGTTCTTGGGCTGTTTTTTTTTTTTTTGGTGCGTTACAGTCAGTCAGTCAGTCAGTCAGTCGGTACAAGGTTGAAGGGTAGGGTAGAAGAAGAAGAAGAAGAAGAAAAGGGACATACCCTCGGGAATGTGCAACACCACCCAGTCGTTCATAAAGGCATGCGTCATGGCCTGCAGCAGCAGCAAGCTCTTGCCCGTTATCCTGTTGCCCTCAATGACCATGCGGACCGTCTTGCCGTCGGCGCCGGCCGCCTTCATCTTGTTGGTCAGGTCGACCGTCTCCTGGCGAATGAGCACCGAGGGCTGGCGGAAGATGCCCCAGCATTGCGTGGGCTTGAAGGCCTCCATGGCGCGCAGAGCGTCGACCACGTCCTCGGGCAGGGCCTTGACGGTGCCGACATTCTCCTGCTTGGACAGGTCGTTGGGGCGCAGGTTTTCGAGGCCGGGCACGGGCAGAGCGTTGTTGTTGCTGAGCACAATCTTCTTGCGGTAGGCCTTGCGCTCACCGGGCAGCGGCGGCTTGCCCGAGGAAACCACGTTCTTCTTCTTGGTCTTCTTGAAGCGCAGCTTCTGGGGGCGGTTCGCGTTCTGTCGCCCTCCCGTGTTGGCCGTGGAGGCGCCCTTGGTGGCGGCGGTCGCTGTGAAGGTGAGGCTGCCACCACCGACCTGGAGCATCTGGCGGGGGACCAGGGCCACGGCCGAGGGGCGCACGAGGCACCGCAGGCAGTTGGACGCCGACATTGGTGCGGGTGCTCGGTCGGTCGGTCGGTCGGTCGGTCGGTCGGACTGCTGTGGTGTGTTGGTGAGTGGTTGAGGCTGGGCAGCCGGAAAGGTTGAAACACAGCTGAGCCGGTGAAAGGTACCGGGCAATCAAGATCGTCGCAAGTCAACACAACCGGGACGGGACGGGGACCTGTGATGCCGCACACGGCAAGCGGAGCGGGCGCGTCGTTGGAAAGTTCGCAAGCTCGGACCAACGCAGCTTGGCGACCAGTCCCTCCAAATTCCCCGGCGCCAAGAAGTCGGCGGTTTGCCTGTTTGGGGTAATGCAGCCAATGAGACCATCAGATTGCCATTGACAGCGGTCCCGCACCATCCCCAAGCTCGAATCTGCCGCCCGTTACCGCCTAAATTTTCAGTAGATCCAGAACCCAGCAGCACCTCTCCCGTCCTTCCAGAGAATGTGATCCTGTCTCAAGAGTTCTGCCAACGACAACAAAAGATACCCCAAGTCAACTGTTTGTTTCCACCACCATCACCAGGGCATTACTAGGGCAGCCTACATTTTCCACACGGCGCGCCCATAACAATAAACACCTACCAAGTCATCAATCAACCTATCCCAAACCATTCAATCAACCCGCCGCGCCCATCAGAACTAAAACATTTGTCAAAATGTCCGACGCGGCCACCACCACCAAACTCCCCGTCACAGTCGACAAACCCACCCCCTACACCTTCGACCTCGGCCTCCTCCTCGCCAACGACCCCAACCCCCTCTCCCTCGACCGCTCCTCCCCTCTCGAACCCCAACTCGCCTCCATCGCCCGCGACGGGTGCCAATCCCTAATCAACCAACTCCTCACGGCCTGCCCCATCTCCTCCACCCCCGCCGGCGTCCTTCTCAGCCTTCCCCCTCCTCAGACCCCTCTGCCGCGCGAGAAGCCCGTGCCGACACCCAAAGCCGAGACGAAATGGAGCCAGTTCGCCAAGCGCCGCGGCATCAAGCCCAAGACGCGCGAGCAGCGTCGGAATCTGCAGTATGATGAGACCACCGGCGAGTGGGGACGCAAGTGGGGATACAAGGGCGCGAACAAGGCCGGGGATGATGCGCCGATTATCGAGGTTAAGCAAGCGCAGGAGGAGAAGAGGATGGCGGAGGGCAAGAGTGTGAGGGGCGATAAGAGACGGGAGATTAGGGAGCGGGTCAAGAGGAATGAGAGGAAGATGAGGGCTAATGAGAGGAGGGAGAGTGGGAGGAAGAAGTGAGCGCACGGTCTGTCACTTGGACGACGCGGTTGACTGCGACTGGATTTTAAGAGATGGAGAGATGGAGAAGAAGAAAAGAAAAGACACGTGGATGGAAGCATGGAAGGAAGGACAGAAGGAAGGAAGGGAGGTCATCAAGATGAGCAAAGCAAAGTGAAGTGAAATGAAGTGATGCTGGCCCGTGTATCAGCATCAGCAAGGAGAGGCAAGACACGAGGCTTCGTTGCTACTTTACCTTACCTACTAGGCATTTCGGGTCTAGGCATTTCGGGCGTTCAAGGTTTTATATACTTACTTACTGTACCACTGGGAGGATTCAATCACATCGATTTCAACGACAAAGTTATTCGATCCAAATGGGTTGCTACCACCTGAATTGTGCTTTCTTGACACCTTTGCTGTCGATTGTAAATGTCCAATGGTCAACGAAACGCCTATAGAGACTTTTACTTTAGTAGTCAGTCATAATTAAATTAGTATCGTCTAACACCAAACCTGTAATCACCACCACCACCACCACCACCACCACCACCATCTCGACCTTTTTAGTTTTTTTTACAGATTCACTTTACTTTACTTTGCATGTCCTGTCGTGTACCCAAGAATTTGACTTTACCCGTTCAATTCCATTTACCAAACCGCCCACCGCCTAGACTAGTTACGATAATATCTCGCTTGATATCACCCCTCTCCCTCTATCTATTCTTACAGTCCAGTGGATCTTCTCTCTCGTCCAATCCATCCATCTATACATCCATCCATACACGGTGTCTGCCTGTTTATACCTCCCCTCTTCCTCTTCGCCAACCAATTCCAGTCAAGTTTTCTCTCTATCTCTTTCTCTGTCTCTGTCTTTGTCTCTTTCACGTATCCTATATCTTCCTGTACCTTTTCCCGTAACTACGTTCTTTCTTGAAATTCTCAACATTCGTCTTCTTTATCCTCTTCTTGTTCTTCCACCTGCACTCAATCAGTCTCCTCGCTGTTGAATGTCCCGATTTCACAACACGCGGTGTGACAGGTAACAGTCACCAAGTCGCTTGCTTTACTTCGTTGCTACCGCTAAGATAACATTCCAGCTTGGTTCATGTCTCCTCCTCCTCCTCCCCCTCTTCTGCCAGGGTTATTTCTCTGATCTGGTTGTTCGGTCTTAACCAATTGTGTGAACGACGACGACGACGACCTCAAAGATTGATATGCATGTAGGTTGGCAGCAGACAAGCATGTAGATAGGCAGCAAGTAGAGTGGCGGGAAGCAAGCAGCAGACTGACAAGCAGCAAGCAGAGAGGCATCAGGCATCAGGCAGACAAGCAGGTAGCAGACAACCGATCAACGATCAAAGATAAAACAACAAGTAGTAATGATGATGATGATGATGATGATGATGATAATGATTTTCAAGCTAAACGACATCTGTAACGCGCGGAAGGGGGTATTTCAAAACGCAGAGGAAAACAAAACGAGCCAGCAACCAAATTTACAGACAAAGAAAAAAAAAACCAAAGAGACATAAAGGAAAAGAAAAAAGAAAAAAAGACCCGTAGATAACGATCGCATTGTATTGACTTGTTCTTCTTCTTATTCTTCCTCTTGACCTCTACTTCTTGACTTGACCTCAACTTCTTCCCACTCAACTTGACTTGATAAAAAAAGGAAATATTCTTGTGTTAACTTGCTGTGTCTGTTGGATGTGGATGTGTGTGTGGGTGATAAACATGGATTGGTATGATAAGTAGTAAACAACTATAACGTTGTTCTTTGGTAGCAGTAAACGAGAGATAAGAAAAGAAAAGAAGAAAATTCGTGCACAGCATAAAAGTCGTGTCTTGTGTGTGTCTGGTTCTGTGTTCAAAGTTGTTGTGATTTGTGTGGTGTGCGTGTTGTCTCTTTGGTCTGAGTGTCTGACTGGTCTCAGTACAACTGCTTGTCCTGTCCCCTCTTTTGTCCTCAAGAGACTTGTGACTATGTCCTCAACCGACTTGTTGGACTATTGAACCACTCGCAAAAACCTCCCCCCCTAGAAAAAGGTCGATGAACCTTGTACGCAAATGAAAGGAGGAAGCGAAGAAATACCAGATTGTCGAAGCAGCATAGCCACCTAGAACCCCATCGGTGACAGTGGTTTTATGGGCGAAAGAGCCGGTAGCTCACCCGGTTGTAGTTGTCTCTGATTCGCATGATTTGTTCCTCGCCCATGTGACGTGTCTCGATCACTGACCAGTGTGATAGTCGTCGATACTGTTGAGCCCGTGTCGACAACCGCTGTGTGTGTGGTTTCTTGCGCCGTGTTCTTTTTCCTTAGTCGCTGGACCTGCTGTGGCTGTGCTGGCGGTTGTTGCGCATTTCCGTTGCGATGGGCCGGAGGAATGACCTGACCCCCCTGCTGTTGATATGACGCCTGAGCCTGAGCATGAGGACTTCTTTGCTCCCTTTCTCGATCTCGCTGTATTGCCCTTTCCCGGTCCTCTATTTCCTCCCTTTCCCTCAACTCCGTCTCTCGCTTACTCCTGTAGCTCCTTGGTGGTGGTTGGTCGAATAGCGCATACTCCTCCTCAATGTACTTGGCCTCGTTCTTGCATCCCTTCCAGCAGTCCCTCCAGTCGCATACCAAAAACTTGAAACAAAAGGCATCAATCTTCATGCATGGCTGGAAGCAAATGCAAAGATTCCGGAAATCCATCTTGTTCTTGTCCGAGTGCGCGAGCAGCAGGCTGAGGTGACATGTAATGGCGAAGAGTAGGTAGTACTTGAAGGGCGAAAGGTTGGAGAGCTCTTCTCTAAGTAATTCGGGCACTTTCTCTGCCCCCGCGCATTCCTTGGCCACTCTTTCTTGGGCTGCTTTCGGGAATAGTTCGTCGGGTAGTTCGCGGAGCCATGCCTTTAACATTGAGCCGATAATGTTGATGTCGTACAGATCTGGTTGTTCGAAAAGGTCCACATCGAGCTCTGCGGAAAAAAAGTTCAAATGTTAAAACCAAGTCACTAACACAAGTGTCTTTGAAACACATACCTTCGTCAAATTTCCGCTGCCACTTTTTGATTTGCGGTCCACTGCCAGGAACTCGATATAATCCTTCGACATCGCTTCCCTTGTAATTAAGATAGTCGATCGCTCTCCATGGAAATGCCGGCATCCAAAACTCTGTCTTGTCGCGCGAATCCTCCAGCCTCTTTGATATTCGAGTTAATCGCGTCTGTTCAACGAGCGGTAGGTTGATGACCTTGAGAACGTAATGCTCGTCGTCTATTACCGGTTCCCTTGGTGCGAACTTGTCTTCCCTCGAACTTCCAAATAACTTCTTGCTGAGGAAGCCGGCGGCCCTACTTTCTTTTAATCCGTTAAAGAGCGACCCGCCTGCCTCCTTGAGCGACAGGGACTGGTTCCTGTTGATGCCCTCAAAGTGCTTACTTCCACCCGCCCTCTCCGCCGAATGGCCTCTTGGTCCGGACACCATCATGTCGCGAAATGTATGCTCTTGTGATTGTATTGGTGCAGTTCTCGGTGCAGATGTCGCATACACTCTGTCGGGTTCGCCAGGTCTCGCGGGCGCGTACACGGGTTCTCGAGAATATTGATAGTTTTCCTTCTCCTTCTCCTTGTGCGATCTTGTGCGACCTAATAGGGTAAATGGATTCGGTTTGCTCCTTCGGTTATTGTTCGCTGTTTCGTATTCGTTGGATGAGATTAGAGATAATTCAGACTTGGCAGGCAGCGTTGGGCTCTTCCTTTGCGAAGGGTATTCGTGGTATGACGGATCTGTGCAAACGGGGACAAGTTAAAAATACCGAAGCACATGGGACCAAAATGGCATCATCAATGCGAAGCAAACTCTAAACACACCTAGAAGCTTGTGATTGGCATTTGATTTTGAAGGGGTGAATGGTTCGGTCTCCCTCGACATACCTTCTGTTCGCGGTTCCAAAAGCTGGGGAGAAATTGCGCGTTCTGACAACCTGCTTGATTTTCCAAAGCTAAAAAAGAAACTCGACTTGGATGACTTATCCTCGTCGTTTCGGCTATGTTTGTGGCCCCGATGATCGGACGATTGCGTAGTCGCGCGTGAATGGTCCTCGGGCGGGATGTCTGGGGATTTCTGCCTTTGGTACCGTTGGTCTTGGGAAATGGCGACAGCTTCGACGGGTTGCTCGGTTGGGGGTGACGAGGTTCTCGGTGGCTCCCCGGGGGATTCTACCTTTTGATGGCCGATCTTGAAAGGGGAACGTGGGGACCTTGGCGATCGCGAGGCTTGCGGAGTCGAGCGCCCGCTGGCCAAACTACCACCGCTACCAGTGGCACTGACGGCGCTGCTGCTGCTTGGGGCTTGTTGTTGTTGTTGTGGTTGGGTGGTGTCACCAGGACGCGGAGTGGTTTCTTTTCCAGGAGTTCCGAATTCTGCCAGCGTAAGCGGTTGCGGTACGCCTTTTCGGGCCATCTCTTTTCGCTCACTTCTTATTCCAGGTCCAGGCGCGGACAATAGCAACCGAGAAAGATCGGATCGAAATTCGGTTGTCAGGTGGTGTGGCGCCTGTGTTTTAAGGATAGACTAATGTATGCTTTTGTCGAACGGGATCCCGGTTCGTTGTCTGGCGCAGTCAATTTGCAGGTCAGCGAGTCGCTCGGTCTTGTCCGCTGCGGTATCACGTCGAAGGTCAGGATTTGCTTTGCAGTTGCAGGGAGGTTAAAATAGACGAAAGTGGCCGACTCCGACAATGGAGGCAGCGACCCAGCGAGGCACAACCGTCGTCGAGGTAACATGAAAGTGTCAGGTAGGGATGGCGCAGGCTGCACACAACCGGGGGGGCGCGCGCGAAGGAGCCGAGAGAGAAGGGACCCAGCAGAGCTGACAGATGATGGACCAGGATGGTAGAACTAGGCTGGGGCTGGGCTGAAGATGTGATGGAGATGTGTAGTGGATGTGTTGTGGAGGCGAGGCAGAGGAGGAGGAGGAGGATCGGAGGAAGGATGCGCAAAGCCGGGCAACGGTAAGGTATGGTATGGTATGCTATGCTATGTATGATGTGACGGGCGGGCGGCGCTGGCTGACCTTTTGGCAAACCAATTGATTTTCCAACTCGGCGACATGCACCTAATCTAGAGGTGACCCAGAGTAGTTGTGATGATGATGATGATGATGATGATGATGATGATGACGAGGCGATGGCATGTAAGGGGTCGGAGAGATACTCGAGCTTGACTATGTACGTATGTACCTATGCGGTTCCGCGGCCCTTCCAGGATGCCGTATGGTATGGAAACAGCTCGGCTGCTACGTACGAAGAGAGAACAAAGGGATCGTGGACGTGCGCTCGCCTTTATGACGGGGTGGTCCTGGAGGCCCGAGGTAATCGGTAAGTGGTCGAAGGGTTATTGCGCCGCGATCACTATTCAGTCAGAATTGATTGATGGAGATGGTTATCGTATTGTCTCCTGTGTCGGTCCTCCGTGTCTGTGGTCGGGGAGACCGCCAGCGGGCAGCCCGGTTGGTTGCGATTAGGTAGGAGAGGCAGAGTCGCCGTCGTGTTGTAGTGTAGTGTAGTATAGTGTAGTGTTGGAAATGCCAAGGGGTCAAGTTCCTGTTCGGAGGTTTCAGAGCAAAGCTGGACGACGGGATGTCAACCTGGTCGGAGAATGGGTCCGTTCCTGCAGCAGCAACAGCAGCAGCACGATATGTTGGGATGTGGTCGGACGTGGTCGGTTCCTTTGGCAGGATACTACGAAACCGACGTTGACGGGATGTGATGGGGGTGGGAGTCGGTCGGTTATGGAGTTAGGTTCCCTGGTTGGCTTGGACTTCTTCACTGTTCTGGAGTCCAGTCCAGTCCCTTCGCTGATGAACCGAAGGGAGCGGGACCAGGGGTGTGTGGATTTTGACGGGATTAGGGAGATGGAGACACAGACGCAGGGCAATCGGGGAGCCGGCCAGCTCAGTTCCATTGACGACGCTTTGAGCTTTTCCATTCCACTTGCCAGGCGCTGGCTGGCTGGCTGTTAGGTAATGCTGGTACATAGGTAGGCTTTTAGCGACCAGCTCTGTGAACGTCGTACTAACAACGGCGACCTGTCTTCACCGTCACTGGGCCCGCGAAACTTCAGGTAGTCGTTGGTACCATGTCAGCACACCCAACAGAAACTCATCAACGGCCGGACAAGCTTTGGCTTCCACCTTCTATTTTAGGTGCCGGGTTCAAGCCCATGTTGGTGTTGGAGTGACAACCTCAAGTTCCAGAAGGGAAACTCTGAAACGGCAAGCGAAACCTGGAATACAACAACAACTGAAGCAACTCAACGTCACCAAGCAAGGGCAATTCTTGACGATGCTTGGATTGGCCCATCCCTGTTCCTTTGTTGCTTTGTGTAAACGCCATGATGGGCCAACCACTAATCTCCATCTCTCTTGTCCGTGATGTCTACGCTAAGAGCATCTCCAATATGGTCAGGCTGGGCATTCATCAGCGGGGAAAACGAAAGCGTACCTGGCGGATTTGGGTGCATTGGTGGCGGGGTAAACTGCTTTCGCTTCGAATGGGTACCTCAAAAGGGCGCGTGTACTGTGCCAGCGTATTTGATTACAGTAAAGTCCTCTTGTCCTTCATGTAAAAAGTCCCGGATGACCAAATTTCTTGCATTTAAAAGGGTACTTGTAGAAGACGAGGCGGGTGTAGTTTACACACAGACCCTCTGACCATAAAAAAAAAAAAGTGGAATAAGTCACCCGGTCTAGGGGCTCGAAATATCCTATCCTAACAAGAAGGCACCCCTGTAGTGTACCTACAAATCCGGCTTTAAGGCTTTACAGGCAGGTTGCGGTTTGCAATCATCGTATGGGACGATTATTCCGGTACGGAATTTCTTTGCATTTGACAGTGTTTTTGTATAGGGATGTCTGGGCTTGTAGAAGCAGGGGACTTTACTGTCGTTCGGTGTTCCGGGCATTTTTTGAGAATTTCCATGCGGCACGTAGCGGTATCTATGTCCACTCCCATGTCCGGGGCTGTGCCCAACGGAATATTTGCTCTCACTACTTGTGGGCAGTGCACATACCTCTACCTTACCTCTACCCATTCCGTCAACATCAACGACTGATGCCTATTCGACAATACGGGTTGGAAACTCTCCAATCCCCTTTTCGTCTATAGTGCTGATGATCGCCTGATGTCCTCATGGACACTGTGCATACACCGCTGGAAACTTGATGAGCGGGAAGCCAGGGCCAGAGATGGGCTAAGGTAAGGTACGGGCAACGGATCGTCCTCTGGCTTGACCTGGGCTACAGTGAACTAATCTCGGACGGGCCTCTTGGCCTGGTTGAGCCGCAAATGATGGCCCTGTGGCCCTACCGTCAGGTGATTGATTGATTGCTTGATTGATTGATGGTGGTGCTCATTCATCATGTCGGGCAACTGTACAAGTGTAGGTAGAGAAACAATTTGCACGGAACTCTTGTGATTTCACTCTTAATCTTTTTCTGGACGTTTCAACGGCACTCCAGAATCGACACACCATGCAACAAAAGTCTCTACTATAGGATTGCGTAGTAGCTCATCACCAATGGCACATATGTGCGTAATGTTTGGTTCATCGTCAACTCCAATTAATCTTTTTTTTTTTTTTTTTTTTTTTTTTTTTTTTTTTTTTTTTTTTTTTTTTTTTTTTTTTTTTTTCCTCGCTGTCCCTGCTTGGGTGTTGCTCTCCGCCGGCTGTCACGGCGTTTGCGAATCTGGAGGGTCTGGCCGGACTGTCCCAAGTCCATTTCAGGACTAGCTCCAGGAACACAGCGAGGCCAAGCCTGAAACTGTCCTTGTCCTTTCTCAATTCTCACTGGTCGCTTTGTGCCTTTCTCGTCCCATTTGCTGAACGGCCATGTCTTCCGCGACAAGCGCTGTCTAGTCCAATCCGACAGGACGGGTCCAACGTTGCTTCCAGCGCCTCACTGCAAACTTTTCTTTTTTTCATCAACTTTTGAGGTTTTTGTTGAATCATATGACGGCATCATGTTGGATTTGTGAATCAAGGGCAAACAATCGCGTTGAAAGATACCTAACAACTAACTACCTATCAAAAGTCTGGACCTCTACCGGAGGATAGGGCCTTGGTTTCCGGTGGTTTCAGCCACCACCTCACGTTCCTGGACTAAAGAGTCTCGATTCACAAGTGACATAGATGCATCATGACAACATTCGACCTGGGCAGTCCACGTTGCAAAGTCCAAAACACCAAGCCAAGACCCGTCACCGAATGCGTCTCGATCATGATTGCACGAGACCGTGATCTGCTGCAAGGACTAGTGTAAAGCTGCACTGCACTTACCCTGGCCAGATCCCGTAACATTGAACCGCATTCTTTTTTCCGATTTGACGGTCGCCGAAGAGGCTGGCTGGATGGATGGACGTTGTTGCGCACTTGCGCCAGTCGTCAACGTCGCTTCGAGATACATACGATATCAAATGGCCTGTGACACCGGCGTGCCCCACCCCCCATGTAGTGTAATCGAGAGGATCTCGGTTCGAAGCGCCGGTCAGATTCGTCATCTCTTGAAGCGCAAATTGGCCAGAGCAAGCATTCCAGAAATTTCCAGTAGTACCTCACTGTCATCGTATGTCAACCAGCTGTTTTCGAGAAACAAGATCACCACGCCTCATCAGGCTGTGGACAATGTCCCAAGTGAGCGAGTGAGTGACAGCTGCCTTCAACCCCCCCTGTACGATGACCGTTCGTATCCTCATCTTCAGCGCCGGTGCACTGTACACTACTCGGTACGACTGCTGCCCAGCATCTCAGCCCTTCATTTTAAAAATAATCACGACATTCATGAGATGAAGCTCATTTACCTCATTTGCACTCGCGAAAGATCCAAAGATCAAATGACTCCCGCAAATGCGTGTGTCCCGCCTTCGGGCATCTGCCAAGGCCACAAGAAATGATGAATCCTTCGGAGCTCTCATATGGAATTGTCATTGCGCAACTCTCCCCCTCCAGACGGAGCAAGTTGGAGAGGGAAGTGCATTTCTTGGCACGGCGTTTGAATGGTGGCGCTGCCGAGTACCGATTACATAAGTTAAACCTGTGCGTCCATGGTGGGGTAGTACCCGCGGCTGGCAATGGAGGCTGAATAGGTCGTTCAATCGTAACTCCGACTTCCGACTTTCCACAATGCTGGTTCCTTGAATCCGGCAGCCCACTGCATCCAAGCTTCCGCCCACCGCACCATAAAACCCTCAAATTCTCCAACATGACACAAAGCTTCACCTCTCTCCCGCAAGAGCTGCAGCTCGCAACCTCGGCCCACGTCAAGTACATTCAGAGTCTCGACTCCAGAAAGGACGAATATGACTACTGGTTGACGGAGCATCTGCGTCTCAACGGCCTCTACTGGGGCCTGACCGCTCTGCACCTCCTCGGCCACCCCGAGGCTCTCCCGCGTGCTGAGACCATCGACTTTGTGCTATCATGTCAGCACGAGAATGGCGGCTTCGGAGCGGCACCGGGTCATGATGCCCACATGCTGTCCACCGTCAGTGCCGTGCAGATCCTCGCCATGGTCGACGCCTTTGATGATCTCGAGACGCGTGGCCGGGGCAAGGCACAGGTCGGAAAGTGTGCGTTGCTGTCATCAACCTAGGTAAACCCCCATTGACACTTTGTACTGACACTATCGCCGGTCCTAGATATTGCCAGCCTCCAGAACCGCCAGACCGGCACGTTTGCGGGTGATGAGTGGGGTGAGGAAGACACGCGCTTCCTCTACGGCGCCTTCAATGCCCTTTCCCTCCTTGGCCTCCTCCACCTTGTCGATGTTGACAAGGCCGTTGACCACGTTGCTGCGTGCGCCAACTTTGACGGCGGCTACGGCGTCAGCCCTGGTGCCGAGTCTCACTCTGGTCAGATCTTCACCTGCGTTGCTGCCCTCACCATCGCTGGCCGCAAGGAGCTCATTGACGTTGATCGCCTGGGCCGCTGGTTGAGTGAGAGGCAGATCGCCGGCGGTGGCTTGAATGGTCGTCCGGAGAAGAAGGAGGACGTGTGCTACAGCTGGTGGGTGCTGAGCAGTCTGGAAATGATTGGCAAGACGCACTGGATCGACAAGGAGAAGCTCACCCGCTTCATCCTGAGCTCGCAGGACACGGAGAAGGGTGGCATCTCGGACAGGCCTGGTGACATGGTGGATGTCTGGCACACCTGCTTTGGCATTGCGGGTTTGAGTTTGCTGGATTATCCGGGCTTGGAGCCGGTTGACGAGGTGTATTGCATGCCCAAGTCGACCATCAAGCGTGTCCTGGGTCGTTGAGGGGAATGAGATGTGGTGTTGTCGGAATACGGTACGATGGCTCCTTGATATCGATCCCATCATCGTGACGTGACACAGGATACAAACACAATTACCTCCTGCCATCTAATAACCTTCCGACACGCACTCCAGGCGTCGGCAGGATACAAGGCGGGAGAAGAGAAACATCGTTCTCGTGTGGGCAAAAGACGTTTATTGCATCCCTTCAGTGGGTATGTGAGGCGTTTCGAGGCCAGACGAGTAACTCCCTACTGGTTAATTGTTGCTTGAGAGTTTTCGCTACATCAATCGACATGGTTAGGTAGGGGACATTCCATAGTGTTTCTTTAATACAATTATCTTTCACTTGAATCACTTTCGTACATCGTTTGTCACTCTTCATCGTTCAACTCTTCTGACATGCGCAATCCTCGCAAGGCCCAAAGGCAGGATCCCTACATAGACGTGCCCCATTCCAATGCCTCGCTTCTATCGTCATTCAAGTTGTCTACCTTGAGCATTGTTTCATGGTAATTACCTGTCACTGCATCTACCCGTCTCGCAGCTTGGTCGCCCACCATTGGACAATTGCTGAGTTGTATCTTTGAGAACAGGCAGTTGCCCGTTTGTTACGTTACCGTTCGTTGGTTGCCCGGAGGTGCAGGACAGACCGCCATGGAATAGCCTCACGCACGCAGTACACCAACGACACTTGCCTTTGACGCCAACAGTAAAGCCCGATGAGCTGATAGCAAGTTCTCTCAGGCAACCTGGACATCCTCTCGGGGCCGAACATTGACCATATTTTCCTGCGACTTCCTCCAGAACTTGTGATTCTTTACCTACGTTACGGTACCGCACACCTTCCAGACTCACCCCTCCGATATTCTGTGATCCTGAATCTTCTTCGTTCCTTCCCTCTCTCTGACGGGCTCACCCACTTTCCTCGTCCACCAAACTGACACTCAGGCACCACACTGCACACAAGTCTCAACGTACTTTCCTCAGACCGGCCTCAGATTCGTGACCAACCCTTCTTTCCATTCGTTGTGTGTGCCCCCTTGACGAGAGAAGTTCTTCTTGTGCCCTCCTCGGCAGGCTTAGTGGGAGTGGCTGTTGCATTTTTCTCGTTTCTGCAAAAATCTTTGCGAGTCCTCCAAAGTTCTTCCTCCCTCCAACTCTCACCGTTCCCTCGACATTTTCTGTCTGCTTGTCGCGGAAGTTCCTTCCCCTCCTCAACACCACCAATCGGTCTCTCTGTCCTTCCATCCGTCGCGTCATACAGGCAACCCTGGACGTTGATTGATATCTTCGATCATTAACGGAGAATCTACATTTCCTCCCTTCCTCCCTTCTGTGTTCATTGACCCGCCCGGATTTCTGCCCGGCTCCCCTTTTTTACGTGGAGATGCATGTGATGGACCCTGTCAACAACACCAACATTGCCATCACCACTGCCTTCACTTTCTTGGAGACTCGTGCTTGCTAGGCTCCTGAATTTCAGCCTTATCACTGTACTACAATTCCGTTCCGAGCTACGCCAGTGACCAGCTTCCTTGGGACTTTCAGCAGTCAGTCTACAAAGTTCATCTATATACGCTACGGAGACTACGCCTTCAACCCGCCACTGCTCTCAACTTATGCATCACCCGTCAGGAACTCCTTGAAAATCAACACTGCCCCCCGGCACTCTGTCTTCACACACACACTCAGATACCTCAAGTCTTGCCTGCCCATTCGTCTGCCAAACAAACACACGTCTTCCCCTTACTACCAGAGGAGCCATTGCAGCCAGACATTAAACTCTGCTCTCTACTTCGCCTTGATCCTGCAGTCAACTCAGCTCCAACCTCCCCGGTCAACCCCGGCAGTGAGTTACTACCTTGTTGCAACTATGCACAATCACAATGCCGTCGCGTTATTGACTTACACTTGCTAGACAATGGCCGCCGTTGCTCCAATGGACATGGATGAGACGAAGTACGACCCTACTTCGATCTCACTCAAGTGCACCCTCTGCCCCAAGCAACCATTGTTTTCCGATGTCTCCCACCTACTCACACACTGCTCGTCCAAGAGTCATCTGTCGCACCGTTTCAAGACAGAATTGCGGTCAGGCCACGACGATGCGGCGAGGGAGACCATGCAACAATACCTCAGATGGGAGGAAACCAGTGGTATCCAGGCGCTTCTTATTGAACGGCTTTCAGCAAAGGAAAACAAGAAACCTGCAAAGCGTGGTCGGCCGGCCGGCACAGCTGTAAGTGGACACTGCGTCTCTGCCATTTCTTCCCGTATAGGGGCGTTTCTTAATAGGACTCCCGCTACAGAATAGGCCCAAGGCTTTTCAGAATCGGGATGACTTGGTCAAAAACGAGCCGGCTGGTGAGCAGCTGGACCATCCACCCGTCTTGGCCCACTGGATCACAGACCCGAACAACGCGTCCCTCCAATTTCATAACTTGCGCCACGGTCATTCATACCTGGACCCTCCCACTTTTCAAACTCCCGTTGTGAAACGTACACGCTCTGACTACTCGGCCCCGGACACCCCCGAAAACATGTTTGCGAGCAAGTACCGTAGATGGCCTTCTGAGACCGCGACCTCGGACAGTATCCTCCCCTCCTCCGAAGTCACGTCCGAAATTACAGAGTTCGACGAGGACGAGGATGAATCCAGCAAGCTCAAGGGAATCCGGTATCCCGGTATGGGTCTCTTTGATTCCGCCAGCGAGCAACAGAAGCGCAAGCGCAACCAACGCAAGGACGAGTCTGTCTTGAAGCTGATGGAGAAGGCTTCTACTACTATCGGACACAAGGAGGTCATCTATAATGAAGACTGGACTTTTCAGCGTGAGCGCGATGTTTACGCTGACCCCTCAGTCTACGAGGGCAGTCCAGTACGCCATCTTTCCCGGTCGCGCACCTCTGTTTTGTCTCTTTTTGTTGCTTTCTAACGTATTTCACCACAGGAGCGTGAGCTGGAAGAGGTCGACAACCACAAGAAGAAGCGCAACCGGCGCGCTTCCACCTTGACCAACGCGAAGCCGCGCGCCACTCGTTCTTCTGCGAGAAGCAAGGCAGTCGCAAAGGCAAAGTCTAGCCGCGGGGAGACCCTGTCCATTGAGCAAGATGAGAGCATTGGCCAGATCTCCGGTCACAGCCATGGAGCTATGGAAAGCTATGATGTCTTCCATGATCCCCCGCAGCGCAGTCCTCGTGAGTCACTTGAGGTCCATTCTGATTCTATGGACCATCAAGCTAACTCCTGATTGTTCTAGACCGTAGTGGTAGCCCCATGGGATCTTTGTAAGTCGTCGCAGGCATTTAGTTGAGTGACCTCTACTGACCGCCCTGTGTTCCAGCTTCGAGCTTCGCCACCGCCCAGCCTTGAAGATGCTTCCTTCGAACGGGCCTTTGCCCTCCAATGCCCAGCATGGATCTTCCGGCCCCAAGCCTCTGAACGGCTCCCAACTGTCGTACTTCTCGCCGCGGGATAACATGGTGAACTCCTACTCCGGGCTTCCCAGCAATGGATTCTTCTCGTCACAGCAGCACCCCAGTTACAGTGGACTTAATCCGTTGAGCATTTCAGGCAGACCTTCCTTTATGCAATCGTTCAACTACAGTGGCTATGCGGGCGAGTCTCCCAGGGCCCCCAATCCTTCAGCTTTCCAGCCAATCAACCCAATGGTTAGGAGCATGTCGACTGCTATGCCCTACTCAAGCTCGTATGCCGGCCCGTATCCAGCTGATCCGGCTCTCGAGCGCCCACCCTCCGAATTTGATGTTTGAGTATTAGCGTGGGGGGCACGTTACAGTCTCACGAACGCCGTGAAAGCATGATTCTGACCTTGTGAAAAACCAAAAAGATATCCCAGTTGTTGGAATGACTTGAACGTTTTGAGATGGTCGCTTTTTTTATGTTTTTGTGTTTATGCGTGTGACAGAGATACTTTTCTTTTAGCCTGACTCTACTGGTGTTTGATATGACAGCTGCATTTGTTTCGGGATTCCAAGAAACACACTTTTTGTTCTTATACTTGGTCAAAAGTTAGTGTCATCTTTAACCTTATATTGTATGGTGGGAGGATGATTTGTTTTACCTATCTCTAGTCTCATGGTAAACGGGACTTTGTGGCGCATCTGAGAGGGAGGGAAAAGATCGAGGACAGACGTTCTCAGACGGAGAGACTCTCGGCGATACCCAAGCCAGGTGGATAGACCCGTGGCTGATGCGATGTATCGTTAAGATAGTGTGACCAGACGTGGTCCTTATGGATGAGCATTCACATTTATTTCGGGATTCATAGTTACTGCACAGTTAGGTGCGTGGGACTGCAGTCTGTAGCTCGTTAATCGAGTCGGATGATCGTGGTTCCAAGCGAGGCTTTGGCTGTGTGGCCTTACGGCTCAAGTGACTTGTAGCTGCTTGCTCCTCGGTAGCTGCGTCAATCGTTGTTGTTTTGAATCCATAGGAGATAACCTGCACCGGGAGGAGAAGTCTTGGTCAGAACTGGGATCGGTTATCTGCCAGCGGGAAACCTGTTACATGACATTCTTTTGGCGAAGTGGCATGTCCATCTTTCCTCTCGTTGTACTTTATCCTAACGTCAAGTCCTTAACCACATTTGCCAGCTCCCAAGTTCGATATACTTTTTGGCGTCCTTGTATGCCTCTTCGAAATGATCAATACCAAGCCAAGGGACAATGATGAGACCAAGAAGCAGCGATGTAATTTGGACAGATATCATATTGATCATTCTATCCAACTTGAATAAGCAAGTTTAGTAGTAACGGAAACAAGTAGAGTAAGGTAATGTAGGTAGATGATATCTGCGGATGAGTCACCATCCTACCCCTCCCATGCCCTCCCATGCCCTCCCTGTCTGACTATAAGGACATGATGACGCGTTATATTGATGTCGTGGATAATACCTATCCCCTTTCTTTCCTCCTCCCCCCCCTCCTTGTCCTCGCTTTAATCCCTCCCAGCCATCCCCACCACCTCCTCAAAAGTTCTCAAATCCACCAAGAACCGCCTCAGTCTGAGTCCCGTCTTGTGTCGAAACCAGGCATCTAGCTCTCCATCCGCCGACGCTGCGCACATGATTTGGAGACCTTTGAGGATCTCGGACGCAGGGAGATGGCGGTCTGGATGGTGGGAGTTTGGTCTTTGTCTTGTTCTTCTTCTGCTTTTTTTATTATTGGGTGACGGGTTGTGATTGGTGTTGAAGAAGTTATGTAAGAGCGAGGAGGAGCGGGAGGATGGGATTGGGGGAGGAGGAGGAGGAGGAGGAGGACGGGTTTGTCGGCGGGATGGTGGACGTTGTTGGTTGGAAACGAAGCTACGACGCTTGCTGACACGAAACTGGGCCTGTCCCTTGCACTTGTTGAGTTCACGAGAAGATGTTAGTCGACTGGATTGACTTTCTGGTCTGCAAGGTGGAAGTGGAGCGGGATCAGGAACATGACCTTGACCGTGACCATGACTGGATTCGGGGCGGGTGATACGGAGCGGTGCACGGCCTTTGATTGAGATATCCTTGGGGATATACGTCGTCGTCGTCGCCGAAACCGGAACCGGAACCGGACCCGGTTGCGGGTGTACCTCGATAGAATCCAATACCGACGAGGACCCCGGTCTGGGAAGTGGCCTTGACACCGACGCCCTGGGAACAATCACAGCCTTCGCTTCTTCCACTTCCGGCGTTGGCGATGCCGTCGTCATTCCTCCCACTTGATCCTCCTCCCTTTTCATCGTGCTGGCTGGAGACGAAGGCTTCGACCGCAGACTGTAACTACCTCTACCCCCCACCGCACACATACCACTCAGCACCATCTTCTGCCTCCTCAACACCACAGCCTTTTGCAATCTCTGCGACGGAGACGAAGACGGAGACGGGGCAGCAAGTTTGCTGCTCGTAGATCGATAATGTTGTTTATCCGTTGCTCTAGTTGGTTTCGATTCCGACGATGACTTGCCTGTACTTGAGCGGGAAGCTACAGTCTCACCCATTTCGTGCATCCGTCGTACAGCCTTATCGAGAGCTTTGTCCAAAGATGAAAACGTGCCAGTCTTGGGTTTGGTTCTAGCGACACCCTCCGGTAGCTCGATACTGGAGACAACGCTGGGGTGGAGGGGAGTTTGGGCTATAACAGTGGCTTCGCTCACGCTATTGCGTTTTGTGTTGCGGATCTGTAATTGGCCGTAAGTCTTTGTTGCTGGTTGGATTATGATGGCGGTTCCGTAGCTGGTGGTGGAGGTGGTGGTGGATTGGATGGAAGGGGTGGGTTGCTTTTGTTGTTTGTCCGGTGATGGCTCCCTTTGTTCCTCAATGGTCGGTGGGAATTGGCGCATGGCTGCGCTCCAGCTGGAGTTGCGCGAGGGACCATTGCTGTGTCGGACTAGGCCTTGGGAAAGGACGCGGGGGAGGGCAAGGAGGGATTTGTCCGAGTTTGGAATGCCGGGGAGTTTTGGTGCAGGTGATGGGGTGTTTCCTTGCTCCTCTTCTTCATCGGGGATTGAGGGAGGTCTTTTGTCCGGCTGACGCTCTGGGGATGATGATTCGCCGTCTGCAAACACTGCCTCCTTTGGCTTTATGGTTGAATTGGCTTGTGGTGACAACGACAACGTGTTGGAAAGCTTATCTTCCCCGCTCTTCTGTGATATCTGTTCAACATTGATAGGAGAGGGAGAGTCATCTTTCTTATTATTATTGTTGAGGAGCTGCTTAGTCTCGGCTCCTCCGTCGAGTCTCAACCATTCATTTCCTGGTGGTGAGATCTTCCCAAGCAGGGGTGCGAGTCTTCCTCTTCGGTGATGTACCTTTTGCTCCTTGGAGGTTACTTCCAGGCCGGCTTCTCGGAATTGGTCTTGGTAGGGGAGAAGCTCTTTCACGGGGCGGATGGATTCATGCGTCTCACCGATAACGGCAGAAGAATCACGACTCTTGCTAGCACCGCCAGTTGATCGTGCCTCATCGATTTCTCTGGGCCTGTTCAACGCTCTTCGACGCTGACAGAAGCGGGATATAACTTGGCGACTGTTGGATGATGATGCGTGGGGGCGATCTTTACCACCAAAACCGTTGTTCTTCGGCTTGTGCTGTCTGTTAGTGGATCCCCAAGTCTCAGGAGGAACCCACGTCTGAGCATGCATCGGAAGCTTGCGCAGTTGTGATGCTCCCCGTCTGACAGGAGCCGGCCTTGCAAGAGGTTTTCCTCTCGGAGTTGGTGTACCTGGACTTGGTCTCGGCTTGGGCATTGGCGCACTCGGGCCTTTCGGCGGGCTAGGAAGGGGTCGCAACTTGATGACGGATCGCTTATCTCTGCTGATGTGTAACAGTGGCTCTTTGGCTGGCGGCTTAGGGGCCTTTGGCGGTGATTTCACAGGTGACTTTGGAAGCTCTCCCCAGTACGCTCCGGGTGGTTTCTCCGCATCTTTCTTAGCCGGGCTCCCCAGGCAACAGTCATGATTTTCCTGTGAAGAGGAGGAGGCATCACAGGGGCCAGCCTTGGCATACCGACCGTGACTCTTGTCCAGCTGTCTCGGGCCTCCTTTGTAGTCGATATCCTGCCAGATCACCGGTATTCTACCACCATGCCCACGCTTCGGAGGGCTAGGCTTGCTGCGCTGATTCGACGACCTTTTTCTCGCGGACCCCGAAAGACGACTCTGGCTCCCGTTGGCGTGAACAAACGAGACACGAACTTTGGCGGCATGCCGCTTGGCCTGAGCTCGACGGAGTTTTTGGAGGGATAGACTGAGGGGTTTGCGAAAGACTTCCTCGGCTGCGCGGCGGGCGACACTGGGACTGCGGGAGGGAGAGGCGGTGTTGATCTTTGGCCGACGGTGCGGACTTCCTTTCTAAGCCAAGTTGTATGCAGGCATTGTCGGGCCATTCTAATCCAAGAGAGAACTCTTCAGAGGCGTTGGTAGGTCTGCTGGAAATGACTGGCAAGGTGATGGGCGGATGTTGTTTGTTTGTTTGTTTGTTTGTTTGCTAGGAGACGGGGTAAACACGGAGACAGCCAGGAGATATTGGATCAAGACGGGAAGGCTGAGGAACAGAAGGGACCAGTCATATGGAGGAGAAAGAGAAAGAAAGAAGCAGGTCTGGCTTGAATAGGTAAAGTGCCGCCAGCGGTAAGTAGGAGAAGGAGTGATGGCAAGTTGACAAAGTGACAGGAAGCTTCCCTCGGTTACTATCTGATATCCTTGACTCCGGGCGAAGCGTACATTTCCAGCTGGCGCGACCCCTTGCGCAGAAGGAACTCGATGGCGGAGAAGTCTCTCTTGTCGACCTTGACGTTCTTTTCAAACTCGGTTCTACATCCGGATTAGCGTCATACCGTAGGTCTGAGGTGGGTGTGTCTAGCTAGTCTCACCTGGCAAAGGCCTTGAAGTGAGCCCGGGTGGCTTCCGGCTTTTTGCGGCACTCGCGCAGACACTTGCGGTAGAGTCCGAGGACCTCCTTTTGAAGACCAGACAAGCGGGCCATAACGATGCTGATATGTTCTGTTAGTACAAGTGGTTCCCGAAGCAGTTGCTAAGGATGTCCTAGTTACACTTTGCGGTGGTGTGGACGGGATGGTGTCACAGTCCGACTCCCAATAAATGGTGGTGATATTGAAAAATGTTATGACGCAAGACATGCCCGGGATTGGCGGAGAGCTCGGCACGGAATTAATTGTTAGTGCTACCACTGCTGACGGCACCAACTGGAGACCTCGGCAGAGCTTGGTTACCCCGGGGGGAGGCCGAGCGCTAGGTAGCGTGGGGAGGGGTTCCCGGCCCCGGCATTCTTTTGTGTACAGTGGCCATATCCCTATGACGGGAGTTATTACTAACTTGGAGCATGTCAACTGTCAGTTAGATACCTAGGTAGGTAGGTAGGTACTGTTGGAGTTCTAGTCGTTTTTCTTTACCCGAAGTGTGCTATCAACTTCCTCTTACCCGCCTTCTGTCTAGGCCTGTAATGTGGGGTAACCACTGCACTAACAGTCACAGCCAGTGAGCCGTGATCCGCCGGTTGACGGAAGTACCGCTGCTCCCCGCCGCTGCCCGCAGATGGCCCACTGCGGCAATGCATCCACTCCGAGTCGGGGCACTAGACTAGGTTGACAGCGGGGGAGGGGGGGGGGGGGCCGGACAACGGCTTAGTCCACTATCTGGCTTATAAATGGTGTCATTATCACTTCCACTTCACTGTCCTCACTGACCTGAATCCCCTCTCTTTCTCACTCACCACCTCACTGCTCATAGCCAATTTTGCTCATCAGTCACAATGGCCTCCTTCACTGTAAGTCCCCCTTTATTACCCCTTAAGAAATACCAGTGTCTAACATCCACATTACCAGCGCCTCATCCGCTTCCTCGCCCGCGACGGCCGCACCTACTACGGCGACGCCCTCCTCCCCCACGGCGTCTCCGACATCCGGGCCGCCAAGCAAGCCCGCCTCATCACCGGCGACATCTTGGGCTCTTACACCGTAACCGACCAAGTGGCCGACATCCGCCTGCTACTTTCCCCTCTCGCCCCGGAGGACGTCCGCACCGTCCGCTGCCTGGGTCTCAACTACGAGCAACACGCCCGTGAAGCCAGCATGCCCATCCCCACCTACCCCGTCCTCTTCTACAAGCCCGTCACCTCGCTCTCGGGCCCCACCGACCCCATCCCCATCTCCCGCCTGGCGCAGGAGGGCGAAGGCCTGGATTACGAGTGCGAGTTGGTCGCTGTCATTGGCAAGCGCTGCCGCGACGTGTCGGAGGACCAGGCGCTGGATTACGTCCTGGGCTATGCCGTGGGTAACGACGTCAGCCATCGGGATTGGCAGATCAAGCGCGGTGGTGGGCAGTGGTCCCTCGGAAAGGGGTTCGATGGGTGGGCGCCGTTTGGTCCGGGTATTGTCAGCAAGGATCTGATCAAGGATCCGCAGACGTTGAAGATTAGCACGAGGTTGAATGGGAAGACGGTGCAGGAGAGTAGTACGGCGGATATGATCTTCTCGGTCAAGAAGACGATTGCCTTTTTGAGCCAGGGAACGACGCTGTTGCCGGGTGATGTTATCTTTACTGGAACGTGAGTCTTTTCCCTTCGTTCCTTGGAGGAAATCGCGGGAGATTGATGATTAAATGCTAACGTATCACCAAACAGTCCTCAGGGTGTCGGTATGGGCCGCAAGCCCCAGCTTTGGCTCAAGAATGGTGATGTTGTCGAGGTGGAGCTGGAGAAGGTTGGCACTTGCAAGAACAAGGTCGAGTTTGAGGCTTCCGGGCCTGCCTCCAAGCTCTAATGTAAGGCAGAGGCGGATGAGATTGGATATCATGTTTACAACGATGACGCGGTACATATTGTCGCACGTCTCAAGCAGGCGAACATGAGGTTGCAGAAAGCATCTCAACTACTCATTTCCTTTCACTAAACTATTGAGCATGTCCTATTCACTTTTCCACTCCCGTCGTTCACAGTAAGACTCATTCAACCCGCAAACATATAAGTCCCCATTCCCAACATCCGAACTATCATTCATCCTTTCACTGACGATCAAGGCTCATGTCTACCAACAAGACGGGATCCAATGTCCCCCTAACCCAAAAGTGCCCCGCCTACTTTCCATTCCCGACACCGAACCCCCGCCCTTAACCACGCTCATTTTCTTATTCCATGTCCCAAGACTGGTTCATGCATAACCCCAAGCAAGCCCTGCACTTCTCCGGACAAGCCCACAGCTATGTGAGCGCAGCTCGAGAATCCCACCACAGCAGCGTGAGATGACTTCAGATGATTTGGTCGTAGTCGGACGCGATCCCGGTGTCAACTCCAAACATCCTTCAGACCGACCTGTACGTCCTCCAAAGACACTGCGGAATCAAAACCCGGAACTGCGCTGTAAATGGAGGAAGTCGGGAGACCGATGGGTAGTTTCGAACGTTCTACCCTGGGAATGCATGATATCTCTCGTTGAGTTGCTGTATTGAGGAACTCGGGGAGACCGATGGGTAGTTTCGAACGTTCTGTCTCCAATTTGATCCTCCCAAAGGGAATTTGTAGGCGAAGGAGGGCTTACCCTCAGCAAATCGTAACAACAAAGCCTTACAGGTCCCTTTTGCACATCTCAGTCGTCTGCAAAGGGTTTGATCCAGTGTGTGTTGAGCTCGGAGTACTCGAAGAACGGACGGTAGTTTCGAACGTTCTGGCCAGGGAAGCCATGGTATCTCTCATTGAGTTGCCGTAAAGTGAGGAACTCGGGTAGCTTCGACTGTTGGTTGTAACAGCCCCTCTTGACCGGCCGGCCGTATCTCTTGGGCGCCCATTCACTGCCCGGTACTTCCATTCACCGGCACTCCCGTCCAGGTACCTATTTAGACTGTACTCCTTGGCGTTGCGGGCAAGGCAGAGTGGTGACATCTTGACGAAAAAGTTGAATGCTTTTACCCTGAATACTCGTCAGGATGATGGTCATCAGGTTGAGCGACACGGGGAAATACCTCAGGTACAATTGGTACCCAACATGGCTTGGGGCTTGAGTGGCGACAGCAGCCCGTTATGGATATTTTGCGGATGGAGTTTGCTAGGTGTAGACTGCTCAGTTGAGAAGAAGCCTGAAGGGGCAAAAAGGTGGCCAGTTTGATGTGCAAAAGCACGTCATGCATACTGGCCTGGTCCACGTGGAGATTTGGAGCCTTGTTTGCATTTTGATCAAAGGATATCGAGCTGATTGTTTGGAGTGGTGCAGGCAAGAGCTGTGGATGAACGATGGTTGTTGTGGGAAGGAAAGAGGAGAGCACGAAAGCCTGGGGAATGGGTGGGTGACGTTCCTTTTATACCTGCCATGAGGGTGTCATGTCCTCCTCCTTTCTGGAATTCTCTGGTACTTACTGCAGATGGAGTATGCAGCTTGATCTGCGGCTCGGTTTTCTACTGAGTCAGGATGTGTGAGAACACAGAGGTGATGCAGCCCGCCCTTCGGCATGTGGGCTTTGAGGTGCGTTTATTGTTCACACATTTTTCAAGTGTAGGTCCGCTCCCGGTCATGCTCCCACTTTACCTACTTTACGGTACCTTCGATGTGGGCGTAGGAACAGTAGAGATTAAATCGCCTGTTTGTTCTTAATACGGTCGCATTCAGTCGGACGAGTTGAATGAGTAAAATAAAGGATGAAAGGCTTACAGCGTGACTTCATCTGTCTCTGCTTCTCCGTCTGCTCTCTGTACAACCTGCTCAGTTCGGTAATCGTGTTCTCTCAATTGGGGTTGCTAGGGGGAAGTCCGCCGAACGACATCTTGCATGCATGAACTCTGTCTGGTGCGTCCAGCTTGGTCCTACAAACTTCGGAGGAAGTTGGATGGCATGCGGTGGTTGTGACTTTGTGCCGTCCGTTGTTCCAAGGCCCCCGACCGGCGAAGAACAGCGAAGTGTCATCGAATACTTCTCATGCAAAGCCCGTCAATTTGTTACCAGCATTAACATCTGCGTTTGCCGATCAAGCGGCAGCAGAAATCCCAAAACTCGCGAGACCGAGGAAGAAAAGCTTTGGACGGTAAAAAGGGGAGAGTGGCACTCAATTTTCTTGAAGGGATCGACATTTCAAATTGTACCTGCCTCTACGTCTTTGACACCTTGACCCAATTCACCTGCCTTTCGTGTTTGCATCTGCCATGCTATGATACCACAAAATGCCGGGATATAGCCACTCCTGGAAAAGTCTATTCTCAGGTGACTACCTTGACATTCGCAGTCATCTCCATTCCCCAGCTGTTTTTCTTTCCCAGAGCTCTCCTATCAGGATAGTAGCAGCAACCGAGAGAGATTGAATATCACTATTGGAAGGAACCCATATCGGGCGTCATAATATACCTAGAGGTATCGTGACAACATGCTAAGCCACACGATGGAGGAGTTCGGTACGTCCGAATACATGATGTACGACGCAATAATCTCCAGCACGGCAGATCAGGGACATGTGATTACGAACCCATTACACGAATACCTAGCTCAGGAGTGTGTGAGTTGATGACGAGCACAAATTTCCACTCCCAAGGTCCTGGGGAAGCCGGGTCTATATACAGACTGAAACCGTCGCCTGCTGTTGCCATCTTTTCCGGAGAGAAAGTGACTGGAATACAGTCCTGTCCGGAAGCTGCGGTGACTGGCGGTATCCTACATGAACTGGACGAGCGCATCCCCCTTTGCTGTCTGCCGAGAGTTGGAGCAACACATCAGAGAAGTAGACTTCTTCCAAGCACCAGCAGGCCAGCCACACCTTACCGGAAATGCATACCTTTACCTTTAGGTACCTATCCCAGCAATAGAGACCTGGGTCCTGGTTCTACTTTTGCCACGGTGGTGACAGTTTACACCTATTTCTTCCCTTTCGAACCCCAGATGATGCGTGAATCAGCGTAGCTTGGGTGATAGATTCATTGATACATCTGATAACGATGATGATTTTGATGATGAGGATCATCGTGAGAAACAGAGAGGGGGATAATCTCTGGTACCTACTCAGTTTATGGACCCTTTGTGGGAAATACCGCATCAATGCCCCCTCTCGGAAGAAAAGAGTGAAAAAAAGGGCAACAAAAGAGCGACGTCCTCGTCGTCAACTATCTTACATGTGTCCACACGTGGCCGCTGTGCTCAGGCGGTACCTTATTTACCTTTTTGCGTCTGTTGACGCTGCGCCAGCTTGCCTTTTTCGCATCCATCGCTTGGCTTCTCAGTCCACATTGGTACCTAGATTCTTCTCTATGTGTATCAGTCCGAGCTACCTTCTTGGCAGCCCTACCCTGCGTTCCCAGTTCCTCCTCAATCTTTCTTCTTTCTCTGCATCAGTCTCAGCTAGGTGCCCTCTTACTACTGCCTATGGGGCGATTGGCCATTCTCGTTTCTTGTTCTCACTCCATGGGGCTCGTTAGGTAGCGCTGCCAGAGTCTGGCCCATGCAACGTCCGCGTCGTTGTCCACAATGATTGTGCTGGCGTCGATGGAGCAATGGTGACCCAGAGGCTTGGTGTTGTTGCAGATCGAAGGATGAAGCTTGGTGAGAACATCTTGAAAACAACTCTAGAAGGAATGGAGAGGATGGTTGAAGGAACCAGCACCTTCGGCGGTGGCGGAGGAGGCGCGCTGATTGCGGGAAGGGGAGGTAGTGATGTCTTTCTTCTCTCTGTGCATCAGTCTCTTCTACTAGGTACCTATCTTGGCGGCTAGATGTTCCTTCGCCTGTCTCTTCCGTTCTTCTCTCTCTGGGATAGTCTCTCTTACCTTCCACTTCCTGTGGGCATACGATTCCTGATTCCTTCGGAGTCGTTGGCGTTGGCGTTATTATTGCCGCAGCGGTTCCATGAGTCTGCGGCCAAACTGCAGCAGAGGAGCGGACAAGTACGCGAGGGAGCTGTATGGCCGCGTTGCCTTAATGGCAATCACCAAAACACGCTCTTTTTCAGGGAAGCACTCGGCGAACTTGCCGATGACCCAAGCGAACAGTGGCGACTTAGACAAGGCCCATTGCAACATGTGGAGTCGACTCGAATACGGTGAGAGGGACTTGTCCATCACCAAGTTCACGAACATGTAAGAAAGCCCACCATCGTAGTCGAGCTTCATGAGTTCGTTGACAATGTCAACGCCGAGGTGTGCATCGGCCTTAGTAGATTTGGCCTGGTGTTTTCGCAGTTCCTTGACTGCCTTGTCTGCTGCGTCCAAAGGCTGGCTGGTCAGAATGTTGTCTGACATAATATGAAGCATATTCAGGCTAGGTATGAATGTCTTGGGCCACGAATTTGGCCAATCTGATCAGAGTCATATTGAGAGCGACCTTACGGTCTTCATCCTCGCCGACGATATGGGCATTCATTTCGTCGATTTCGTAGTTAGATGGGTCCATGATCACACTCTTGAGGAACTCGTCCGTTAGGGACGCGACCAGCCCCTTCTTCAGCCCATGCGACAGATGGACTGTGTAAATTTGCATGGGCTTAATGTCGGCCGAGGGCTATCTCTAGGCCATTGAACCATTCGGAAGGTTAAGCGGGGTCGTGGGGGTAGTGATTGGAAACAATCGTAGTAGGCTGGGTATACATTATAACGGCTGATGTAGCCGGAGGTGTACCATAACTTCTGGCAACCGTCCACCAAGCGGACTGGACGTCAGGCCGGTATCCAAGCCGTGCAGAGAATACAACTTGGGCGACATCCATCTTTGTAGAGGTATAATCGAATGGGCTGCTGAAAGACCCGCTGGTCCTTAATCGTGTCCTGGCTCTGAGCCAGACTCTTGCCCTTGGATCGACCTGTCCCCTAAGAAAGACAGCAGTGGACGTGTTCGTCTGATATATATATTTTGTCGTCGGGGATATCCCAAGTGTGAACCCCCCCCCCCCCCCCAAAAAAAAAAAAAAAAAAAAAAAAAAAAAAAAAAAAAAAGAGTTAGTTGGCGAGGTCTGGTCCCTCTCACAGCTACTGTTGTGGTTGTTTTTTTCTTTTTTTTTTTTGGAATGGAGTGGTACATGAAGGCCAGACATTTTCTGACGATGCGCATCGAGTTGTTTCCTCTTTGTCCCAAATTGAGCCCGGGCAAACATCACACACAAATACCTATGGTCTGTGCGTTGGTCGCCGCCTGGCAACGGCATCATGGTGTTGGTCTTTCACATGGCGCTGCCTTGTTCCCTTGCTCAAATGAGGTGTTGAAGGCCTCGGCTTGGTATCTTCCTCTCCATGTCCTAGGCGCTGAATTCGATTGCCGCGTGGAGTTGGACCTTTGCTCGTCTTGGATCTTATTCTTGCCCGCAAATGCGACTTTGTGGCCTGCAAACAAAGGCGGCCATGCGACACTTGTGGAAAAGACGGCGGCGGCAGTGGCGAGTTACTTCAAAAGCGAGGCCATGCCGAAAGCATGCTGGATGACTGTGATCGGCGATGCTCATTGACAAGCAAGCATACAGCGGGACTTAGGAAGCCTCGATATGGTGTGTGCATCATATGCCTTCTTTATCAGGGTTGCTTGAAAATCCACGGTGGCCTTGAAGTTGGCTTTTTCCTCCTTCGAATCTCCCTCCTGGTCACCGCTGCCTTCACCGCTTGAAGTTGCTTAATCGTACTCGTTGTTTAACGGTTGGCGTCGTAGCTGCTGTAGCAAGGGAACTTTGAGTAGGCCGACTATCTGGACAGAACTGATCAGCTTTTCATCGGAACATGACCAGTAAGAGTGAAGTTAATATACTTTGGATGAAAATGGCCAGGTGATGTGCCAGCAGTCATCAAGACCATATCGATCTCTACTACCAACTCTTGTTGATGCGTAAAGTAGGCTCGATGCTGGGTAAAGTCATATCAAGCCGAAAGGGGATCTAAAAGTAGAGTTGAAGAAAGAACCGCAAGCGGGAATAGTTGGAGAGAAAATCTGAGGAGACAATTCCAGGATTGAATCTGAAAAAAGGGAAGCCGAAGAGAAGTGAGATGTGCTCTCAAGGCATAGGTACAACTCCTATTCTTGGTGGTGAATAAAGTAAGTGGACAAGAACGAGTTGAGAAGTGTGCTCATGATGAGGAGGGAGAAAGAAGAAGAAGAGGAGAACAAGTTAGGGGGAGAGATCTTTTATAGAGGTACCCTTCCAAAAAGACGCTCCCAGTATTCATCATCACATGATTCGAACCACAACGAATTCCTGCATCTGCGCTGTCTACTGCATGCGTATATTTTCCTGCATATGCAGGAGTGTTATATTTCCACAGTCGGGGCCTCCTCTGGATGCAGTTCACGGAGCGGGAGATGCAATGAGCAGGGCATCCATGGACAGCGAAACTGGGACATTGCAACATTTAGGTAGAGATTTTAGGGGACTCTGGCCGTGATCAAGTTCATGGAAGCAGGTTGCTTGGGCCTTTGTTGAGGGATGTAGTACTCCGAAAGTGGCTAAAGAGAAGTCGTCGGTGACTGAACGTCGAGGACATGGACCAGGTAGCCATGGAGGGAAAAGAAAACTCTCGCTTAGTATCCCACACACGGAGCAATAGACGAAAAGTTTTCAGGGAAAAACCTCGGTGCTTTTCATTCTTACCCGGACAGCACCTATCCAGGAGGAAGTACCCCTCTGGTCACAATGGCGAATGCACGACCTGCGCGGGGGAGTCGTTCCCTAGCTTTGGTCGGGGTGTCTGGCTCTCTTTCCCTATCCCTTTCCCTTTGTCGCGCAATTTACGTTATTCTTGGCCAACCCGCTGACGAGCAAACCTGACATGTTATCTTTTCCCGTTCTTGCGATGATCTGAGGTGGTGTCTCCGGGTGAGGGCTAGCCTTTGGGGAACTGGATGGGAGCTGTGATGAGACGGTAATTTGTTCGGTGGATCTTGGATTGATAGGGAATATGCAAATATCGCTGGGATAGTCTGGGGCTCTGTTATTGAGATGTCTGAGTTGAGTTGTGGTGTGGTGGTTTGGAAGAGACTCCTGGAAGATGACAGTACTTGGGATGCGTATGGTGGGGTTGCTGTTTGCGTGCGTTTGCCTGGCCGCATTTCCATCTCGGCAGTGAAGAGCCTTAAGCAACATCAAGAACTTAATTATAGTTTATTTTTGTAATAATCTCTTCTAACTGAAGTCTGCTTCGTGGATCTTAGGCGAGTCGCAGCGGAATTTATGTCACATTTGACCTGAGAGTGCCAGATCCCTCTTGCCTTCCAGGCGTGCCCGGGCTTGCCTCCTGTGTTCCCTCAATACTTAGGTACCTACCTTACCTAGAGGTAGGCACCTCTACCCCCAGCTAGCTACAACTGCATCAAATCAAGTCAAGTCAAATAAAGCAAAACCAAGTCAAGACCTAGATAGAGTGGGGGGTTAACAAGCCGTCAATTCATTTATCGCTACAAAGACAAGTACCTACACCTTACTACCGATAGGCAAGAAATTATCAATCATCTAGGAAGACAGACGGAGTGTACAGTACCTATCTACCTACCTCTCACCCACGGTAGGTAAGACACCTAGGTCCATGTGTAATTTGGAGCGGGTTAGGTTACCTGTATATTTGTATAGCAAGGTAGTAGGCCCGTAGTTTCAGGGGTGTATCGAGGTTCCTTTCTTCCTTGCTTCACTTTATGTGTTAAAATGGATTCGAGTTGCGGTGCCCTAAAAATCTGCCATTTGCAACGATAAGGAACAGGGAACTTCGATAGCAGTGGTGTTACTTACTTCCCATTTTTGTTCTTATTTTCTTTTTTTGCTTTTCTTTGGTTTTTTTTCTTGGTTTTTTTTTTGTGGAAGTGTCAAAACCAGCAGCGTCGGTACCAAACTATGGTTACGGCGAGCAAGCAAGATGAAACCTTAGCTACCTCTACAAGTAGTGTGCTCGCATTGCATTGGTTCAGTTCCACTCATCCTCTCTTCTGTCATCTTCCCACATGAGACGGAAGACACTACCTCTAAGTACCTCTACAAAGCCGTGATGAATATGCAATCTCGAAGGCCGTGAACTGGATCTTGATCGAGGAACGAGAGATCGGGCTTTGGGGCGGGGGTTCCATGTGACGTGCCTGTGTGGTGTGCAGTCTTCTCACCTGGAACCATGGAATGGATTATCAACGCAGCTGGGTCAAACAACATCCAAGCAGACAGACACTCGATTTCGACAACAAAGGTCCCACTTCGCACCAACTGAATCAATAATATTTTAGCCAATAACGTATTGTAGCTAGTAAGTGGATAGAACTGGAAAAGGTATTAACATGGTGAGCACCCGGCAGCTTTTGTTGGCATACATTTCCCTCCTCCCTCCTTCTTCTTTTCTGACTCAATGTCCTCATCCTTCTCTCTTACCCATCTCGTTCGATCTTGTTCGATCTCGGTCTTGAATTATTCGCTTCATCTTCGAGTCTCGAAGTCATCACACATCCACAACCTCCCCCTTGACTACATCAGTTCACCACGACACTCAACCTGCAAACATATTAAGAGTACCAAAGTACCCAAGAAAAGAGGTTTTAGAAGGAGGTAGACATGCGCGCTTCCATCATCCTTATTTCGCTGGTTAGAATAGAGGTAGCTACAGCCTGAAGCCATCTTATCCAGCTTCTCCTCCTTCTCCTCCAAATCATTCAAGCACTAGGTATCCCTTAGCAAATCGTATGTGTAGTAGCAAAATGTACTTGTTGTGTTGGTACTTGTGAGCAACAGTATCAGCACCGGTTAGATTGCTCCGTTGAGAGTATTTTCCCCCTCCGCATTTCCATCCCCCAACCTCTTCTGCCCTAGTTGGATGCCAAACCGACCCCAATCAGGGCAACGTGTCCCTTCCATTCAATCAGGCCCCATGGCTCAAGAACCACCAACGTCACCCACCAACTCCCACCATCAAAGCCAACCCAGCTCCTCCAGCTTAACCTTCTCTTCCCATCCGAAACCTCAAACCCCCCCGGCCATTCACATTGTACCAACCGCAGAAGAAGCACCAGCATTCACTCCTAATTAACCAACACCCCACATACCAAACACATAATCGGCTCCGTCCACGTCTTCGCTCCCCTCTTCGCCACCACCTCCGCCCGCAAATCCGTAAACTCTAGGTACGGCGTCCCGTTCATTTCCAGCGAGACAGCAAATAGTCCTTCCCATGGTCTTTCCTTGTTGGTCACTTTGGCTCCGGCTCCGGCAGGAGGAGGAGGAAGGGGAGGAGAGGCTAGGGCTTTTTTGCGGGGTCGGCCGGGTTTGGATTTCCGCCCTTCTGTTGTTGTTGTTGTTGTTGTTGTTTTCTTGGTTGTCTCTGTCGTTGTTGTCGGGGCGGGAGTAGTGGTTCTCGATGCATTTGCGCTTGCTGTCCTTGTTCTTCTTCTTGAACGTAGTGCTAGTCCGGAGGGGGTGGAGGTCGAGTTCTCGTCTTCAGCTTCGGAAGCGGTGGGTTTGGTTTCGTCTTCGCTGCTGGCTTTGAGGGCGTGGTTGGTGCCGTTGCTGCTGCTACCGTTGGTAGTTCGAGTAGTGTCTTTTTCCGCTTTGACGTCCACGTCCACGGAGTCTCCTCGGTCCTGGTGCTGCTGCTGCGTGTCGCCGTTTGCTTCCGTCTTGGCTTTGCTTTCCTCGTCGTCCTCTTCCTCTTTCTTGTCCACTTTCTCCTCCTTTACTGGGATGTGAGGCTTGTCGGTGCCGAGTCGCTCGTACGTTGCCCTTAGGGCTTGGTCCTTGATGCATTCTTCGTGTAACCATTTCTTACATGATTCTGAAGAGCAGCCGACTAGCAGTTTGTCAGGGTTCGCTGGGGTGTTGCAGCCGCATACGAGTTCGACGGTCTATGCCGAATTTCTTGTTAGCATCTTTTGCATGGCACAGGTAGGAAAGGAGTGATGGCGCATACCGAGAGTTCCTGAGATCGCACATCATAGGCCTGTCGCCAGTACAGACTGTCCTGCGTCTCCTCGTCGTTCTCCTCAAACCAGTGCTTTACGATGGCGGGCTCGGTAACGCTGACCACATTGATGATATCCACTGCCCCCAATGTAAGCATACATACACAGACACACACTCCGGACCGCTTGTGGCCCACTCACTGTGATTAGACGCTATCAGCTCGCCCGTCCCGTGATACGGCTGTCTCCCTTCCACGATCCTTTTCCTATCTCGCGTCTTGGCCGGCAGCTCGTCAGGCCAGTACATCCAGTAAACTCTGGCGAAGACGTGGTGCTCGTCCCTGGCGCGGATTTCGAGGATCCTGGCGACCCACTCGGTATCCCGCCTTTGTATCGGGGCCGTCGCCTCGTCGATTGCTCCCATTTCTGCCTGTTTTGGGTCCTTCTTCTTTATGCTCAGGTCATTGGCGACATAGATGAAGTTCTCTGCATAGTATTTAACATTATTCACTGATACATCATCATAGTCAGTAAACCGGAAGTTGTCTAGAAGGAAAGGGAAAGAACAAAGGCCAGACTCACACACAAAGCTGTTGTACCTCGTCATGTCGGTCCAATCCTTGGCCGGTTCGACCTTGTAGTGTACATCCATGTTCGGGTACGTCTTGAACTTGCCCGACGGATGAAAGGGAGACTGTTGGGAGTGGATCTTGTCGGCTGGGTCTGTGTCATCGTCCTCGATCGAGTCGGCCTTGCCTCCGACTGTGCGTCTGCGCTTCTTGTTCTTCTTCTTCTCCTCCAACGCGGGGTCGACAATGTGGACTTGGAACGGGCATTCGGCTCGGGTGTTATCCTTATCCTCCTTCCGTTCCTGTACCCTGTCCTGACGATCGGGGTCGGACGCCCTTGGTCTCTTGCGCGAGGAGGCCATTTTTTGGTAGTGTGGGTGTAAGTAAAGCAAAGGTTTGACGAGCTAGGAGCGCTGCGCTTCGGGTAGGGTGGAGATGTTGTGAACCGCTGGTAGGTGGTGGCGCGAAGGTTGGTAATGACTTGCGACGAAGATGGCGAAGATGCGACACAAGAGGAAAAAGTATGGGGTCGCGTAGAGAAACGACGGATGAAAGATGCACCTCAAAGGTTACGCTACCTCTATGTAGAGACGACAAGCCTGATGTTGTCTAGGTTTCGAGTTGGACGACGGCGACGACCTTGGAGAGCGGCCCGAGCCTGAAAAAGGTTGAGGTGACGTGGTTGGCTTTCGGCTTGTCGTGCGAGGAGAAATGCGGGCGCAGGCGCGGGCGCGAAGTTGTCGGGTCAAGGTTCGAGCTCCCGTCCTGCGAGGTTCGATGCCGGGGAAAAAAAAAAGTGGGTGTGAACCTTGGAGAACCTGAAGCACTTAGTATGTACTTAAGTTCTTGGAGAAGGCCTGCTTTATGCTAAGTTAGGATTTGTCCGTTTGACTCAGTCAGTCGGCACGCGAGATAGACGACGGCAAGTGGTGGTTTAGTGATGGTGATGGTTGGGAGATTAAATTGGGAAAAGAATCCGCGACCCGCGACTGAGTGTGTGTTGTGTCGACCCGTGGTTGACCTTTTTGGATGACGAGGAGGAATGGGGAAAAAGGGTCTGGAACTGAGTCCGCGACTGGACAAGCTTGACCGGGGGGGTGGGTGGCAGGAAAAAGGGAATCTATTGGCAACTTGAGTCAATTGACCCCAAAAAGTCTGAATATGTAAAGGGTACCCGACCAACTTAAGTCTCGTCAAAAGCGCTTACGTAACAATAAGAGAATAGAATGCTCAATAGCCGTGACACCAAGACAATAGGATGGATTTGAGGCTTCAATGTACAATACGAGGATTCTATTCAAGCAACTCTTGACTCGAATCCGAGACCGCGTCCATTCACATTGAACATCGTCTATTCAGAAATCTTTCTTCGATTTGGATTGAAAAAAAAAAAAAAAAAGAAGGAACTGTTGCACCGAGCCACGTGATTTACTTACATAGATCGATGACTATCTGCCGCCTTAAGGTGAGCTCCAAAGAGGAGAACCTGCAGTGGAAAGCTTCTGGGGAGACTATTGGTGGAAGGCCCCAGCTTCCCCGTTTGAGAGCACGACTTGGATTGTGCCATTTTACCCACGACTAAGTTGTTGTTTTATTGTGTTTGCCAGTTTGGATCAGTCTTTGCCGCTATTCCCACAAACTTGAACATAGAAACACCCATATACACAATTGCTTGCCCCCCAAACCGACCAGAGAAATTTTATACATTCAGTTCTTTACCAACAGCAAAGTATACAAATACAACCGATAAGCGACAACATCGTTCAAACCCTCAACACCATCCACCCAGACAAGCCAACGCCAGCGCTATGCATATAGCAACCCAAAACCCACCCATCAAAGATCCCACCTTAACCCATTGTTACCTGCAACATGGCCATATCATCATCAAACACCATTATCACTCCTCATCCTCATCATCATACCTCCCCAAAATCGCCCTACTAGCATCACTCCCTCTCCTATCCTCCGTCAATCCATCCGCCCCATTCCCATTCCCGTTCGGTTCATTCTGTCCACTCAGCTTAAACCCCTCAATAACCTCCGCCAACGCCTCTCCCTCCATCCTCCCCCTCTCCACATTGATAAACCAAATAAACAGCGCCGGCGTGCCCACAATCGCCGCCAAGAACCAAAACGCCGGCCTGATCTCCCCGCTCGCATCGATAATCGCCCCCACAATCGCCGGTCCAAACACGCTCGACCCTTTATCGGTGATAGCGTACAGGGCATAGAACGCGGCCTCGGACCCGGGCGGGATGAGCTCCCCGTACAAAGAGCGGCAATAGCCTGACAAGCCGCCGAGGACAAACCCGTAAATGGCGGCGAGGGGGTACATCTCCCATGGCTGCTGCAAGCCACCGACGCCCCATGCTTGGACAAAGGGGAGGTAACCCATGAGCCCGTAGAGCGGGATCAGCTCAAAGAGGGCGATGCATGCCAGGATGGTTTGGTGGGCTTTGAGGCGGAATTTTCGGGAGATGAAGGACCACGAAAAGGCGCCGAGGATGCCTGATGCAGTGGAAATCACGTTGATCATACCCAGAGCCCAGGGTTCCATATGGAGTTGGGTTTTGGCAAAGAGAATGGCAGTCGACGAGGTCGTAGCAATGGCATCCGAAAGCAGGAACCAGCCAGCTAGGAAGAGAACAATGTCCACGAGGCGCCGGGCGAGATGAATGGTGCGGAAGAGGGACTTCCAGGCGTAGATGGTGTAGTGGAACAAGGCGCGGATGCCGCCAGTGTTGGACTTGGTGGGTAGAGGAGGTCCCGGACGAGGTCGTAACCACATGGCGGCTGGAATGGTGAAGATGGCCCACCATGCACCAATGACGCAGAGCACGATCCGCTGCGACCAGGTGGTGTTCTTCAGTGTGATCAGAATGGCGATGGCCACGCACTGCAGAAACAAGCCGGCAATGTAACCAATGCCGATACCCTTGGCTGAGATCTGCGTGGACAGTTCCAGTTCGCGAGACGTCAACTCTTCTGTTGTCTGGACTCGGGAAAGCGGTTCGCCCTCAGGGTAGGTTCGGCTTCCGAGCAAGGGAGTCGTCGAGTTGCGCGTGCTATCCTCCCGGTACTCATCATCCTCATCTTCGCCATCTTCGGTTGTCGCATACCCTGGCGAGCCATAGTCCCCAACCTGATCGATCTCGGGGTGATGTCTGACCAAAAGCGGCAAGAACGAGTTCAGCAGCACAAAGGAGGCGCCGAACGAGGTATTCGAGATGATGGCCAGCAGAGCACCAATGAGATATGTGCTCTTGCTGATGAAGATGTAGGCCATAACGCATGCACTTCCAATCCATGCAAATGCAAGTAGCAGCTTCTTTCGAAAGTTTCCATGGTCCGCGGCGCAACTTATACTGACGACCAACAAGGCTTGCAGCAGGACGCTGACGCTGAACGTGTACATGGCGAAGCTGGCCGTGTTGATCTCCATGCCCAGTACGTAGACGACGCATTGTCCTTCGGCAGAGGTAGTATGCTTATCAGAGCTGGAACCGCAGGGTTTCGATCGGTCGGAGAGAAGGACGCCATTTTCGCGGGCTAGACTTTCGAGGAGAATTGGGATGAAGGAACCTTGTTTTGGGAGTGCGTGTAAGTCAGGTAGTTTGGACGGATTGTCAGCTCAAGCGATAGAAGTAGTGTATGAACTTACCGATACCTGTCGTCAAAACATGTCAGTCAGCTTTTTTACGAATTATATCAAACATGGAGTTGGTGATAATACTGACCGCAAATAACATAGACCTCAGCAGCAAAGGCATAGGCATACCATCCCGCAAGTTCCTTTTGGCTGGTGGGGCGAGTGTCGTCACCGGGGTATCGTGGGGGAGGCAGGCCGCTGCTGCTGTCGCCGTCAGTGTCGTCCCCGTATGGGTAATCGCCGCTGTTGTCGCCGGCGTTGGCAGGACTCATCCCGCCAGACATGGTGATCCAGTCGACAAACGAGAGAGTCTCGGATCGCTCGTCGTCGGCTTCGAAGCAAGACGAAGTATACGAGTAAAAGGATCGCTTGGAGGCCTTGGACGCGTAGGATGCGTAGGATGAACGGGAAAAGAGTCGCGGAGCTGGTGGCGGTCGGAGAGATTCCTCGTCCCACTGGCAGTGGTCTCCATTGTACGAGACGTGGTTCACGTTGTGCCGTGGTGTCATTGCGCTGTACGCCAGGGCCCGTTGCAGGGCATTGATAGGCGTAGCACTCTCGTCACTCTTTCAGTGCGTGGACCACACTGTGCAGGAGCAATCACAACTGAAGGTCGGGTTCGCTTCGCCAGCCAAGTCCGGCAGGCGGTGTGAATCTCCCCGCTAGAAGTACCTCTAGGCCGGGTATGTTATGTACCTGAGTGCAGTCCAGTGTATCGTACAGGGCAGGTACACACTGCAGGTACCGCTGCCTGCGTGCCAGTCCTAGCAACCCGATGATACAGTAACAACAACCCTCTGTCCAGGAACTTCAATTGGAATTGCACGACCTCGCTCTTCTGTGCCTCTCAATCTTCCAGGTTGAACCTCGTATTTCTTCTTATCCGTTAACCAGTTCGCTGATTGAGAGTCACAAGGTCGAATACTCAGTAACGGATACAGTAGTCGGAAAACGTTGGATGGCTGAATGGAAGCGGGGGCGGTTCAAGTCCGGGCTCTCGCAAGGTTGTTAATCGGAAACAGACGTCTCGGATGACGGTAGAGGTAGGTCGGCGGGCTGCGATAAGTTGCGTAGGTACCTATGGGATAAGTGGAGTAACTCGGTGTCAAAGTTCAACAGGCGCGAAAGGAGCAGAGGAAGGTATTATATGAATGATCAAAGGGTCGGAATTGCCGTACAGCCTCGTTTCCTTGCTTTGATCGAAGCATTTCGGTCCGTTGGAGGAGCCTTTCAGACTTTCAGGGCGCAAAGGGCGCAAAGGGCGGCTCGAGTGGGCACATTCCCTCTTCAAACAAGAATCGCAGGAGAGGGATCAGGACCCAATTCAAGACACATTAGAGAAAGAGTGGCCCCGGCCAGGTCTTACAAATTCAAGAGGAGGGGGATAATCACCAGGAAGACATAAACTCTTCAAGTCCGCATGAGCAGATCGGCTCTTGGCATTAAGGGTACTGTGCTTACCTCTTAGCTTCCTCCTCTTGCAACTTACTTACCCTACTTCTTCTACCTTTGGTCCTAGTCGGTGATGCCCAAAAACCAGCCCAATGCGGTGCGAATCACCATTCGATCGATGTCTCCAAGAACGCATCAAAGTGTGATGAAGCTGCAAACTGACGGCATCCCGAACCCAGAAAAAAAAAACCAGGGCTCACAAGCAGGGACCAAAAGTCCCTTTTTTCTTGGTTGGAGCCCTGCTGGAAAGTGGGAAAGCATGAACGGGAAGTGGGGACAATGGGATGGCCTCCACTGCCTGTGAATCGTTCGGAGGTTGGCATCCCTCCCTAGGGGTTTTGTTTTCGCCGTAGGGCTGCTGATCATTTACCGGATGGAGGGGGAGGCTGTGATGCAAGCGATGTTTGCTCTGTGCGTGCGTGCGTGCGTGCGTGCGTGCGTGCGTGCGTGACTGGAACGCATACACGCTTTCCACGGGCGAATGGATTATTGTGATTTCGTATGGCTACCTAGAGGTACCGTTCTCTCTATGTATTTTTGCGGGCCGGCGCGATTGGGACGGGAGGAGGTCCGTCCGGTCTCGTTGTGTATTCCGGCATTCGCCGGCCGGTGTGACAAAGGCTCATAACTAAAAGGTGCTGTCGGTACCAGATTTGGGTCGAAAGAAGTGTGACGGAGGACAAGACATTGTCTGCTTATGGAATGAAGTGAAGATAATGAAAAGGGGACCATTGCCTTCTTGGCTGACGGTAGACCTACTATCACGTACGTGTCAATTATAGAAAATTTCAGTTAACTGCTTCCCGTGAGTTGGTACGTCACATTAAATTCTATTCAGTTGCAAATCTGGATGTTAGTCGCTGCCAAGACATCCATCATGATCCATCCCAACTCCCAAATCCAAGAAATTGTGATAACATTACTTGTTAGCAGCTTGCTATACACTGAAATCCCCAAACAACCAAACCTATCCAAAAACTATCTTTAGGAAGGCCATACAAAGACAATGAACTGGGTATTTGGTATTAACTCTGGCCTTCCCCCCTTCCTTTCTCAGCTCTCCCATACGATATCCAAGACACCCGCTCATTCAGCTGCCCCCCCCCCCCCCCCCCCCCCCGCGCCGAGCGCCAAACCGAATCTCCACCTCCACCTCCACCTCCACCTCCACCCCAGCCTTTCATCCCGGCCCGCCCTCACTCAGTGACCCGGACCACCCTCCCCAACATGCGTAACCTCCGTCTCATGCCCCTTTGGCTTTCCAAAAATCTTCCACTTCAACTTATCCGCCAGACTGTGCTGTCTCTCATGGGTACCATGGTGATGATGATGATCACCACCACCACCAGCAGCACCAGGTACACCACCCCCGGTTCCCCTGTCCACAGGAGCAGCAGCCTTGTGACTACTACTACCTCCGCTACCAGTACCAGTTCCAGCCGGAGAGACGTGACGCTCGTTACCGGCGCCGCCCCGGCCGGTGTGGTAGTTCTCTGTTTCTTGGGAGTGGCGGATGGCGGCGTCGGGAATGATGTCCTTGTCGGCGCGGCGGTGGGGGGTGACGCCTGCGTCGCCTATGTTTGCTGCTCCTGTGTTTTTCAAAAAGGTATGTTAGTGTCAACTGGGGATACATAATGGCGATGGTGGTGAAATTGCGCTAGACTGCGCTGGGGGTGGAACTGGAGATGGGATAGGGAACAGCGCTAGCGGGTTTCGGTGATTGATTGGTCTTATCGCTGCTCTCTCTGATCTTGGCAAACGTGGGACAAGAACTCGCTTCCTTCAATCTTTCACATGGATCCCTTGACGCTTTGAGCTTTCGCGAGCCCGCTGGGCTCAGTGGGCTGGTCTAGCTGGGCTTGGCTGGCGATAAGGGGAATTGTACATAGGTAGATTGAGATAAGCGGTTAAAGGTGTGCTAGGTTGGCATCACACCACACGGTCTCCTCCAGGTTTCTCTTTGTCTTTTCGTCGTTGTCGCGAAGGGGGGGTTGGTGATAGAAGGTATGGGGGATGGCAGAAGTAGAATGGAATGCCTTACCTCCACGACCGGTGCTGAACGGTCCATCGCCGTGGCTGCCTTCAGCGCCTGCTCTGACGACTTCTCCGTCGACGTACTTGGTGTCGTCGGGGTTGATGTTGCCGGCGCCGCCACGGCCGTGAGATACTTCAGGTCCTGCCATTTTAGTTTTAATGTCTGTCGTCGATGCTCGTAGATGTGAAAAGCAAAGTGCCCGCTGTAGTACATTCAAGTTCTGTATGGGTTGTCGAACGTTCGAGGTAGTTATGGCGGGAGGTGCGGGAACGTGAGATCAATGAGTCGGACGATGCCGTCTTATAAAACATTTCTGAACATTTTTTGTGCTGATCATCCGAATCCGTTTACGGCTCACGCAGCCACACGAACGCACCCCACGCAGCCAACCACATGCATTACCTCTTTGACGACATGTTCTCGAAAGGGGTTTCTCTGCGTGGTGATTAGCTAGCTAGAATACCTCGAGGATACTTATCTGTCGTCGATTCTAGATCGCCCGAATCTACACCATATACACTACATCATCGAACCCAAAACGGTGATCCCTAACCGATATCTCCCCTTGACACATGGTGGACGGCACGCATGGATTCCCTGCAATTCCCTGCCAACATGTCGAAACCGAACAGTGGCCACCACTCAGCATCGTCCGTCACAATGCCAAACACCAAACACCATTACGTTTTATCTCCAGACCCCAAATCTTTCTGGCGATGGACTTCCAGTACACAACTTTGAACTTGTGTCGCTGAAGAAAGAAATGCAAACGTTGCATGAATAGATGTGAGAGGCTGAATTCAGCGATGCAGGTGCACCCCACCTTTCGACGTAGTGTAGACGGGAGGTACAGGACTTTGGCATCCGTCTCATCAGTCGGGTGTTTTGACATCACCTGGTACTTGGCTTTTTCCCAACACATGTTATCCATTTCACGATTATGATAATGATAACTCTGGTCGGATTAGGAAAGGTTAAAGGACGTTCACTTGGTACAGTCCATGACAGCAGCGCTCCCACAGCAGGTAGTAGGTACCTTGCAAGGACGGTTCGACCCTTCCGATTTCGCTGGCTGTGTTCAGCTCCCGTCCAGGTCACTGATAAGATAAGAGCTTCTCCAGGTTCCCGCTGTCCACCTCAGTGCCTCGATCGTCAACATGTCAATTTCTCTTCCATCGGACCTATCCTATCATGCACCACTACAACAAATGCTACGTCTTCAACCAATAAAAAAAAAAAAAAAAAAAAAAAAAAAAAAAAAAAAAAAAAAATCGTTACAAGGGGACTATGGAGACCATGGCGAGGCTAGAGGACTGCTTCTCGCCGTACAGAGTGGGTGACACCTCCAATCTGGTACCTACCTCTAGGAATCCAGCTGTGCCTTGGTTTATTTTTCTGAAGCTGAGCGGGCTGAGGCTGGCCCTTCATGTTGGGCATCAATGATCCTTCCACGCAGCCAATCAACGGGGTTTCCTCCGGCTGCCTTTTTTTTCCCTTCATCTTGACCCGTGGTTTCGATTCCAAAGTCCTCAACAACTGTCCCCGAACACCTCGATGGATTAACCACAAGCCGCTCTTCTCTCTGGCGAGCACGGCTCTTGCTGCTCAATGAGGGGATCGCACCAAAAGCCGACGATCGACCGCTGGCCATCCTCGCATATCACCACACAACTAAGATTGAGACTACGTTGCTAGTGACCATGTCGACCAGATTGTGCGGCGTGTGTAATGGCATATTCACCGGGCTCCTGGTTGTGAAAAGGGACATACCTCATCATCAGTCCGTGGCCAGCCTCAGGCGATCCGCTGAGGAAGGATGCTATATCTGTGATAGTGTTGCCTCCCTGGTCATGGCTCACAACGACGTCTTCCATGATAACCATGCATTTTGGTGGAGGTTGGATTTACTTGGGAGTGAAAAATTGATCGGCTACTTTGTGTGTCATGGAGAACTCATCATCAAGTTCACCCATTATTCCTATATCTTTCCATTAATATTTACAGCAAGTAAGTCTACGGCGCAATCTGACACGACCAGAACCTGGGTGATGGGGACCGTGCATGTAAAGATGCTTCGCAAATATAGGTCCGAAGTCAGGTTATTCGCTTGTGCCAAGTCATTCTCTCGATGTTGGTGCCAGCCTTACTGATCAAGCAGTCATGGAAACTGCAAGATCCTGGCTGGAGAATTGTCGCCGAAACCACCCGTTGTGTGCACCGGTTGATCCCGCTTTCAACCCTACAAGGCTCATCTACATCAACGACGCGTCCTCGGTACAGCTCATTGAAACCGAGAAAGAGGCAAAAACTCATGCTTATGTCGCTTTTTCACATTGTTGGGGGGGAACCAAAACTCTCAGACTACTCCAAGACGACGGAAAAGAAAAAGGCAACATCGAAGAACTACGTTCACTCTTCCAAGTCCAACGTTTACCGACCAGTTATCGGGAGGCAATCTCTGTCAGTCTAGCCCTTGGATTTCGACACATTTGGATTGATTCACTGTGCATCATACAAAACAGCCATGATGACTGGGCCAAAGAATCCGCCATGATGAAGGACGTGTATTCCAACAGCTCTCTCAATCTTTGCGCTTCAGCCGCAGCAGATTCTTCAGAGGCCAGCTTCCAGCACAGAGATCGAGGCAACTGTCTGCCAATGGATATAGAACCTCAGTGGACTGGTATTTTCGATGGCGGTTTCAGGACGGACAAGCTTGGTCCACTTCCATCATACCTCCATCGGGTCAAATACAAGCTTGTTAAAAAGCAAATTTACGAGTTGGAGATAAACAACTCGCCTCTCAATCGGCGCGCTTGGGTTATGCAGGAACGCATTTTATCAAGACGTCATCTCTTCATGACTCGTCACCAGCTCTGGTGGGAATGCCGCGATCGATTTGTTAGCGAAGTGTTTCCAGCGGGGGTGCCCGAGTATCTCTATGATTACGGTGAAACACGTAGAGTTCAGTACTATACGTTCAGCACCCATGGCCATCATTCTCCCCATCACGAAGCGATACGGGATGTTTCCCCGGTAGGCCAAACAGACAATGCTAGAGGCAAGTCCGCCCGGCATTCACCTTCTGAGAAGCTGTCTGAGGGTGCTATGAACGAGCTATGGGGAGACCTCGTCAAGCGATACTCCCGCTGCAATCTGACCTATCCAGCCGATAAGTTACCCGCGCTGTCAGGGCTTGCACAAATCTTCAGCGTCGTACAAGGTCCAGGCTTTTCTCTTGACGAAAACTCTTATCTCGCCGGCATTTGGCGACCTCAATTACCAAATGCATTATGTTGGAAATCGTACTCTGATGAGGGCAGCGGCCAAGTTCGTAGCTACCGGCCCGAGACCTACTGTGCCCCCTCCTGGTCTTGGGCGTCGATACAGGGCCCAGTCAAAGTGTGGCCCTCGAAACTTTTTGAACCAGTTTGCTGCATATTGGATGCCAAAGTAATTCAAAAGGACGAACGGTATAAGGCTGGTACGGTAAAGGGCGGCATTTTGCACCTGAGGTCCCGTCTTATTGGACCTTTCACGTACGGAAAGTCATTAGATCCGGACGGAGCAGGAAGTCACTCCCAACGAGTATATGGTCGTGTTAGGAAGGCCTTCGACGTGAAGCCCTCGATCATAACTTGGGATGAACAAGATGATGAATCCGGAAAGCACCTCATTAGCTACCTTGATCTGCTTCCACATACTGTGCGTCAGGACGGAATCGCCGAGGGCACAAAGGCGGTGCGGAAGAGGGTCTGGCTCAAGGATCTGGCCGACGAACCGCGCATTCGGCTTTTTATGGTTCCTATCATTAAGGACTCGAGTTTTCATCATGGGTTAATTCTTTGTCAAGTTCTCAAGAACCCAGGGCTCCAAGGACTCAATGATAGTGCGGTATTTCAGCGTGTAGGGGTTGTCTATGGACCATTGGCTAAGTGGAATGTGCTAGATTCCGTTCCAGAGACAACCATTGCTATCATATGAGCAAAGAACCTGTAGGCATAACAAGACAGCTCTCTTCATAGCTCGACGGACATCTCCTAGCATTAGACGATCTACCTCTTTTACTTGCTCGAAAAAGATGCCTTGTATCAATGGCGGAGTAGGAACGGGTTCAGAGACTCGTCCAGTCGGCTCGCGATCGTCTCACAATCGCAATGGAGGACAACTTTCCACAACGCTCGAAGGCAATCGATCTTGAACCAAAGTCAGCAAATCTCCAAGTTACCATTGACCGAAGACAGATATCCAAAAATCATACCTACACCTACGCAGAGAATAGAAAAAGCACGTTCGCAAAGTATCTGCTAAGTCCATGTCATGCTGCGAGCTACAACAGCCAGGCAACTAAATTCCAGTCGCACCTCATTTCCCCCTTGACCACAGCAAGTCCAAGCTGCACCCTACCAAACGTCTCCAGAACACACCAAAAAATCGTCCTAGAGGGCTTTCAATGAAATATAACGAGGAAACGAAGAAAGCAAGTAACCAACGTATGAAAATCTACTACCAGCACAAAAACCCTGGTTATCTGGTTGATACCCGCTCATGCTACATAAGCCCACTCTCGCCAAGATTTTCCAACAACACGAAAAATAAAGGCGCGATGACCGAGTGGCCTAAGGTGTTTGACTCGAACTAGCGTCGAGGTGTGATCAAATCTCTTCGGAGGCGCAGGTTCAAATCCTGCTCGCGTCGTTTTTTGTTGGTATTTTTTTTTTGCAGCTTTTCACGATGCTTTTTGGTGTTTGTTTATGTTGGAGGGGTGGTTTGATGTTTTGTTGTTTGTGTTTTTGATGGGATTGGGTGCGGGGTGTGGTTGACTTCTACGACACTTGGCGCTTTGACGAGGGAAGGAGGGAAGGAGGGAAGGAACGTGTGGCATGGGTGTGTGTCGCAGTGGACATACAGGCATGATGATGATGAGCAGGGCGGGAAATGATCTGTAGTGCGTTGGGCGCCTGCTCAATTGACTTATTCGGTTCATTGCAAGAAGGCACACCATACGGAGAGCCTAGAGAAGAGTTTGCGACGGTCTTTTACAGCATACCCGACAAGAAACCAAGATCATGTACTGAGGATCAATGTTTGGATCAATGGGTATCACCAAACCATTGACCTTCCGTCACCAGACGCCTCACCCATTTCTCGAACCTGACCACCAATTTGATTCCTCCTCGCCAGACTCAACCCAGTCCCCTTCCTCTCGCGCATGTCACCTCCACCTTATGTCGCCAACCCATCAAGCTTGACCACGACGAACAGCATAATTCGTCTCACTAACCACCCCCTCACTCCTCTGCTTTAGCTCACCAATCTCACCCGCATTCAACTGCCCACCAAACTGTGCCCCATCACTCCTTCCCAAAACCTTCACGCTCGCCGTGCCGCCATCCGCCGGATCAAACCAGACCGCCACCTTGATAGGAGCGTTCTGATCAACGGGCCTCTGTAGCCAGTTCGCGTCTCCGGCGGGAGGGTCCAAGTGGAAAGTGGTTTCGGCTTTTTCTTTGTCGGCGTGCAGGATCTCGAAGATGTCCCATTCGCCGCAGCCTGAATCCCAGCATGAGCATCTGCCGTATTGCTGGGTGTAGGGCACGCGGGCGTTTTCGATCCAGATGGCGGGCATGTCGGCTGCTGTGTGTGGCATGGAAAATTCAAGGAGGAAGAGACGGTTGGTTCCGGGGAAGCCCTCTTCGGGGGTGGTTAGTATCTTTGTGGGGCAAGACGAAAGGGAAAAGGGTAACTTACTCTTCGCTACCGAACCAGGACGCACATAACCGCAGCTACCATCGCAATCCTGATCGGTCATGACGAGAAACTCGCCGGTGATGACTTCGTTAGCGAGGATTTGCGAGGAGGAAGCGCCGCCGGTGGCGTGTGAGTTGACATAGGAGAGCGAGGCGCCAAAGGGACCGCCTACCACGCCTGAACCCTCGCCGCCTCGGTTGCCGAGGAAGGCCAGGCCTTGAGAAGTTTGAGAGGCCGCGTTGTAGTAGTGTTGACGAGAAGCGCCGGAGGCGGAGGGGTAGTAAACAGCGAGCTGCTTCAGGTGGATAGGTCCACGGAAGATCAGGGCCACCTGTTAAAGTCGTGTTAGCTCTTCTGCAAAGACTGGGGCAAAGATGGTGCAACTGGGCAAGGGAATGGGAAAGGGACTCACGGGCTCGTTGAACGGGGCAAGGTCGCCGGAGAATGTGCGGTTGACGTCCGCAAAGCGACATTCACCGGTGTCTTGGTTCATGTAGACCACTTCCCTGTACTCGCCGCTGCTGCCGACGTTGGTGTAGATGACTTGGTCTACTTTTTAGCAGTAATAGTCACCGTCTTCGAAGGTCTTGTGGTCCTTGCATAGGTCATCGGCACCGACGAAGATGATGGGATCGATGGAATGTGGGTCGGCGTATGGGGCGGACTTTCGGTACGAGCGACGAGAGAGAGAAGAATCGGAAGAGGGAAGACCGTTCACCGGGGTGCTGGTGGAGTTGATGACGCCGCTGACGGAGATGTTCAGAGTGTTGGAAGAGGGTGAAACGTCACGGCTAATGGTCAGACCGGTGGTAACTCCCACGAGGGAGACGAGGGCCAACAAGGCAGCGAGGGCCATGGAAAACATGGTGTGCTTCATGGTGGCGATGAGAGCGTGGAAAGTTCCAGCCAAAAGAGCTTCTGATCTGGATGGTTGTTGATCGCGACTGTCCTTCAAGCCCGGTGGTGATCTGTGGTTCCAAGAAGGAGAAAGAAGGATTTCGTGATGGGAAGGGTGTCTATATATACTGTTATAGGGCTCAACAGCAGCCAGGAATTCTCGGGCACTCACCATTTACTGTTCATCACTAGCCGGCAAACGGACGAAAAGGTTTCGAGAAATCCGGACGCTAGTACTGTCCAAGTGAAGGGTCGAATCCATCGGGGTAAGAAGCTTCACCCCACAACAACGCCTCAGTCGACAGTGAAGGGAGGCTTCCGGCTGTCGCCAACCGACTAAAGGACGGAAAAAACCAGAGCGGTAACAGGCACCTACCATTCACCATAATGGATCCCATCTGCCAAGCATCACGACGTTTGGCGGCCCCATTTTCTTAGAGTTGAGCCGCTGTTTAGCGGCCCTGATATCGGATGCCAGGACGTCCAGAGACGATTGAAGGGTATCAGACTCCCGAAAGGCTTTCACGGTCACTTTTGTTCCAATGTCCCGATGCAGTAGTGGGTTTCTCTGAGGCAGTTGTGGCGAGATCCATCCTATAACCAAGCAGACGAAAAAGTCTGGCACAACTGGAGCGAATAATTAAATCTATATGAGCACTTCCGGATCAGATGACGACGGAAGATTGGGATTTCTGCATTGCTTATGATGGCCCCCGTGATTGTGCCGCAAGTGATTGCTGTGGTTACTGGAAACATACGTGCTTGCCAGACGTAGGGGGTATAACGGACAGACAGGCGTCACTTGGCGAGCAATCGTCTTTCCAGCAGCAAGGATATTGTAGTCTGACGGATCTCGGATATATTCAAGCTCACCGTCATGACAAGGAGACAATCGTCGCGGGCGGATTCATCAGAGCCGCGATATTGGTGTGTGTTTGGGTGTCAGTGTTAGTCGACAGACATGGAGTTGGCTGGCACATTGACCAGTCATCCGCTTGCTGGGGTTACCTCTAGAGGTAGTCAGGGTAATGAGATTCCTGACTCCCAAAAACCTGATGACCCATCATAATAAGCACTGGATGGAGAGTCAAAAAGGGAAACGCCCGCTTGACATGACTACCTCTAGGTATGCTTACCTCTATCGATAGGTGAGCATCGAAACTTGAACAGATATGCCCCTCAAACCCCCGGATCCAGGGAAGTGACTGCATCTGCTAAACCGACGAACGAAACAAAACCAGTTCGAACATTTTACAACCTTCTATCATCCAGAAACAATATCTAAAACAAATTACCCTATCTCGTCAGTATCATAATTCTTACAGCCTTGAGATCCGTATGGCCTGTCTGACCAAATAGATAGAACACACGTCGTCCATGCTCGGCCTCGGTCATACCAGTGCTATATCGTTTTCGTATTCTGTAGCCGTCTTGGAAGCGACGAATCTATTTTGCAGACGTCAAATTTCATTGTTCTTTGGAAACCAGGCTGGCTTTCTCTTGAGTTACTGATGAGGTGAAGGTTCCTCCTCCTCGAACCAAGGCTTGACGGCCTGAGACTCAAACATCTTGCCAGGCGACACTTCGTCTCACAATAATCCGAACGAAGACTTGAACAAAAATGGAACATCTGTCAGTGAAGAGAAGACCAACAGGTAGTATGGGACCACAAAGGCGCGATCCGGTGAAGATAGGACAGTGAAGTGGACGACCAGCGGCCCGGGTAAGTGCCGTCTCCAGCTGTCGGGTCAAGATCCGTTTGGATACCGCTTGGCATATCTTTCGAGCTTCGCCCAAGAGGTTCCATATCATTGTGAAGGGAGCCAAAAAGTTCAGACGGAGCCTTATCCCATTCCACCTCTCCACCTCTGCGTGTGGAAACGGGGAGTGAAGGTCCGGAAAACCTTCTCAAGTGGAGACTTCCCGCTTTATATACAGACCAAGATACCTTCACTTGCTTAACTACCTAGCCCTTACACCTCCTTCGAGATTTCGTCTTGGTTGTGGGAGTGAATGGTAAAGCCATGGACTCCACATGGATTTTCTTGGTCCTGGAGGAGGCCAGAAACCTCTCCTGGAATACCATAAAAGGACCACTTCCTCCTCCCACAACCAAACTTCTTCCATCCGCAACACCAGCGAGATCACAAGCCAGCAGTGATCAGCAACATCGAACACATCAACTACGATCAACATCACGAAGGATCCAACCATGGTCCTCAAGATGTTCTGGCTCCTTGTGAGCCTCCTCATTCTCAGCGCCTTGAACGGCGTCACCTCGGTCGCTGTATCTCGCAGCTCTTCTTCTCTTTCCGGTTCTGTCTCTACCTCTTCCAACGGCAATTCCTCCATTGTCGCTCGTATGATGTCTCCATATGACACAGATCCCGACTTCAACCCACATCTCAACGTCCCGAATCTTACTTCTGATGAGCTCTGCCAACGTGGCAAGACTTTTGAAGATGTTGACGCGAACGGGCATGGCAATTGGTATTGTCAAAAAGTCGATCAAATCATTTACACCAAAGTCACGAAGCCCGGCACGTATCGGGAAGTGACGTTCATGGACAACCAGTCTGGTGAATGCATAATGTCATCGAGGGAGTTCAAGGGTGACCTTGCGCCTTACAACGAACCTGTAGGTTCAGCCCATAACCTCTGTGATGAACGAATACTTACCTACATCTCGCATTAGCTGTCCATTGTCTTCCGCGGTCCTCTGCGACTCAAGCAGTTCTCTGTTTATACTCCCGGCGGTGGCGGTTCATACAATCGTATCGGAGAATACCACGCGGCTTCTCGAACCAGGAACGGCATCATGTTTCTGGGTAACCGCGGGGGCGCCGGCTCGGGCGTTGCTGGCGGGTAAATTCTCTTTTATGCGACGTTTTCTCTTTAGACATTTCCACCAAGCTAACAATGCCTTGCAGTCCATTTGGTGCCTCGCTTTCTTACGTCTCTACTGACGGACTCAGCGGTGCTTCAGGCCCGCAAACCATTCATGACGCACCCCTGGTCTCTCACGCTGAGTTTATTGCCACTACTGACCAGCCGTGCGATGGCTCTTGTGGATATAGACGTCCCGGTGCAGTCACGTACAGTAGGTCCCCATTGCCTTCTTTGTCGTATTTGTTCCTTCTTCAGTATAGTCACTAACCACTTCCGTCTCAGAGGGTTTCCCCGGCTCAGCCCGTGTCTTTCTATTCGAATTCTCAATGCCAGATGAGCCTCAACACAACGGCGAGGCTGGCGGTAACGAGCCAGCCCTTTGGCTTCTTAACTCCCGTATCCCCAACACCGCCCAGTACCACGAGTGTAACTGCTGGAAATCGGGATGCGGCGAGCTCGACATCTTCGAGATTCTGCACCAGGGACAGACGAAGGCTCTTTCTACCTTCCAGCTGGGTGGTGACGGCAAGTCGGCAGGTGATGCGAACTGGCTTCAACGTCCTACGGGTGGTCCAATTAAGCTCGCCGTTGTGATGGATGCCACCAAGGGTGGTACTGTCTCGATCAAGAACATGGGCGCCAGTAATGGCGAACGGTTTGGCGGGTCGCTGTCGTCGAGCCAGGTGGAGGGTCTCAAGGCCAAGAATGGTCTTGTTTCGGAGTTTGTGTATCCCAACCATTAAAGGGTACTCGCGAAGGGTAACAAGAGACGAACAAGTAGTATGGGATGATAAAAGGGAAGGAAGACGGTTATCACAGGTAGCATAGGCGTTTGGGAGTTTTGCTTTCTAGATACCCCGCGCAGTAGGAATCTATACCCTAATGGCACTTCCCTTTAACAAAGTCTCGTCCTATCATGCATGCATGTTGCCCCCGCATTCACTGTTGACTCGAAGAAAACACACGTCATGCAATGCTTAAAGGTATCTTAACTTCCAGTCAACTCTTGCGTTGAGGCAGGGACTGTAGGTAGCCATGTCACCGGCATGCGCTTTCCGGTATTTCGCCGGTGGTCGCTTCTGTTCTTAATCGCTTCATCACCACGACGCTATAGCATCGCTCATTGCACTACGCACTTTCTCCTCGTCTCAGTCCGAACACAGAAAAGCCATGTTTGACGTCCTCCGCCAAGGCAGGTTGAGCGTCATCGTCAATATAGCTATTTGAGCCCCCATACAACGGGATTCCATCAAAAGCCTAAACCTGCCCACTCCGATCCACGCTTGGCTTCCTCGGATTGTTGTAGGATACAGTATGTTGAACTTCGCACCGTCGTCCATCAGCTGTGAGACTGGGCACATATCTAGATCATCCAAAGGACTTGACTGACTACCAGAGCCACGGATTGTTACCTCTACCGAGGAGCATCACGAGCATGCCATGAGTCCAGTTAAACTTTGGGTGTGGCGAGTTTGATATTTTCGAGGTGGTCAATAATGGGGATACGAAAGCGTTGAGCACGTTTCATCTGAATCCGTTTGGGGCGGGTGATCCTAACTGGTTTCAAAGGCCGGTGGATGGGCCGATCAAGGTGCTTTTGTACATGGATCCGAGCGAGGGCGGGAAGGTGAGTGTCAAGATGTTGGGAGGGAGTGATGGAGGGAGGTTTGGAAGTAGCCTGTCGAAGGGGGAGGTGGATGCGCTGAAGGCGAGGAGTGGTGCAGGGTTGGTTAGTGATTATGCTATTCGTCGGTCTTGAGGGTAGAGGTGTATGCAAAGAAGAGGTTTGGGAGAGGGGTATGGAGTTGATGAAGACCTGGACGGTTGTAAAGTGTCTGGGAAAGGAAGTAAAGGGTTAGGGTAGGACGTTGGGAAGAAGGATGAGGAGGGTGCTTGAGGGACTTGAGTGGGAGTTGGCGGTGTTGCTTGCTTTTGCTGGATACCCATTTGCCTAAGTAGTCATTTCTTTCCCAATTTGGCACTTATGAGGGTGCTCGGTAGCAATAAACCCCACATTGACCATAACCCACGATGCTCTCCAGCTTTTTGTGATGTCCTCTGTGATCTCTTTGGGTGACAAGTACTGCGAGCGTTAGCCTCTTTCCGGAAAGAGAAGAATCAAGGTGACTGTATGGAGATGATGTTCCCTCCAAGTGTCTTGAAGGTGTGCACCCAGAACTGAGTGGTCGCTCTGATATCACCGAGTGTCCAAGCAGTGTTGGTCGTTGCGTGAAGTGCGTGAAGTTATCATGATGGTTCTGTTTTCGGGGTTAACTTGATCACAGGTTTCCTGACTGACGATGACGTGCTGATCCTCCTTCAAAACCAGGGGGTAGTGAGTAATATTGACAATTCCCCCGTACCTGAAATTCACTGGGAGACATTTGCAACAGAACCGAATAACCGTGTGACATATCAAAATGACACAGACTCGCATAAGCGAACAATATGTGATGTCAACATGCCAGAATGCTGCTGGGGTATCTCTTACATATCATCACCTATACCTTGGCTCTCTTCCCCCTCCCCCTCCCCCTTCCTCTTCCACTTGCCCCGCCCTTTTTTCCCCTGGAGCTTGAAGCCACAACGTCATCCTCTTCATCGCCATCCTCACCATCCTCCCCATCCTGCTCAGCCTCCTCAGCCTCCTCCACAGCATCAGCTTTCTTCTTCCCCTTCCCCTTCCCTCTCTTCCTCTTCTTCCCATTCTCCTCCTCCCCATCCATCGGCCCCATCGCCATAACCGGCAACGCCAAACTCAGCCCACTTCCCACCACCCCCTTACCACTACTCTTCCTAGCCTTCAACCTCCCCACCGCCTCCGCCATCCTCTTACTTCCCCTAACTTCATTTCGTCTCGGCGCAAACGCTTCCTCTGCCTCTGCCTCCCCATTATTACCATTTTTCCCTCCTCCTCCGAGACTCCTCACAGTCCCGCTCCCCACGGTCCCTTCAAAAAACCTCGTGATATTGCTCTGCGTCCCCTCCCTCTCCCTTTTATTCACATCCCTAATAACCGGAACCAACACCTCGTCCGTTCTTTCCTGACTCCAGCCAATCGTCTGCATCAGAAACTGGCGGAGCCCCTCGAGGTCCGGGACGCCCCATTGGAATGGTTGTGGTGAAGAGTCGACTTCTGGATGGAGGTAGGCGTCGAAGACCGCTGGGTTGGGGAACCCGACGGGTAAAAAAAGCTTGGTGGCTTGGGATTTTCGGAATTTGCGCCGAAACGGGGTGGAGAGGAGGGAAGGGTCGGGTTGGGGGGAGGACTGGATTTTGGTCCACCAGTCTTTGAAGGCTGTTAGGCTGGAGAGGGGTGTGGGCTCAGGGGGGAATTCGGAGAGGATTTCCACGGCAGTTACGGGACCGACGCCCAACAGACCTTCGGTGTAGTCCGACCCTAACAGTTGGGCGAGGGCAATGAGTTGGTCCCGAGATAGAGAAAGGTCGCGCTCAATGTCAGAAGATAAATAACATTCGACGAATTTGTTCCCGTTGAACATGTTCTTGTAGACGCGGGTGCCGCCGAAGAGAAACGTGTCCGAGTCGTCGGTGACGATGCCGTCTACGAGACCGAGACGGACGAGCTCGGCGCATTGGGCTTCGGCTTCCATGGGGGCGGTGATGTAGGGGATGCCGAAGAAGCGGAGGAGGGCTTGGCATTCGGTGATCATGATTTGGGTGACTTCGTCGGCGTCGCGGCGGTCTTTGCGTTGTTGGGTGCGGAGGGCTTTGAGTTCTTGCTCGTAGGCGGCTTGGTTTTCTTGCAAGGTTTTGTGGTTGAGTTGGGTGGCGAAGCGGGCGTGTTCTTCGGCTTCTTGGGCGAGGGAGGCGAGGAGTTCTTGTTCTTCGGGGTCGCTGAAGTCGTCTTCGAATTCGGAGAGGGCGGGGGCGTCGGGGTCGGGAGTGATGTCGGTGGTGGTGTCGTCCGGAACCGCCGCCAAACCTTCAACTCGTTCCTGTTGAGCGGGAGGTGGGAGGACGTCTTTGAAGAGGTCGGCCTCGATTTGGGCGTCTTCTTCGGCTTGGGTGGCAGGTGGACCGAAGGAGAGGGTCATGGTTTGAGATGGAAGGGTTACGTCTTCAAACACAATGTCGTCGCCTTCTTCCTCGTTAGGGGAGGGAGATCGACGGCTGGTCTCAACCGGCTCGTGCGAGACTACTTCGTCGTCCAAAGAAGGCAAACTAGCCCCTGGCATTTGAGTAGGTTTCTTGGGCGATGGTGGCGCATCGAGAATCTCCAGATCACCGTCACTCTCCTCGGATGACTCAATCATCATGATTTCATCCTCTCGTTGCTTTCGGATTCTGGCCTGCTCTTCTCGAGCCAAGCCTTCATCCTCCTCGGCCATCTGCCTATCCTGTTCTCGCTGCTTCCGTACAGTGTCGCGAATGTCTTCGTCGGTATTCGCTAGCCATGGCGGTAATGGAAGAGGAGCATCCTTCTTCTTCTGGGGCTCCCTCTCAAAACCGCCAGCTTCGTCGTTAGATTGAGGTTCCATCTCACCGGTTTCTACTGGTTTGGCCGGCTCAGACACCATCTCTTGAGGCTGTGCTTTCGGTCGGCTACCCCCGAGCAGTTGCTTCCAGTTCAGTTTCTCAAAGGGAAGAGGACCTTTAAAGGGAGTGTTGGCAGGAGCAGGACGGTTTTCGAACACTGGCTTTGGCGCGGGAGCCTTTGCTTGCTTCCGCCTAGCGGCGGCTATAGCTGCTCGGATATCCCCCTCACTGTCACTGCTATCGGTACTCTCCCTTCGCCTTGGGACGGCGGCACTCGCCCTGTTGTTGACAATGTGTGCAACCATACGACCACTGGTGCTAACAATGGGCTTGGGCGCTTCCACGGCTTTCTGCGTCCACTCTGGGGGAGTAACCTCTTTATCCTCCTTCTCTTCTGGCTGCAAACCAACACCATGCTGATTCTGAAGAGACATGGCAATAGCCTTGTTGAGATCTTCCTCCTCGTCCGCTTCTTGCATCGCATCCTCCTCTCCGTAGACGGCATCTTGCCCGTTGTCCACAAAGAGCGCCTCGTCATCTTCGTCCTGATCCTCCGCCTCTTCACTCTGTCTTGACTCATAATACTGTCTCCTGGCGTTCGCAATCCCCCTCGCCCTCTCACCAGCAGCCCTACTCAGCTTGGGCAGCCGGTTCAACCCTTCAATCGGCACATCTTCAAACTCCACATCCTCTTCCGAATCCTCGTCTTCCTCCCCTTTGCCCTGAAACTGAAACTCCAGTGCGTCCACATCAATCGGATTTGTCATCTGTCCCTTATCCTTCTCCTTACTCACCACTCCCAGGGCATACCCGCCTTCGGCACCCTCATTCTTCACCAGGATGTACTCCCTATTCTGATCGCCGGCCACTCTCGTCGCGTTGACCGCCAGCGTCAGGTCCAAACCCGTCATGCCCATCTCGTACATCAGCCTCTGCGTCAAGTGATTCCGCTCTTTGACTCGCTCGATTTGAAAGCGGCTGAAATCCATGCGGTTCGGGAACATGACGTCCAACTGCTCTTTACTCAGCCCCATTCTCAGTCGACTCCTCAGCCTCGCCGCATTCAAGATGTTGTACCGATCAGCAGGCGGCAAAGACTTGAAGAACTCTCCATCAAAGTCAATCTTGCTAAAGTCGTACAAGTTGATATCCTCCCCGTTCTCAAACTGTCTAGCGTACTCTTCCAGTTCTTCGACGGACATGATGCGCGGATCGTCGGGCTTGCCCATGCCTTCAATGCCGCCGGCGAGGTCAGGAAGGTGGTAGGCGTCTTGCTTGTGGAAGCGGCGGGACTTTTGGCGTTCTTGTTGGGACATGCCTAGTTCGTCGGCGTAGACGATCTTGTCCATGTCCGGCAGTACTTCCTGTTCGTCCTCGTGTTCTGCCGCTGCTGTCTTTTTCCCTTCTCGTGCCTCGGCTCTTCTGCGCCTCCGTTCTTCTTCCTCTTCCGCCATCCGATGCATTTGTACTGCGAGTAGCTTGCCGGCAGTCCGTGTAGCATCATCGCGTCGACCCTCTCGTCTTCGGCGACGAGCCTGGATGGTGGCGCGCTTGAGAGCGGGGGCGCCGCCGTCAAAGACGAAGACGGGCTTGATGCCGTACCAGAGTAGTTTGCATATTCGACGGAAGAAACCGACGACGTGGGAGTTACGAAGGGCGTTGCCTTCTTTGTCGCGGACGGCTTTGAGGAATTGGTAGATCCAGATGGAGGCATCGATGGCGAGGCGTTTGCGGTTGAGGGTGGAGAGGTTGGTTGGGCGGGCACAGGGTTGGAGGACGGTCCAGAGGCCGTTGACACCCATGGCGGGTGGTTACTCGGTATTTTTCTTTTTCTGTTTCTTTTTTTCTTTTTTTCTTTCTCTTTTTTTTACTCGTTGTGTTTATGGTGGTGGTGGTGGTGGTGGTGGTGTTGATGTAGGGGAGGGAGGTCGTCAAGGTGCTCAGTGAAGGGCGCTGTTAGTCGGCACAAACACGCTAACGGGGAGTGACGTCAGTGGCATGGAAAGGGAGACAGCAACAGCCGAGGCAGTCGTAATGACTTTTCCAGGTTACTTTGATCGAGTACGGAAACTCATGATAATGAAAAGGAAAGGAAAAAAAAAAAAAAAAAAAAAAAAGTGAGTGTAGTGGTGACGTGAAAAATCCCAGTACGTAATGACAAACTGCCAAGGTTCACGCTCATCATCGAAGCCATCATGTTGCCGGCGATCTTGCGCTGCTGCCTGCCATTCGGCTCGCTTAATTTACTTGGTTATGCGATAATCCAATGCCTGCCCCGCCATGCACTTTCCGAGTACAGGGGGAAAAGCTCGGGCCCAGGGTTGGCAGTGGTCCGGACCTCAACCCTGAACATCAACAAAAGTCAACAACACGGCAACATCGGAAACTCATGACGGCGCGGGCGGCGCTGAACACATCGACGACGGGCTTCACAAACTACCGACTTGGGTCTTACTCGAAACTTGTAACGCCCGATACGTCCAATGACATACGAGCATCATCATCAGACATCAACCCATCGGGCATCCATCTCTACCTCCCCGGCTGCTCACTCATTCATCAGACAACCACCCCGGCAATATAGCACATTACCTGTACATGTGACATTCACATAACCAAACAGACTTCACCATGTCCGAAGACCCAAACACCGCCTTCCTCCCCGAAGAGAGGGACGACGCCACAGAGTGGCTCAACTCCCTCCTCAACAAGAACCTCCGAGTCTCCGTCACCGATGGCCGCATGTTCTGGGGCCAGTTCAAGTGTGTTGATGCCGTAAGTTCCATTCCCGCTTTCTCTCGTTATCATTGATCAGATGCTCACCCATGGCCCAGGAAAGCAACATCATCCTCCACTCAACCTACGAATATCGCTTCCCCACCTCTTCCCAAGTGGCTGCCGCCGCCGCCGCCGCCGTTACTTCCTCCTCAGCAGCACCCTCAGACCCTCTAGACCCCTCAGCAACCCCCCAAGAGGCCTACGACCGCGCCACCTCCTCAGGAAAAGTAAAAGTCGACCTCTCCTCCCGCCACTTGGGACTGGTCGTCATTCCAGGCCAGTATATCACCAAAATCGAGCTGGAGGAATTCGCCAGCCAGGTGAGGGCGCGGAACAGGGGGTTTGGACAGGGGTTTCATCCCGGTTGGAGGGATGGTGGTATTTCCTAGGCGGAGATTCTCCAGTGTTCATCGGGGTGGGGATGGGGAGGGTGGACATGCTGCGTCCATCCTTGATGGTAGACCTCATCCTATGAAACAACAAGACGAGAAGAAGAAGAGCTCGGATGAAGACGGCTGTGATAGAAGCCATGATGATGATGATGATGATGATGATGATGATGCTGAGGACGACACTACCTCTACCTCTGGTACGCCCAACATGAGAGCCCCAACCGACGTCAATCCCTCCGACCCCGACTCCGACGTTGACTTGGACTTGGACTTTGACTCTGACCCCAAGCCAGCCTACGCCCAAACCAAAAACCCACCAAATTACAACAAATCTGGGGCAAGATGAAGAAACGTAACTTCCAAAAATACCAATTTAAAGAAGTGACAGTAGGGTGCAATTGATGGAGTGAAGTATGAATACCTACCTAGGGATCAATAAGGCCAAGAGACGGAGATTCGGGGAAAAAAAAGAAGGGTAAATGTTTCTAGCACGAATGTAAAAAAAAAAAAGGCTAGGAAATAGCGGGGAGAGAGAGTACAAGACAGCGAGCGGTCAAGTAACCCTGGAACAGAATACGGCAGTGATCAATCAAGAGGGAGAGAGGGGTATAACAGCATACACTAGGCATGGCAAACGGTTAACAGTCTCTTATAGCGATGAAAGGATATAAATAACAAAGAAACATGAGCCATAAACGTTTTTTTTTTCTTTGCTACGTACGAGAATTGCGTAAAGGATTAACAAATTCTGCATCAACCAGCACACGACAGAAACAACTAAAGTAGTTTTTTTTAGTTTATTTTAATCACACTCCCCCGTATCATCTAACCTGACAAAGTAGCACCGATTCCTCAAAAACGATATGTACCTTGGGTACCTAGGCACGATACAAAAAAGGTGGTAATCAAGTACAAACGCGCAGAGAAACCAAAACTCCGTCTTGATTTTCCATTCCTCATCCCCTTTGCATCTTCGTCCACTTACTTTTTCATAACTTCAAAGGACCATCTCCAAGTCCCTCTTCAGCTCACCTCTTCCTCGCTACCACCAAGCCAAGCCAAGCCAAGCCAAGCCTGAGCCCAAGCTGATCGGTCCTTGGACGTTTCACTGAGAGCCTCCTCCTCCTCCTCTTCCTCGCTCCCCATCTCTTGTACCCTTTTCTCACCCTCCGCCATGAACCCATTCGAAAGACAAAGTTCGATGCAAGAAGTGAAAACAAACAAAAAAAAACCCGACAACCTGCCGAAGGACCGGATATTACGAGTCAAATGCCTACTCCTCCTCGTTCCGATACCTAAGCGGTCTCTGTCTCTTCCTGTGGCTTCCTCCTTCTCCTTCTCCTTCTCCTTCTCCTTCTCCCTCTCCCTCTCCTTCTTTTGATCTTTTCGAGCCTGAGCCATCTGCTCCACTTGCCTTCCTCTTCAAAGCTCCTCTAGGGTTTTGAGTTGCTGCTGCTGATCTTGTCTCTTTAAAGGTAGCTCTGGGTTTGTGATCGAATCTGGTATGAGGAGTGCTTGTGTTGCGGGTGCTACGGGTGGTTTTCCGTTCGGTGCCCCTGCTGGTGGTGGTGGTGGTGGTGCTGCTCTGTCTTGTGATTCTGCTCTTCTGATACTGAGAATGAGACAGGGACTGCGGCTGGTTCGATCGTTGCCGTAGCACCTTCCCGCCAACCATTGGAGCCCCAGCTCTACTCGCGGTGGACTTTGCTGGCGACGAGACTTGTTGCGAACGACGAGGACGTAGTCGCTTGATGGGGGACTGGTCCTCTTCTACTTCTTCTTCTTCGCTTTCTTCGCGGTCGCTGATGCCTTCACCCTCGTCAGCGGAGCCGGATTCAGAGCCAGAGGCATTGGAAGCACCAGAGCCAGAGCCAGGAGCGGCACCATCGGAGTCGTAATCCCCGGGTACGCCTTCCTCTTCTGGGTCGGAGCCAGCGTCATTATTAGCGACATCTTCATCTCCACCCGCGTCCGCATTCATATCCTCGCCTTCGACATCGGCATCGCCATTGACATCGCCACTCTCACTTCCACCCTCATCCTCGTCATTGTCCTCTTCATCCTCCCCAGAAGCAACAGAGGCACCATCCTCCTCCCCAGAACCACCAGAAGCACCATCCTCGTCATTATCAGAAGTAAACGGCTGAAAGTTGGCCGCAGTATGGTACAGACCACTACTGCTCTGCATCCCCTGCACCTGCCTGCCCTGCTGAGCCTGTTGCTGCTGGACATCCCCCACCGCCCCCGCTCCCACTGCCGCTGCCGCTTCCGCAGCTCTCAACGACTGCTCAGCCCTAAGTTGAGCCTCAGCAGCAGCGATATGCATATAGGCAGCATGATGCGCACGCAAGCCATGTGCCGCTGTTTGCCCTGGTGACCTGGTGACGGTTACGCCGAGAGGTTTGAGTTTCATGGAGGTCGTTGTAGTTGCCGGGGATGCGATTGTCTTGACAGTGGCGCGGGAGGCGCGGGAAGAGCGGGTGGTTCTGTTGCTGTTTCTGGTTCCAGTTCTGGTTTTGCTTAATGATTTGGATGTTGCAGCAGTGGTAGAGACAGCTGGTTTTTGCTTCCTCGACACCTGTCCTGACATCTCAGCGTCTGGCTCAGACCCAGACCCAGACCCAGAAGCAGACCCAGAAGAAGAAGAAGAGCCCTCATCGGAGTGAATATCTGCTTCATCTGCTTTGCGCTTCTTGCCTCTGTTGGGGGAGACGCCGCTGGAGCCAGGCGCCGAATGTTGGCTGGTCATGTACCGGTTCAAGGCAGAAGCTGATAAAGATTTTGACACGGAAGCAGAACCAATACTACTCTTCAACCTATCCCACTGACTACCTCTACCTCTACCTCTACCAGCAGTAGTCATGGTGGTCGAGTCCGAAGCAGAAGCCGAAGCAGAAGCCGAAGCAGACCCACTAGCAACCTGCTGCCTCCCCGCCTTCCTTGGCTTTCTGCCTGCACCAGGACGGGCGCCGCCTCTATTAGAGCGTTTCTTTCCTTGCCCTTCTCCTTGCCCTTCGTCTTGTTCTTCTTCTTCTTCTTCCAGGTTGGCTTCTTCTACTTGATCGTCACCGTCACCGTCACCGGGTTGAGACGGGGCGGGAGTAGAGGTAGATGTTGACGCGGCGGTGGTGTAGGCTGATGTTGATGCTGATGCCGATGTAGCGCGGGTGGTATTGTTGTTGATTGCTGCGCTGGCAGTGGTCGTGGTTCTCAATTGATGTCTTCGACGAGCAGTCACTCTCGAAGGGGAAAGCGGCGCGTCGCTGTCTTCTGATTCGTCCATGTCGTCCATGTCCTCTTCATCGCGCTCAGCCTGGCTGTCACTAATCTCCGAGACGGCTCTAGCGCGACGGTTGCGAGGTTGTTGATTAGAGCTGCCTTCGGCGTCAGCATCAGCCTCTGTTTCTTCGTCCTCCTCAGCTGATTCCTGATCATCTTCTTGCGGACTAGGAGTCTTCTTCTTCCTCCCTGCACCAGGCCTCCTCCCACCGCGCTTCCTTCTCTTCCTGCCCACAGGAAGGTAAGAGTCATCGTCTTCATCATAGTCATCATACAAGGGAACAGGATCCTTGATCCACGTTTGGTCCTCGTAATTATCGCTAGGGGGGATTTCCATCACAGCCGTCTTGCGAGCGCCGCGTGCTCGACCTGGGGCTCTGGCTTTACCCTTGGCGGTGGTGCTAGCCTTGGTCGTTGCTTTACGCGCAGTTCCCTGAGCGAGACTACTGCTGCCTCTCTTGCCTTTGGATTTGGTAGTGGTACTATCGTCTCCATCTCCATCCTGATCTTGGAGCAGCTTCTTGGTGAGATTCGGGAAATTGTCGCCATAGTTGAAAAAGAGCTCCTCCCCGGCTTTAATGTCACGAAGCGCGGTGAACTTGATGCGGTACTCGTTGTTCACGTAGATGATTTTGGGCGTGATGTTGCAAGCTTTCTTGTCGCTTTCCGAGGCATGGTTGATGTACCGCGAGAGATTGCCGTACATGGCTGCGTCGACCCAGATGCCTTCGTGCTCCAGCAGCGTGAAGAGATAGGAGCTGGTGCCCTGGGACCCGAAGCCTTCTCCGCGACGGGCCTCGCGACGCACACCTTCGTCGTGCGTGATGAGCTCGCCGGTGTACTCGATGACGAACTCGTCTTGGGAAATGTCTTCGGCAGTGAAGAGACCGTAGCCGCACCCTTCGAGTTGAGACTTTCCGAGCAGAACAGTTTTGGAGGCGCCACGTTGGAGACTGACATTCTGACAGCCCGTCGAATGCAACGCCTCATCATGAGCATTATCCGGATCCGCCCTTTCTTTCGCTCCACACCCCTTACACACAACCGGATCGCACTCCCGATTAAGCATAATGCAGATACACGGCTTTCCTTCCTTTTGTCTTTGGATACAAGTCTTGCCCGTCGAGTGACACGCGCAACCGGTGAACTTGAGGGCGCACTCGTCTACCGTGCACTGGCAGAACCGATCACAGAGTAAAGGACGAGGCGAGGCGTTGGCGCAAGGACAGGCTTCATTTTCTTTGGTGCAAGGACCGTCGTGATGGCACGGTTCGGTGATCTCGCGGATGGAGTGCTCGTGCGTGGCGGTTTGGTCTTGCCAGTCACCCATGAGACACTTTTTACGGCGGTCATACCAGGGAAGCGGTTTGACTTTGGCTGGCGGGCCACCTTTGAGGCCGGTTTTGGGACGAGGTGGCGAGACCTGCGGGAGGCTAAGGTCGAGCTCTTTGATCTTGCGGTAGACTTCCCAGCATTTGCGGCCGAGGATAGAAGCCACCACACATTGAGCCTTCAGGGTCTGGCTGTGTCCGACACTGACAAACATATCCTCCAAGACAGAGACTTCGCTGCTGGCCCAGGGGGTGACGGGGGCGGCTGCAGGACCAATGTCATAGTGCCGGTAGCAGGCGTTGTGACAGGGATGGTGAAGTGCCTTTTTGGAGGCTGCTGTCACAGCTGCCTCGTCGCCGCCCATGGAGGCGACTTGGTCGGCCCACTTCCGCTTGAGAGCCCGGATGACACCGCCAACACTGTCGAGGGAAAATGTCCGGTGGTAGTTGTGGGCGTCAATGTCACCATGCTCACAATCGTGGCTGAAGCAAACGTTGCAGCCCAGAACCGCGTAACTTGAAAGCGAGGCCTCGACTTTGGGCAGCAGACCGTTGCTGTCGGATTGGTCACGTTCGGGATTGGCTGGAGGGGGTGTCTCTTTTGCACGCTTCTCGTCAACGACGGTTTCGCGCTTTTCGACGAGCAGGACGTCCCGAAGGGTGATGGCACGCTCCGGGTCGGTGTTGTTTCCGAACACGTTGTTGAATGCCAGGGTAAAGATACGTGCCGCCTCCACGGCCTTTGGAGATAAGATGGCATCGTCCTTGTAGGTATTGAAAAGGGCATCTTTCTGCTGTTGGGTGATGTGGGCTTTGTTTTCCTCCTGGCTCAACATGTAGCGGATCAGCGTCGGTCTGCCACAAACAGCATTGAGACCTAGTTGCTTGAGCCATGGTTCAATGTACATGGAGAGTGTGGCGGTGAATTCGTCGCGGACACGCTTATGATTTTTCTGATGCCTGTTTTCCGTCTTGAATCCAGACTGGGTGTCCAACTTGTCCAGCTCATTGAGCCAGTTGATGTAATCTCTTTCGTCCACTGAGTCGGGGTCGACGTCCCGGAGATGAGGCACAAAGGTGAGCATGGTATTTGGAACCAAGATGTTCTTTTTGATCTCAGTATGGTGAAACCTGTATTTGGGGACGACCTCCTTGTCGGTTTTGATCTTGACGACCGGGCACTTGAAGGCTTTGGTGGGGGCTCTGGGCTTTCCATTGTCACCGTGGTGAAGCTTGAGTTTGAACGCCATGGTTTCCACCCCGTCGTCCGAGACAGAAGCGGCGTCGGAAGTAATGGTAGGACCGCTTAGGGCCGGCATGTCAGCAAAGGCATCAAAGTCGCTTAGATGCCTTGGCTCTGGGGCCATCTGTTCGGCCTCATCGAGCAGATACTCAACATAACGAGCATGGTCTTCGCCTACAGTGGCAATAAAGGACTGGAGCTTGGACTCTATGTCTTGTACTGTCATATTTGGAGCCTCAGGAGGCTGGGTAGCCAGAGCTTCCTGAGAACTGACTTTGCTTGAGATGGAGGCTACCGGGGCTGAAGTAGATTCGGAGGTTGACATTTGTGGTTGTGGTTGTGGTTGTGCTTTTGGTTGTGGTTGTGATGGTATTGTCACGGACGCCAACGGTTGTGGAACATCGAGTCCTGATGGCTGTGACTGAGGTATCCTAGCTCCTGATGATTGCGACTGTGATAACCGAGACGGTGTTGGTTGCGACAACAGTAACCCAGATCTAGGAGGTTGAACAGCTGGTCTAAATAGTGATGGAGGAGATGCCTTGGAAAAATTATTGGCAGAATAAGGCTGTTGTATTCTCGGTTGAGGGTCAATAACCTGACCGGGAGTTGGCTGAGATGCAGGTCGATAAAAGGGTCTGGATGGAGCGTTGATCATGTTCCTGCCTACATTGGGCGGCGGTACCTTCGTTTCTCTCTGGACATAGCCGGGCGGTGCTTGAGAGCTTGGTTGCCTAGGGGCCTGATACGGAGGCTTGAAGAACACACTACTGGGCACAGGGAGTTGCGGTGGACTAGGGCGCTGCCCCTGAGTGGGAGCAGTTTGTAAGGCGGTTCTGAGAGGAGCCTGGGATGAGATGGAAGACGATGGGTTGTGTGACTGTGGCTGGGATTGCGAATATCTCGAATGGCTATTTTGGTTTTGATCATCAGATGCAGCTTTGGGAGCGGTTCGTGAGGGGGCCCTGAATATGCTTCCGACTATGGACTTTGATGACTGTCCCTGGGAAGCTGATGTGATATGTCCTCCATTTGGGACTTGAGTAGGAGCAGTCGAGCTGGTGCTTTTCCTAGCAGGTCCAAATACGGGCTTGAGTAGAGGGGGGTACGGTCTCCTGGGCGCTTCTTCATCCTGAACTTGAGCTGCAAGTTTGTCGAGACCAGGTTTGGTTGACGTGGTGGGCTTGGACATGGTCTTTACTGTTGTGGGCTTTGGTTGCTGTGTTGAAGGTGGCCGCATAGTCGTCTCTTTACTGCTGCTGCTGCTACTGCTGCTGCTCTCACCACTGTCACTGCCAGTTTCAGCCCTGGTGTTGTTGATTTTGGTTCCGCTGCTGATGGAGGTCGCCGTCTTTGCAGGTGAGGATGACTTTCTGATGAGGACTTGGACTGGGGACGGCTGTCTCGGGATTATCGTCGGCCGTTTCCACAGCAAACCTCTGCCTCTGCCCAGACTGGGGTTCAGGTCTTCTCGGTAGTGGATGGAGCCGTTGAAGGTGATGCCCTCTGTTGGAGCGTTTGCTCTGACCACCGCTGCCACGACTTCCACGCCATCATCCTCGTCGTCCGAACTGCTGGAGCTGGCATCCTTGGACGATTCATCGGTGAAACGGTCAGCCAATGAGAATGGATCGGGCACTGGCATCGCTTCAGCTTTCCGTCAGATGAAGTCTGCTCTTTGGTGTTTTTTGCAGACCCGTACCAACAACACCCCCCCCCTCTGATCCCAGACTGATGAGTTGCCAGCCGACCGGGATGCATTCAACCAGAATTGATTGAATTAATAAAAAAGATTAAAAAAGAAGAAACAGAAAAAAAAAAAAAAAAGAAGACCCTTTAAGCTGTGAATTCTAATTCACCCCTCCTCCAAAGGGTCGCTGTTCTCATCTCCAACTCTGCTTTGCTGATGACTGATTTTTTCAACGGCATCAGATCATACTCGGTTGAAAAAGAAAGGAGCTCGTGATTGGTCTCAATAAAGGTGAGGATGAATAAGACGCGTGAGGTTGTTGCGACGCGAATCAAGACATTCCGACCAGTAGGAAAGAGATCCGCTGAGTGAAGGTCAGTGAACCTGGAGGGTTGAGAGGGTGAGGGTCGGCCATTGGAGTGCACGAGCCATGTTGAACTGGGTACCTAGGTAGGCAAGTGGTGGTGAAGTCAGGGTTGGGGTTACACTCGGGGCATGTCAGAGTGTCTATACTATACATAAACTCTACCGTAGTCTATTCTAGAGATGTTCTCATATGATACACCTTCGTATGGCTCTTATCCTTTTGATTTTGCCAATGTTCTGTACATTATTTGGTGTTACATTGGAATCCTGTAACTGAACTGATTTGCTTATTTCACGTAGATCACATGACCTCTGTCCATCCACGGGGTTAGGTGTGTAGACAGTAGTGGAGAGATTATGGGGTTGAAGGTGTCTCTAAAGAAAGTCTCTCCAGTTAGTCTTGGCATTCATATGTCTTCTTGTCTATGATTCTCTTTCTCTTCTGGATTTACGTTAATCCCAATTCAACAACAAGCCATCCACAGCCGGATCGGTGGAAACTCAGTGATGACGGCGTTGATTTTGCTTAGACTAGTGCCATGGACCTCGGCGGAATACGTACCTACCTATGTGATGGACCAACGTCATCTTCCGTCTTCGGACTGTGGGCATTACCGACACGATAGGGGGCGCTAACCACAAAGAAGCCGATTCCATTCCAGGACATTCAAGCTTGGCCATCGACATTCCGTCAGCAAAAATCTCTTTAGAGCATATGAGGGTTCCTCTTCTGATCACCTACACTAAACCATACAGCGATTATCCCGGTGTCCATATGGCAACTCTGTGCCCCAGGCTGTCGGGATTCGGAAACCTTCAGAGTGTCAAGGCTGATCGCCAGGTTTGTAAGTGACAGCTTCATCTGATAGGTAGGTATCCATGATTCGCAAGATCATCACTGGCAAGACAACTTGACCGGAACCTGCGGAGTGGGAGTGTAAATCCGATGCAGGTGATTGTTAGGGTACCTAGCTGCACTGTCGATGCGCTGAGATGCACTGTCGATGACGAGTGGAGACGTCCCCTTTTGGTGGCAACCCCCCCCCCCCTGTCCACTCTTCTCGATAGGGGAAAGTGATCTTGGCTGTGCCATTTTGCAGTGCCGCCTTCTGTTAGTGTCCAGTACATTCAAGTGTACTACACTAGTGTAGAGGTTGCACACCGACGTCATCTTGGCCTGGATCTGCCGGCACCAGCGTTTGACTCAAGAGCCCAGAACTGGAACTTGTCTTGTCTTTGGGCTTTTCCAGGTCTCGATACGGTCGGGACTGGACTGATCAAAAAGGCCAGACGAACTCCTCCTGCTCCCACTTGTTTCATTGGTTTTCCTTTTCCTGTTTCATCTTCCTCCACCAACTTCTCTTTACGTCCGCCATTTAAACTCCAACCCCCCGGAAGGCCTCAACGTTGCCCTGACCAGGTGCTGCTTACCGCCCAAATATTCCAACCAAGAGAACACCAACCCCCCGGGACTCACACCGTCAACTGAACTGTCCCGTCCTACATTAGCATCACATCAAACACATATCACACCACCCTGTGTGATCGACAACTTCACGACCTCGACGACAATCGATAAAAACCTAACCCACAATGCATCGAACCTACTCTATGCGCGCCACCAGGGCGCCAACCGCCTCTCAGATCCAGAACCCCCCTCCACCGCCATCAACCACCAAGTCGGGACGTCTTTTTGGTCGCGGCGGCATCGGTGAGCTTGTCCCCCCCTCTTTTTTGGGAGAAAAATATATATATATACAAAGTCGAGCAGCACAGCTCATACCCTGTGTGAACGTTAACAGGAGGGCTAGGCCATGCTCTACGACGCAACGCCGCCGGCGCCTTTGGGCCCGACCTCGCCAAGAAGCTCTCCCAGCTGGTCAAGATGGAGAAGAACGTGATGCGCAGTCTGGAAATGGTGGCCAAGGAGCGCATGGAGGTCGCCCAACAGCTCTCTCTCTGGGGCGAGGCCTGCGACGAGGATGTCTCCGATGTCACAGACAAGCTGGGCGTGTTGCTCTACGAAATCGGCGAACTCGAGGATCAGTACGTCGACCGCTACGACCAGTACCGCGTCACCATGAAGAGTATTAGGAACATCGAGGCGTCGGTGCAGCCCAGCAGAGACAGTAGGTGCTCTCTACGACTGTCCCAACTTCTGTCGCTTCTCTTCTTCAGCACTAACACCCCACGAGGAAAACAAAAGATCACGGACCAAATCGCCCAGCTCAAGTACAAGGAGCCCAACTCCCCGCGCATCGTCGTTCTCGAACAGGAACTCGTCCGCGCCGAAGCCGAGTCGCTCGTCGCCGAAGCCCAGCTCTCCAACATTACGCGTGAGAAGATCAAGGCCGCCTACACCTACCAATTCGATGCCCTGCGCGAGCACTGCGAAAAGGTCGCCATCATCGCCGGCTACGGCAAGCATCTCTTGGAACTCATTGACGACACTCCCGTCACCCCAGGAGAAACCCGCCCCGCTTACGACGGCTACGAAGCCTCCAAGGCCATTATCCAGGACTGTGAGGACTCCCTTACCAACTGGGTCACGCAGAACGCTGCCGTCTCAGCTAAGCTGTCGACCCGCTCGAGGACGCTGAGCCAGCGCAGGAGGAACAACATCAAGGCGAGGACCGAGGGTGGCGCAGGACAAGGCCATGACTTGTCGGGTCAGGACGCCCCGCTTAACGATCGGGACTCGTGGGTGCCGGCCAATCAGCACAAGGAGGTGGCAGATTATGAGGTGTCGGAGGAAGAGGAGGACGATGATGAGGATGAGGAAGAGGATATTGATGCGCAGGGTAGCCACTCCATGCTGGATGGCGAGAGCGGAGTCAATGGCGAACACCACCAGCAGCGCGGGAGGAACCAGGAGCCTGTTCCTGCCTAAGTGGAAACAGGAACGGTGATGGGTGCCATGTCTAGGGGCGCGTGTCTGGGTGAAACCTGCTGATGGTACGAAAGTCGGCAACAGCAGCAAAGCCTCGAACATGAAGCGAACAAACAAATAAACAACCACACGAACCTGGAGCTACGATGGGAGGATGGGATGGCAGGATTCCTCAAGCGACACTCTTTATACCTCTACTCTTCTTCGTCTGTCTGCACCTCAATTGGAACGGACAGACGCGCGCAGACAGGTTATTAGTCTGCATAATTGGTAATGATAAGGCTTTTCAGGTTGGGCTACTTTGGATCGGATGGTATGAATCAAAGTGAGATGATACCTCGGGGGAATGAGACTATGGGAAGAACAATGAACAAGATAGTTAATGATGGCTTATGCTCATTCCTAGGCGGTAGCTTTTTGGTGTACTATTATTCCCAGTTTTCATGATATTGAATTAGAATGTTTTCTGTGACACGTGGGTGCTTTTGTGGTGTGAATTTACCGAGATCCTTATGGGACATTATACCCTATTAGCAACAAGTGGTTAAAACGGCAGTGGTCGATGTTAGAAGACAGTGATGGTCAACATTCCAAACCGGATATCTTTCATTAAAGCTTAGTGATGAAAGACCCAATCACTCTGTGAAAGACTTATTACAGAGTGTACATTCTGTTTAGTTGATATTTTAGTGCTCTATATCACAACCCGAATGAAAGAGATTATGTCAATCGAGTAAGAAAAGCGACGTCAAGAAGACTCTTGACTGTGAAGCCGCAAAAGTAGTAGACATTTACATTTACCGTCAACATTGTGCTGGTGTTTGAGCAAAGGACAGAACACGATGGCAAATAACCGACTCGAGACCTGGACAGAACTAAAAGAAAAATATGGGTTTATAATGACTACTCGATCTTGACTAAACTGAGGACAAATGCCAGTATTGCTGGAAATAAGAAAAAAAAATAATGATCGCGGCAGGGCTCGAACCTGCGATCCTCTGCGATTACAATGTAAAGCAGATGCCTTAACCACTGGGCCACGCAACCGTTATTGATAGCTATTGCTTTTTGGCTGATTATAACAGCAAAAGACAAGGGTACCCAATAGACCTTGCCGGAACCACCTCTCCTAACCGGCATTGGCGCGAACTTTAGCTCTTGGAAACAGCGGGGTCAATGAACTCGAAGCTCCCAAGACCATCACGGTTCACGAAGCTTCACCACTTGGTTTCGCAACAAACAACAAACTCTCGGCCCAACAATTTCCTGGGAGCAAACACCAGATCTCACCAATTGCCCACCATGAAGTCCTTCCGCGCCGCCAACGCACTCCTGCGCACCAACTCTGCGGCCTCCAATGCCATCTCCCGGTTTGTCACCCCACCATCGTGTCGTGTCAAACATCTTTGTTTACTTTTCTCCCCAAATACAAAAGCTAACAACCCACCACAGCGCTGCTATCCCTCTCGTAACCGCCTCCGGCTCTTCCAACTGCCAATGCCTCCTCACCACCCCTCACCTGACCCCCACCCAAAGCCCACTGGCCGTCCGCCCCTTCTCAACAACCCCCATCCGCCCCGGCAAAAAAGACAAGAAATCCAAGCGCGGCGAAGAAGTCGAAGAGCAACCCACCCGCGGCGGCGGCGGCAAGAAAGACAAGAAGGGCTCTAAAGCCAGCAGTACTCCCGCAGAAGACCAATCCTCCAACGACCCCAAAGACCCCAACCGCCCGCTCCCCTCCCCCGAAACGCCCTACGACCTCTCCGACCTGACCTACGCCTTCGACCGCGCCGACAAGCACTACCTCGACGCGCTCAAGACCTTCCGGTCTGGCTCCCGCTTCTCCGCCGACTCCATCGGCGCCCTCCCCATCTTCCCAGACAAGAAAGATCCTTCCCTCACTTACCCGCTCCGGGACCTAGCCACCGTCGCGCAAGTTTCCGGGTCCGGACGCAAATGGTCGATCCTCTGCTTTGACGAATCGTCCGTCAAACCCATCATGAGCGCCGTGCAGAAGTCGCCAGACTTTAACCAGCAGCCGCAACGGAGCGAGGAAAACCCGCTGGAGTTGACGATTACCGTCGAGCCGGAACGGGCGGAGGATCTGCAAAAGAGAGTCAAGGAGCTGTGTCAGCTGTGGAGAGAGAAACTGAGGGCGGAGAGCCATAAGCGGGAGGCGACGCATAAGAAGTGGAAGCAGCAGGAGAAGATATTGGATGATGATGTGAAGGCGTTGAAGAATAAGGTGCAGAAGTTGCAGGATGAGAGGATGAAGGTTGTTGCGGCCAAGGAGAAGGAGGTATGTAATGCGGTGATGGCTAGGAAGTGAGTTGATTAGGAGGGGAGGGTTGGTTCTTTCGTGTGCGTGTATTATTAGGTTTGGGTGTTTGTTTGTTCTGTGGGTGGGGATAGTGTCGAGATGGGCGGAGTTGGAATACCATTGGCTTTCATATTGTAGTTGCTTGAGACCTGAAGGTTAGAGTTCGTGTGAGTTGCTTACGACTGGACCTGAGTGCACTGTAAAACCTGTTGCCCGTATTTTTTTTAGTAAGAATAGCTGCTTTATGGCGACATCTCAAAGTCACGTTTCTGTCAAAGCAATCCAGACCACAAGAGAGACGTATCTTTCTAAATTTTGGGAATACATTCACAACCACTACGTTTTCCCAGGCACAAACAGACAGTCGATACGGGTATTCATAATGTTACAGCTGGACCAAATCCCATCCAAGTCCCTTTCTATCTGTTTTTACATCAACCTCCCCTCCCCTCCCCTCCCCTCTCAAGTTCACGCCTTCTTCTGAGCAGCCGCCTGCGCCGGGGCCGCCGCCGCCCTCGGCTGACCAGCCGCAAGCAACTGGTTCAACTTGGCCTTGAACTTGTCCGCATCACTCGGCGCATAACTGAACGTGCCCCCCTGATACTTCTCCACCATCTTGACCGTCTCCGTCAAGCTCTCCACATACTGCGGCGCCTCATACTTGCCCAACACACTCGTCTCCAGAATCTTCTTCTTGGTCTTGTTTTCCGGACCCCGACTGACGGCAAACTTGTCCAACGACTCCCGCAACCACTCCTTCTCCTCCATGCTGCTGAAGAACACGGGTTTCTTCTCGTGCACATACCGGTGCTTGACAGCCGTCGGATCGCTCGTGACGCCCGACTGGTCGTTGAAGGGCAGTCCACCGCCCAGGATCCGCATCGTCCGCAGCGCGGACTCCACTTTACCGAGAGGGACATCCGTCGCCATCGGTGGGCCGTACCCCAGCAGCGTGTCGGGCGTCAGCTTGGGGACATATTCGGTGACTTTGCCCTGTTCGAGACCGCGCAAAAAGGCCTTTTCTTCTTCGGTGGGCGGGGCGTCGTAGTCTTCGCCGCGGGGTTTCTTGTCTCCTCCTCCTCCTCGTCTTCTGTCGCCGGCGGGTCGTGTGCGCCGAGCACCAAAGGGGGGTCTGCGAGCGGCAGTACCGGGAGCGCCAGCGCCGCCAGGGGCAGCGGCACCGAAGCGCGGACGGCCAGCACCAGCACCAGCACCAGCACCAGCACCGAAGCGAGGACGGAGAGCAGCGCCGGGTGCGACGGCGCCGGGGATGTTGCGAGAGCCGAGGGTGCCCTTGAGAGAGCGGACGTTGATGACCTTGGGAGCGCCGGAAGCACCACTGCCGAGGGGAGCGAGGGCGTCCTTGGTGCTGCCCTTGCCAACAATGGGGGCGGCAGCGAGACGGCGGGCGTCGCGGGCACCGGCGGGAAGAGTCTTGTGGAAGGAGTTGTCCTTGGTCAGAGACGTGAAGGATCCGCGAAGCTGGGTGAGCTTGCCGACGGCGGCTTCGGACTTTTGGCGGCTGGGGCTAATGGGACCGGAGCCAGCAGGGGCGCGAGGGGAGGCGGCGCGAGGAGCGGGAGCGGCAGCGGCGGTGGCATCGGACTTGCTGGGCTTATCGTCTTCGGCGGCGCATCGGGTGGTGGTGGTGGAGAAGGGACGCTGGGTGTTGAGGATGCTGGCGACACCCCGCCGGCCTAGGGTGGAGGCGACCACCTGACGGTTCATGGTCGGTTGGCTGTCGTTGTGTGGTGGTATGTGGTGGTGTTGAGTGGACGGATGGGACGACGACACCACACTCGGTCGATCAAAGTGAGTGGACGGAGCCGGCTAGGCGGGCGGGCGGGTTCGCGGGACGGACTGTTTAGAGGTGGACGGACGGTCGCGGTACTTATGGAGCTCAAAAATGCCCGTCAAATCGGGACGCCCAGGCCGGGTCGCACGCACAAAGCAAAAGAGTGGGCCGTGCGCAACCCCGGATTTCAAGATTTGGAGGAATTTTGTTTGTCGGAATTTGATTGGATGTTAGAGCTTAATAAAGGTGGATCCTTCAACGACAGCAACACATATGCCCTGAAGGTCATCTCCTCAGCACTCTGTTAACTGTGACTCGAACTCCCAGATTTCTAGTTTTATGTAACGTAGATAATATTCATGAGTATCTCTCGGATAGATCATTACAACCTCTTCTAAAAATCAAAGAGACGCTTTTCTTCACTCTGAACATCTTGCTTGGTGAAATAGGCCCCGCATCCCCGACTCTGCTGTTAGCGCTACAGCGTATGAGTCGACCACACGCCCTACCAGACCGCATGACAACACATGAAAACAACAGAAAAGGACTTCAACCTGACTTTATGAATATTTGTACAAAGCATTGCTCTATCATAACAACACTCTACCAAACCCTTTTGTCTAAACCGGCTCACATCTTCTATTTCTAGACACCAAAATCCCAAACCTCCATGCCCACTCCCCCCACCATCACCCTCCCCTCCTTGATAACCTCCACATCCCCAGCATCCGCCACCGAGCTATACTGATTATCCAACAACGTCACCTTGACCGGCTCTTCGCTTCCTTCCCTCCATACCGCCCGCCAAAGCTTCACTCGCTGGTCATTGCTAACGCTAGCCACTTCCACCCCCTCTCCATCCTCCTTAACGGTGCAAATGCCCGTCACACCAGCAGCATGCGCATCCTTCACCCTCGACCTGCTCAACACCTTGTACTTACCATCGACAGCAGAATACTGCAGGTTCGTAAAGTGGACGGCATTGTCATCACCACCGCTTATGACCAGCCAGCTCTGACCTGATGACGAAGAGCGTGGTGTCGAGAGGTCAAGACCCTTGATACTGCTCTGGTGGACCTTGGCCAGGGCACCTATCTTGTACTCTGCCTTTTCCGTCTCTGTAGAAGAAACGGAAGCAGACCAAACAGCCACATGACCATCCGTCGAAGCAGTCAGCACCTGAATATCCTCTCCAGCGCCAGCGCCAGCATCAGCATCAGCGACGCGCAAGTGCCGAATCTGCGTCAGACAAGCACCCGTGTACCGGCCTTCAGCCAGCAACTTCCACTGTTGAGTTTCAGTCGAGTAGAGGTAGCTTTTGAGTGTAGAGTTACTCAACGCCAAGCTGATAAGCATCTTTTTCTCCCCCTCTCCTCCTGGTTCATAAGGCTGGACATCAAAGTCCACAATCCGCAAATCCCCATCCGCCGACCGATCCGGGTACTTGCTCTCGCAAACCACCGCCAACGCTTCATATTCCGATTCCAGTCGGGTGATCCTCCACACGAAAAACTCTTCGTTCCCTGCACTGCTCATCAAGTGCGATTCACCAAACCACTTCATCGCTTGAATTCCAGCACTGTGCTTCTCCAGGATCGCAAGCGGTTTGAATCCCCTCTCTGTTTCCTTTTGCGCTGGGGAGTCCCGATACTGCCACAGACGAATGGTAGTATCCTCAGCGGCAGTAGCTAGGTACCGTCCCACCCGCCCCCCATCTTCAGGGGAAACAGAAGCAGCGACGGCCCTCAACTCCCTACCGTGTCCGCCTTCCTTGAGGGTGCGCAGCCGAGGGGATGATTGACTGTAAAACCGCAGAGCAGAGGCCTTGGTGAAGACGAATCGTAATGGGCCGGGAGAGCCAGAAGTGGAAGGAAACACGACGTCAAAGGCCCGGTGACCGCCGCCGCATTCAACCGTTGTAAGCTCTTGACGGGTGGACTCGCTCCAGACGACAAAGTTCTTGCCGCGGAAGCCGTGGATGATCAGGTCGAGTCCCGAGGAGGAGGAGGAGGGAGTGAAGCGAGCACCCTCGATCATGCCGAGGGGAGGGGAAATTTCGTGTTGGAGGTGGAGGGTTGTTGAGTCAGCGGTGGAAGTGAGGGTGTATATCCTGTACCGACCATCGCGGCAGCCTGTTAGAAAAGAGGTCGAACTACCTGGTAGCGGAACGATACAGGTCACTGCGTCCTTGGTGCGAGCGTCTTTGCGGGAGTAATCGAGGGTGTAAGCGTCAGGAGTGGACTTGTAGACGGCGACAGCACCGACGCGCGAGCCCAGGATGAGCTTAGAACCGCAAAAGGCAGCGGCCGTGGCGATGAAAGGGGAGACGTCGTCGCTGGAGAGGTGGATCTTGCGCGGGTCGATGGTGACGGAGGAGGTGGAGGGGTCGAAAGACATGAGAAGAGCGTGGTCGAGGCCGAGGACGGTGATGATGACTGTCCAGGCGCCGGGTTGGTCTTTGTGCAAGGTCTCTTGGGCTCCTTCGATGAGGAGAATGTCGGAGATCTTGCCGGGGAAGGTGTGTAGCTCCTTGATTTCGTGACCGTTTTCAAGGAAGAGGTAGACCTTGCCGCTGGAACTGCCGAGGATAGCGCTCCCCTGAACTGGGCTCTTGACGACGTAGTAGGACTTGAGGTCGGCGAGAACAGTCTCGGAAAGATGGACATTCTTCCAACTTAGACCCTCGCCTACTGTCCCGTGCAAGAGCCTTCCCGAAGACGTCGTAGCGAGGAGTGTGTTCTCCGACAGGAACGCATACCGCTGGAAACCGTTCTTCGTCGTATTCCTCCTTTGCCCTTCCACCGGCGCAGTCGAGTCCTCTTCAACCCCTTCAGCAGTCCTCATAACATCCTCAACCGTCAACGTAACGTCAATATCCCCGTACGTCGCCGCCCCCTTGACAATAACCTGATCACCAGCCATCGTAATCTTGCCATCCGCTCCTCCCGTCGCAATCAGTGTCGGCAGTCCATCCCCACCCGACACCGCCGTCGACCACATATTCTTGCCATTATGACAACTGACAATACCGCAGTTCTTCAGCGTGCCAAACGACCCAGCAATGTCTTGCTCACCACCGTACCCCCTCTCCAGCGCCTCCTTCCACTTTGCCTGATCCAGCGTTAACTCCCACCTCTGCCTCGTAGCATCCTCACCGAATGAATGGACCTCAATTGGACTTCCATCCCCATGTTGCGTCCTACCCGTGAACCGCACCTGCCAAATCCTCGATACGTGACCCATAGCCACAGCAAGACACCTCGCCTTGTCGTTTTGGTTTTCGACTTTGACTTCCGAGTTATTGCTTCCTCCGAAGCCGGTCTCTCTCGCTTCTGCCAATGTTCGACTCCTCTCCGAGTGATCATTCTCCCCGAGACCATCTGTGATAGTACCCTTCGTCGTCGGCGAATCGGTAATATCCCATATCCTGACCGTCCGATCATCGCTGCAGCTAGCCAGCAGTCTGATCTTCTCGCCACCGCCGCCACTAGGAAGAGCGATCTCGGGGGAGATGGAAACCCCAAAGATGGACCCCTCATGGCCGGTAAAGACGTAGAGGACTTCGAACTGTTTACCTCCCCTGCTCCCATCATCATCATGGAGAAAATACTTCCACACCACAATCTCCCCAAAGACCGTACCGCCCGCCACCAGAATCGTCTCGTTGTCATCATCATCATCATCCAACAAACACAGATTCGCCGAGTACAAAATCGGTCGTGACGGCGAAGTCAGCGGACCAAACGTAATCTCGGAGCCAGTGGTCCCTCCGATCAACGAAAGCGGCACAACCTCATTATGAGCCGTCACCAACGCCCCTTGGACTTTTCTTTTCCTTTGCCCGCCGAGTCCCTCTTTTTCATCCGCTCCTCGCTTTCTGTTTCTTGACGACGGAAACAGAATCCCGTCGTAGATCCAATCGGCTGTCTTTTCCTCTTTCACTTTTACTTGCTCCACAGAAGAGGCGTCCCCCCTGACCAACTTATCCACTGTCCCCTGGGTAAGGACAGCCACAGAGTTGGCACCCCAAATCAACACCCGCGGTTCATCTTCTTCCGGTGTCGATGCTGGTATTGTTGTTGTTGTTGATAAAGGTGAGACATATAGACCGTGGATAGGCTGCGAATAAAAGACTTTGAGCTGTGAGACGAGGCGGGAGGTGGTGACGTCGTAGATTTTCAGCCAGGTGTCTTCGGCTGCGAGGATAAAGACGCGAGAATCAGGGGAGTGGTGGTGGTAGAAGGCGAGCGCTGTGATGGGGTTTAGGACAAAGTTATGGCGGAGCTTGGTGGGGAGTTTGGCCGTGGTGGTGAGGGATGTCTGTGGGTGGGTGTTAGTGAATTATCTGTGAAGGCTTGAAAGTGAGGGTGAAGTGAGGTGAGGTGAGGTGAGATTCTTGCACTGATATGCGATGGAAAATACGAAGAAAAAAAGAGTGTTGACGCACGGTTTGAGCCATGTTGGGCTGTGATGATGGACTGGAGTGTCCGGGTTGTCGGCTAGGTTGATTTGAATTTGAACGATTTCAACTCTCCATTCTTGGGTGGGATTTGTGCTCTGCTGTGCTGTGCTGTGCAGGCACCTTGATGTCCTTTGGCAGAAGTGACCAATCCACAACTCGGGTGAGGAAATTCCCAAAGTGAAACGGGTGACTCCATTTTTTTTTTCATGTGCGCTTCCAACCCTAACCCTCAATATCGTGCTAATCGGTCTTTGTTATTTCTGATCTCGACGCCCTTTCTTTCTTCTGACCACCCGTCAAGACTTTTTCTTGTATTGAAAAAAACCAAACCTGGAAGTCTTCGATAAAGTCCAAGAACACTTTCACTCAACGTTCTCCACTTATCATCTTTTCCTCAATATTTGCTGGATTACAGGGTGATCTCTTCAGCCTGCAGTACAAACCTACGACAAGTGCTCCCTTCCAAACTCACCAAGTTCACTGACACCTTAGAGTCTATGCCACCTTCATACCACCATGTAAAACAACACCCTCGAACCTATTCTGTTCCTTATTCTGAATTTTATCCCACGTCAATTTTTCGTCCATAGTTCTACCAGCAGCGTAACCCTACTCCCAAAACACTCCCACTCCCATCTTACCCACCCTCAAGTCACACATCCACACCCACTAGACTAGCTCTACTCAAAACCAAGGGAGACCTCACACTCATGAAATCCTGCTCTTTGAAACAAAGGGTCTCTTTACCCCCACATTCATTCAACGTTCAGTATCTCGGACTGGCGGAGTAGACCCTCCGCCAAGGCGTTCAATACATGGTGTTTGGCCCTGAAATTCTGAAATATGTGCATGCATCACCGCTGCAAACGAACCGAATACATATGGAGATGCACCCTTGACTTACATGTTCCTTGGATCTAGGCAAGTTAAGTTATGCAGGGCGTACATAGGTACATAAGTTGTGTTCAATGAGACAGGTGACGTGTATGCGTGTGGGGAGGAGGAGATAGTTGGGGGGGGGGGCCACTAAGAAGGTTTGAGGATGGTTGAAGCTTATGTTTCACTATCTTCATGTCTCACTAGAAAGGGAAAGAGAGGCTGCATGTTGTACGAGCTGCTGGGTTTTCAATTCAGGTTATAGCTCGAACCTCGAAAGTAATGAATAACGATGAAGGAATAGGATAGGTATCATCAACCACAACCACGATGGGCATACAAACAAATGACTGTCGTTGTGTATATCCATAGACCCCCATTCTCCGTCTAGTTTTCCCAACGCCGCTAAATGCATCCATGAAAAAAAAAATATCCCCAAGTCATAAAGCGAGCGAAGTAAAAACCTTGCGCTCGCTGAGTCATAACAGCACCCAGAAAAAGTGCACTTCCATCACCACTCCCATCACCACACCCCCTTTCATCCTCAAACCCCCCCTTAGATCCTCTGGTGGGAATAAGGCTCATAAGCCATATCGCGCTTAGCATACTGCTGCTGCGGCTGGCTAGGATATCCACCAAGGAAGCCCTGGCTCGGCTTACCATTGGCACCATGAGCATGGAACCCACCAACCGGCTGGTACGGGCTACCAATAAGCTTCTCATTCTCCATGTTGACACTCCGTCTGCTGCTCCTGCTCGAGTGACCACCACCCGAGCTAGGCGCGCAGCAGCAAATGGTGAACATCCAGAAGAAGGCGGACGCCAGCGCAAAAGCCGCAGCTACCCAGATAGCCACCATGAACCGCTTGTTGAACTCGCCTTCGGCCTGGTACTTGCCCGCCACGGTCTCAACGGCGCCGACGACAATGACGGAAATGCCCGTTGCCAAGGCAGCGAAACCACACACAGCTACCGCCGCGATGCCGGCGACCAACCACGTAAGACAAGAAACGACGCGCGAGCAGTTGGCGAAGATGCCAAAGACGGCTTCGACGACGAGCGAGACGAGGGCAATGATGAAGACGATCTGGGCCCACTTGCTTGCCGTGACGTAGGTCTTGAAAGCGTCCGTGACCTCCTTGGGCAAGGTAATGTTCTGGCCCGTGAGCGTAAGCAAAGAGTTGATGTCATGCTGGGTGCCGTTCAGGGCGTCCTGGGCCCAGTTGAACTTGGCCTTGGTGCACTCGTGCGTGCCGTTGTGGGCCGTGTAGCAGTAGCCCCAAAGGGAGATCTGGTAGATGTCGTAGAAGCCGAGGAGGGGCGCCGTTAGGTTGGTGAGGCCTCCGTTGTTGGAATCATCGCGCTTGATCAGGTCGTCGATGGTGGTGGTGGTGGTCGCCGCATTACCGTCCCTGCCAAAAATCTGCTGCGCGCCGGCCTTGAGGATGGTGGACTCGTTCAGGTTGAGAAGGTCGCCGGCGTCGGCAAGGGAGATGGAAAAGTTGGAAAGGTTGATGTCGAACATGTACAGGGACTTGTCGGCAACGCCTGCTAGGCCGCCTACTAGGAGGGCTACTAGCGATGCTACCGTGAGCAGGAATGGCAGGGCCACACAGACCACGCGACCGACACCCATCTTGTTGTTGTTTCTTGTAGTTGTTGTTATCGGCCGTCAGCGACTAGGTAGTAGGCAGTAAGGTAGTATGTACGTAATTCGTTGTGCTCAGATCGTGGGTCGGTTGTGACGTTGTAGGGCTGCTTAGGTGTCGCTGGGTTCGATTGAGGTCGTGCGGGGGAGGGGAACGCGCTGCCTGGGTTAGGTGTCGTGCGTTAGGTGTCGTGCGTTAGGCTGTTTGGCGGGGTGTTTAGGTAGGTAGATATCCCGATATCGCCAAAAAATTGTATTGTTGAAGTCAACTCGAGTTGGGATGTTCGAGGGAAACCGGATATCGTGGATACACAGAAAGATGATGAGAGAAGAGAGACAGTTTCAGATCAAAGAAAAGGGCCATTAAAACATACAAATATGCTCTTGGGTTTTTGTTGGTCAGTCAGTCAGTCGGGTGCTGACAGCACTCAGCAGATCACAAAATGCGATGGCTGAGCTGGCTGAGCTGGTTGGCCGGAAAGATGGAAGGATCTTCAGCTTGGTGGGCAATTGTGGGCACCAAGCAGCTGGGCTGTGTCGGCCAACTGGTGGCGCAGTAACAACAGTTAAAACCCGTGAGTCGCTCACTGCACAGTTCCCGGGCCGTGTGAAACTGAAGGAAATTGGCCGTCATCCCCGCAAATTTCTGCCTTGTGCAAAGCAACTTAGTCGCACTGCGGTCAAGCTGGCATTACTTACGAATGCCCGTTTCTTGAGCAGCCACCGTCCCTGATGATTTACGTAGTTTAGTGTACTGACGCGTCCAGTTGTCGACGTGTCGGGGTTTATTGCGCGGATTTGTGTTTCAGTTATCAATGTTGCCCTTTCATCGCCCACCCTCGGGACTTATTTTAGAGGGGCAATGCTGAAGGGGAGCAAGGCGACAACTCGTGTTGAAGTAAGTATGTAGCTTTGTTAGTGCAAGTGCCCAATCATGAATTGTTTTGGCCTTGTGATTTTACCCCGCCCCTCCACCCGTTTGACCTTGAGGTCTTCCCAGTTTGTCGGGACGAGACAGAGAAAGGGTTTAACAACTTCGTATTGCTTGCATCTTCAAGAACACTCGTAGTAACAGGCGCAACGATACGGTGATACCTTGACCGGCCTCCCCGGTAAGATGGCAAGGCTGGGAAACGCCTACATACACGTGTCCAGGGAAAACATGTCTATATCTGGTTTTGACTTCGCCAACGAAGACATGTGCCAAGCCGTTATATACAACCCCAAGCCTTTGCACACACACACACACAAGGAATTTGATCACAAGCGAGGAACTTGGATTTGGACACACGAAGGAACACAAGAACCAAACTCGTCGCGGCCGACGGGGTGTTTGCCTTTCACCAAAAACTCCTATCCCATGTTTGTGATCCTCCAGACGTTCTCAGAGCAACGAACCCTTCTTGGCATAGGGTGGGGCACTTGCGGCCGTCGGAGAAACGGCGACATACATACGAAGCCCGCTGGGATCTTGTCTCATCGTCGAAGCGAGGGGCTGGGCAGGGCGGGCTGGTCAATACCCTTTTTGATACTTTGATCGTAGGGCTTGGGACCTTGTTGTCGTTTCAGGTTTATCGGCAACCCTCCATCAGGCTTCCAAGATGCTGGGTCGCGCAAGTTTGCATCAAATAACCCCTCCCCCCCACGCCTGTTGTTGGCGTTGTTGTTGACCCCTCCGTAGCATCCATCACATTTTCACCACTGTCATTTGTATTTGTGTTGGCTCAGTGTTATGATTCCTGTTTTTGCTCTCCTCAGATAGATTGGGTTGAAGTTCCTTGTGCAGTATCTTGCATTTCTGACAGGACGAAATGATAACTACCGTACCCATCCTCCCAATTATTTCAGCTCTTCATCCGCTCGCACGTGTTGGGAATGGGCCATCACCACGCCTACGTCAGCCCGCTCGCCCACCCCTCTCTTGTGATCCAGACATCAAAAGCCGCGCTCTGGGCCGTCATGGCAAGTCTGGGCATTTTCCCCTCCCAAGGCCAACCAAGATCACGGCCAAGGCAGCCATTGGTTCAAAAAAAAAAAAAAAAAAAAAAAGGCTCATCAGGGGCAACGGATGAGTGCCCTCAACTGGGTGATAAACCGACTCTGTGGAAGGCTGAGCTTTGCTAAATGTTGGTCGATGTCGTGCCTCGCGTGCGTGACATTCGTAAGGCAGCGAAGCTTTTTGGCGGTTGAGACCTAGGTTGGGAGGCGCAGCAGCACTATATTTAGAGCCGGGTGCTCTAAGGTGTACGTACACTAACAAGTACTTTACCGGCCGAGGCCCACTATCTGACGCGGCCGGGCGGAAAAGAGTGGGACTCTCTCTTCACTGCCGCCCGCCCGTTTACTCGTTCAAAAATTCGCTGTTGTTTCCTCTGGATTTCAATGTTTCACATACTTTCAACTTCGCCCGCCTTGGACCGGCGTCTGCCTGCCAACCCGCCGTCGATGGCTCCGCAAATCTTGATCCACCGAATCGGATTCGGATCGTCCTCCCCTGTCTATCGGCGTATTGGCTAGGGTGGACATTGACGCATGGGAAACCGAGCTCGGCGTGGTTACCAGCTCGCCGGGTTCCACATGTAATCGCCGTTCCGTATCGGCTTCGGGGCTGTCACTTGGACGCCGATTAAGTCCGTCTCCGTCTCTTCCGTGACCCGGCTGTAATCAATCTCCGACGACATAGCCGCAGATGTCCGAAGGGGTTGGGGTTCTTCCTCACCACTCACCCATGTGACTTCTCCCTTCCCAAACCTGAGTGAGACGCTCCGCTGTCGGACGTGTCAAACAAACATCATACTTGTATCAGAACTGACCGTCAACAACAAAACACATGTCAGTCTTTTTACTCATGGCATGTCCTTTTCATGCAGGTCTGACATCCCGCCTTTATCGGCATCGCCGTTTCTTTTCTCATTGTTCGTGCTCAAAACCCCTTCTCTTGTCGACTCGTGGTGGTTGGCCAGCTCGGCGAATTGTACATACCCAACGAGCCAGCCAGCCTCCACAGAAGAAGCTATCGTCGCCCGATGATGCATGGGCATCAAGCTGAGGGGCCACGTTACGGACTGCTCTGGCCCGTCAAACTAAGGTAGGACGTACAGCAGAGAGCACCCACCCACCGCCAGACTCCTCAAATTTGGATCCGCGACGGCCACTCGGGTACCGAGAAGAATAATAAAACCACACCGGCGGAGATGAAAAGAGGAAAAAAAAAACAAGAACGTTTCGAAAAATTGTTGCACCGAGATACATTGGATACCCACTGCACCACGTCGCAAACCCATGCATGTCCACTCAAACTTGTAAACACGTTTTTCCTCACCCAACCTTTGCCCCGAATAGGAAAACGCGTGGAAAACCTTGACATGCCGGGTGACCAACGTCTTTTCACCCTTCCTTCGAACCTACCTATCTCCATCCATACCCCCATCCACCATCACGAACCTTTGGGATAAGCTAGAATGGCCGAAGAGCCCTGGTCGCTTTCACCGCCAAGGTGCATGTCATGCACTCATTCGGTCATGTGGACTGCCAGGAACTTTATTTCAACCCAGGGAGTTGTGATTGCGGACGCGGTCCTTGTCTTGTTTGTCTGTCTTGTGTGTCCAGTCTTCGCTTTTCTCTCTCGAAAGAGAGTCGGGAACCTAGTGCAATTCCTCGTCCCCTGTTCCTTGGTGTCGGGCTCTTCTGGTTCCACTTTGAATTTGTGATCCTAGAACTCCATCCACCGTTGTCAGTTGGTAAAAAGCGAGGCATACTAGCCCAGGGTAGACAGGGCACAATGCTTTCGTCGATCTTTCCTGGCTGGTCTGGCCGCTGGGCTGGCTGCGACGACGACGACGATGACATGGTGCCCGGTGGAAGCGAAAGAAGGAAGAAGAAAAAAACGGGTCGGAACGTTGGGTCCCAACTAAGGTTGTTCACTTGAAATCAGATGCCATGCCACAGTTGCATCGCAGCGCTCCAGCAGCCCCGTAGCGGCGGCGGCAGCGGCAGCGGCGGGCAGCGGCACCCGTTCCGCTATCACATTCACATTCACAGGCACAGGCACAAACAACCCTACCAAAGTGAGACAAGTTCACACGGATGGGAGGGGACGGGAATCTGAAAATCACGCGACACTCATTTTCTTTTTCTTTTTAGGGAATCGGCCTCATCCGCGCGATCAGGAACGGGATGGTAGCCAGCCAGCGGTGCGAGCGGCTGTTGTATGTAATATGTAATGCTCTTTTGTCTTGTCTTGAAGAGCCGAGGGTTGTTGGATGGAAGAGCTGTCTGTCTGTCTGTCGATCCCCCATGTTCATCCATGGAAGCGGACTACAGATCATCTTCCCTTTCCCTGGACATATGCATATGCTGTGCTTGTTGATGCCGGATTCGCCATTCGTTTTCCCCTCTCGTACCTAGGTAGTGTATTTCCCCGCGGAAAAACACTTAATACACCAAAGGATCGAATATCGTGAGCATGCACGCTGTAACCCGACCAACTTGACTACATACTACAGGATGTAATTCCAGACTCATGATGAGATAGAAAACAAAAACAACTGGACTAGCCGCCCTGACATTCCCGTCTAGGCAAGTTCTTGGAGTCTCCTTAGCATCCATCATTTCAATTACCAGTCCATCAACATTGGAGTATTACGACCCATCTCCTCCCTGTTTTATATCCATATACCAGGTATTCCATATCACATGCATGAACCAAGAATCCGCATATTTTAACTTTCGTTTTTTCGCATGCTTTGCATACGCGACGCCGACGACAAAGACGAAGCCAGAGCCCAACCATTTACCGAGAGCCCCGCCGTTAGGCACCCGACCGCGAATTGCTAACCCGGCGAGCGTGGCCCGGTATACCCGGCGGCCCGAGCCCCTTCATCACGTTACTGCTAGACTGCAGTGACAACATGGAACAAAAAGAAGATAAGAAGAAATAACATTATCATTTTCTTCTCTGACTCCCAGACCGACTCCAAAACTTCCATCTTCCATCTCGGTTGATTAGCTTCCAGTGACTAAGCGATTCCAGACGTGCTTCCCTTTACATATACTGTGGTTATGAGGTGCTGTAGTTCTTTGCAGTAGGGTCCAGATCAGGTCTGTTGGTGATTTCAAGTAATGTTTCCATATCGGCAGATGACAAGTCATCTGAAAAGGGAAGAAGGAACTGAAACAAAGCATACTATCTAAGTGAAAGAAGGAAAACAAAGAAAAAACGGTTGGGTTCACGTCAACGAGATATCATATCCATCGATCGAAACAGAAACAAAACAAAAGCGACTCCTCGTTTCAGCGGTATCCGTGCACAACTGGCACAGACGGAGGGAAGAGCCTTACAGGGACGGACTTGTTGCTTTTTGTCCAGAAGAACTCCCATCGTGTTTTATCTAGTCTTTGTAGTCTGTGTCCGCGGAATTGTAAAACTCCAACTGGAACTGGAAAAACCTTCAAAGATGAATTGTACGACGGTACAGGAGTAAAACAAACACTTCCACTTCCAGGCTGTTTCGTTACCTGACATTCCAAGAGGACTGAATTGCCCCACTTCTTCCACCACGCCAGGTTGGGCTCCCCGGCTCCTCATCAAAAAGGCAGTCCCCTCGCCTCGCACACGACTTCCAGCCGTGACCACCGGGCGACAGACAGGGAGGGAGGGCACTGCAGGCATTGATTGTCACTGCACTGCACACTCCGCGTTCACTGCAAAGCAAGAACCACGCACGTGCTCTTTGTTTCTTCCCGTCTTTCTCCAGCCTCTCTCATGTCAACCCACGCGCTCTATCACGTCTTGGATCCTCTAGTTTGTAGCGTAGCTATCAGAGATCTTTCATTGTGGACATTTGAGCTCTGGGTTAAGAATATCTGTGGATAGTACGCTGTCGTTTCTCGAGAAGGTCTAGGCCATTCAACGGACTTTTGTTGTGCAGTCATTGATTGTTCCTGTCAGCTAGCTAGGTACCTACCTGCCAGCGGGGCACCCGCTGTGACTGCAACTCTGCTGCGGGCGTACCTGACAGAGGGGGGACAACGTGACAACCCTTTCATGGACATTCTTCTCCCTTTCCACTTTTGGATATTACTATGTAGGTATGTGTGCCTAGAGGTTCCTGCTACCATAGGGTAACGTAAAGAACGTTTTCTGGGTAGAAGGTTACCTGTATGCTTTAGCAAGCCCAATTGCCCAATTTAGACCTCCAAGTGTCATTCGGAGACACCGTGACAAAATCACTTTTCGTTTCAGTTTGGCTCCTCTTCTTTTGAACGACCTTCCCTTATGACCCAAGGTATATCCGATCCCGAATTGAGACATCTCTAAACAAGCCTCGAGCAGGTCACTTGTCCGGGATGTGTGTGTATTATATACGCTCGTATTACAATACATTACACGTCTAGCGCAGGCCAGCATCTCCCGCTGATCCTCGTTCTCCGCCGACCGCTGACCCGCCGACCCGCCGACCCGCTATCGTCATACAGTCTTTTTCAAGAGTCTTCCCACTCTTTCTTCCACTCACCCTTTCCACATCTGCTCTTTCCGTCTGCACTTCCTCGCAGTCCAACATTGTCGGGGATTCTGGACGCCGACAGCGAAGAAAAAAAAAGAGAACAAGAAGAAGAAGCAGAAGAAGAAGGACATCCACTCAGCCTTCCGAGTCTGTCTGTCGTGTAGGTACCTATTTGACCCTACATCTATCTGTTCAGTTCCGAGTCAGACCCTTAATCGGTCATCATCTCATCATCTCATTGTCGTCGTCGTCGTCGCCGCCGTCGCCGTTCGCGTCCTTACTCCTACTAGGTACTCTAGTCTGGGAAGATTGGAACTTTTTTTTATATATAAAAAAAAAAAAAAAAAAAAAAAAAAAAAAAAAGGAACACGTTGCGAGACACCATCGTCGCTGGTCTCCCTTCCGCTTTCTTCCACACCCTCCGCCCCGCTGTCCACCTTTGCACTAGGTTATCCATCTCCTCCAGACGGGACTCCTTCTCCAGCACCTAGTCCAGGTTCGCCCCCAGACCGACCCATTCAGCGAATCCAGGGCCCCAGGCACACCGTCGACTATAATTCGCCATTCGCCTGCATCCGCTGCCCAGAGTCGAGCCAGGCTGTGCCAACTCGATCCCACTTTGGTCGATTCAGCACTCGAACCCCCGACCACACACACCACACACACACACACACACAAACAAACCACATGAACCACACGACGGAACGCACCCACGGACGCCGTCGCGCTGCACACTTTCCATCCTAACAAGACTCGGCCTCGATTCTGACTTCCACATCGCCAGAGTTCTTTCCCAACAACGGTTAATCGACGACGATACAGTAGCGACCTCCTCTCCAGTCCACCGTTCCATCCATTCGATCCTGATCCTCCATCTGCCAATCCTTTCCAACTTTGGCAGTTTCTCAGCCTGGACAAGGTCTCCGGGTCCGTCTGTGGTTCGGCCTTGACTTCTTGTCCCTCGTACGTTGAACCCAAACCAACCTAACCTAAACAAAAAGTCCCCTTTCCCTTCCTTCCCTTTCATCCCACCCCCGCATTTATTGTTTCCCCTCTTCTTCCCCATCATCGCTCCATCATTTATTTATTTTTTTCTTCCTCCATCGCCGCGCCCTCGTTGATCTCACCTCACCTCACCTGCATCCACGCCGCCCACCTACGCAACACTTTCGCTTCTTTTTGTATGACATCAACGCCTTCCTGTTAGTATTGCAACGCTGACCGTCTAACCCTATCATCGCTTCCAGACCGTTCCGACTCTTCCGCTCCCTCCTTCGGATCCTATTCCATTGCGGACGACCCCCGCGATATATCCTAACGCCGAAGCCGTTCGCAACCTGAGGCGACTCGTCGTGGCTTGCCAGCCAAAATCACGTCTCCACGATCACCACATCCGTTCCGAGTCCCGCTAGTTTCAACAAAAACGGAGAAATCATCAGGACGTTCTTCTTCCGCCGCCGCCCATCTGCTTTCCTGTCTCGATAGACTCTACCATCCTCCCTAGTACTCTGGGGCGCCCACCAACACAACTCCTTCGAGTCTAGACGGGTGCAGCGGTAGGCTGTGTGGGCATTCAAAGGCGACCCTGCCGGAACCACAAACCTGACACGCGCACACCGTCCAGCCCCTATACTTTCTCCTTTCCAGAGCTAACACCACGTTCTGACACTGAGAAATCATGGGCAACTCATCCTCCAAAGATGCGGGGGCATCTTCCAAGAACAGAGGCGATGACGACCTCAAGTCCTACCCATCCTTTAGCAAATCCGACACCAAGGACTCGTCGCGCTCTTTTCGCGGACTCCGCTCCAAAATCCCCGGCGGAAGCAAGACGGACAGCCCCCGAAACTCAACCATCCTCTCTAGCGAGGAAGTCGCCGAGAAAATGAATGCATTAAGTGGGAAGAATGGCAGGCCATCGGTGCACACCCGGCCAAGCCGCAGAGACATGTCGCCATCGCCTGCCTCTCCCTCGACATCTTCGCCGTCGACACCGTCGCTCGATACCACAACACTAGCGTCCCCGATCGGTGATCCCCAACCTCCTCCGTCGCCGGTTCACGGTACCACGGACCACCACAATGTCCGCGCGGCTCAAGAAAGTGGAGAAGTCGACCACATTTCCGACCAACCGCCCTCTGGTGGTGGCGGAGCCAACTCGAACCAACAGCCCGGCCAGTCTATTCTCGTGAAGCGCGAGAACACCATCAACCCAGTCTACGACATCCCGACCCAGGATCCTCAGAATGAGCAAGCAGTCTCCGGTGTTGCTATGAGCGACATCAAGGATATTGATCTCGATGATTTTATCAAGCGATTATTGGATGCCGCCTATGCTGGAAAGGTCACCAAGAGCGTCTGCCTCAAGAATGCCGAGATTGTGGCCATTTGCCACCGCGCTCGTGAGTTGTTCCTTTCTCAGCCGGCCCTCCTGGAATTGGATGCGCCCGTCAAGATTGTCGGCGATGTTCACGGCCAGTACACCGACCTCATTCGCATGTTCGAAATGTGCGGCTTCCCTCCGAACTCCAACTACTTGTTCCTCGGCGATTACGTCGATCGCGGAAAGCAGTCACTTGAGACCATTCTGCTTCTGATGTGCTACAAGCTCAAGTACCCCGAGAACTTTTTCTTGCTCCGCGGCAACCACGAATGCGCCAACGTTACCCGTGTTTACGGTTTTTACGATGAGTGCAAGCGCAGGTGCAATGTCAAGATCTGGAAGACCTTTGTCGACACCTTCAACTGCCTCCCTATTGCTGCTATCGTTGCTGGTAAGATCTTCTGCGTTCACGGCGGTCTTTCGCCTGCTCTTGGCCACATGGACGATATCCGCAACATTGCTCGCCCCACCGATGTCCCCGACTACGGATTACTCAACGATCTCCTCTGGTCTGATCCAGCCGACATGGATCAGGACTGGGAGGCGAACGAACGAGGTGTCAGTTACTGTTTCGGAAAGAAGGTTATCTCGGACTTCCTCGCCACTCACGACTTTGATCTTGTTTGCCGTGCGCACATGGTTGTTGAGGACGGTTATGAGTTCTACACTGATCGCATTCTGGTTACTATTTTCAGTGCTCCTAACGTAAGTTGTCTCACTCTTATATTCAATGTATTATCTTACTAACGTCGGTAACAGTACTGCGGCGAGTTTGATAATTGGGGAGCTGTCATGGCTGTTTCTACCGAGCTTCTCTGCAGCTTCGAACTGCTCAAGCCACTTGACTCGGCTGCTCTCAAGACGCACATCAAGAAGGGTAGACACCGTCGTAACAACATGCTCAACAGTCCTGTAAGTTGAACCTAACTCTTTGGTCTCGTTGGTTGCTTGTACTGATTCGTTTGCAGCCCGCCCACTTCAACCCCCAAAGTGTCTGAGCTATACTCGTACTGCTTCCGCACGCTAGCCAAAGCCATGTGCCGCTCAGCCGTGCAGAAGTTTTTCTTTTCCCTCACCGGTCGACGGTTTCTCACAAGATTGCATACCGATCGGACGGAATTCTGATTCGGGTTCATCTGCTGTTGAGCAAATAAGCATTTGCCAAGTCTTGGGCGACGGTTCCACGACGCACAAATACGCTTAACAAGTCGCTAAATCGCCGCGGCCGCTCAAAAAAGAGACATACAGGGGAACACTCTGCAACACATAGTCGTGTCGAGCACCGTCACGCAACACGGTTCTTTTCCTTGCGGGTTACATGAGAGAAGCCGGGACAGCCGGCCACTGGGTTGTGAGATGACGTGGACTCGCACCCGAAAGGGTTCCCAACTGGAGTTGTGCATAACGAAACTACGCGATATCTCTCTGCTCATATTTTGTCCACAAAAGCGAATATCTCTGCTCCGTTGTACTACTTGCGTTATGTTTGAGAAAGCCATCGCGAAACAAGAACCAGCACCGAGTCAACCTGTTACAGTCTTTACCAGAGTCTTGATGCGTTTCGATACCGTCAAAGAGGAGATGGGTAAAGCTGCAATGGGGGTCGCGCTGTGCCCCTGTGTTGTTGATCTCCGCTCTGGGGTGACAGCCTGGCAGGCAACACACGAAATCTGCCCGCATTACGCTCGCCCATGGAAGGGATAGGGCAAGGTTGAGGGTATTGGAAAACCCCAGGCTCGCTGTGCCGGTTTTGTACGATGGGAATCTTTTCGTTTTTGGCTTGCGTTTCTTTTTTTCATGTCGGTTTCGTCGTCGGTGCAGGAGTTCATTGTCTTTTTATCGGTATCTCTCCTCTTGCTCGTATCTATTTTGATTTTTTTATACTGTTAACTTTGATGGGGGTGTTCATGAACATTTCGTTTGGCCCACGGAAGACGGGGATGGAATGAAAGGATGACAGCCAGGTTCTCCAATGTGGGAGTCATCACTTGTGGAGGAATCCGGATACGACACTTGGTACTGTGTTTGTATGGTCGGTGGACTCAGCATCATGGAGGAGGTACCAAACCTGACGTTCGTAGTGTCCAGTCGAGTCGTGGAAACGAAGGGCGATGGGACACGATGCGATGTCATGTGGTGTGATGTGATGTGATGTGATGGGATGGGATAGGATTGCGATGCTGAGATGCAGAGTAGCTAGCCAGTATAAGGAGATCCAAATATAAAAAGGGAAATTCCACTCAGTTCACAGCGCTTTTCGTAGGATGTTGGCTGTGTGAAGATGTTTTTAGTAGTGTTCGTGATATGTGGCATGGTGTTGAGGATTACCATAGATAGGTATCGAAATATTTTGATACCAAAATGGAAATGGGAATGAGTATATATGGTATAAGTATGAGATCCAAAAGTATGAAATTTATGAGGTCCGCTGGCTCAATGGCAGAGCGTCTGACTACGAATCAGGAGGTTCCAGGTTCGACCCCTGGGTGGATCGATTTTTTGTCGTCGAATTTTCCTTTCTATTTTTTTTTATTTTTTTTCGTAACTCCGTTTATCGCCTTTTCCTTTCCCGCTATGGATCGTTTCATTTCAGTAACTTTCTTTCTCTTTAAACTAATTTGAAGCTGTAAGGTTGGACAAAACCATGTCTTGCACAATCGTCCCGGTTATGATAATAAGGGGGGAAATTTCCAACGCGAAACTACATAGTACATCCATCCCATTTCCAATGAGGAGAATTATTGATATACAGTACTTTTTGCCCAAGATAACCATAAGCATCAACTTCAGCTGATTACCTCGTGTCCGCCCAAGCGCTTGTCTGACTGTCTAGAGGTACCCCGAGGGCTCGGTCGGGGAGCCTACCTCTACTTGTCCAGAATCACTTGAATGAAATATAGGTAGTGATAGGTGAAGTAGATAGGTTACCAAGTAAAGTCGTGCTTGACATCTTTAGAGTGTAGTAGGTATGGTTTCCCAGACACTCAGAACCTGATACTGTCCCCTGATTCTTCATCCAACAGTCTGGTGAAGCGAATCTCAAACCATAAAGTCTTGCATATTACACAAATACACACAAAGTGATGGCAGGCAATCATAGGTACTACCAAAAGCCCTCTCTACGATGGCGCCCAGCTTACTGGACTCGTATAGAGTACAGCTCAAACCCAAAGAGAGATTTCCACGTGGGTCGTCATGCGTGTGTGACGAGCGCAGACTGAATCCGATCCAGAACATTGAAAGACATGTTTGACGCTGGCGCTTTCCAGTCTGATTCGTCCAGGGAGGATGCGCATGTCTTTATCGGTACTTGATCGGCCGCTCGGCACAGATTGCCGAAAGTGGAATTCCGAGGCGGTACAACGTGTGTTGGAGGCGGGACGGCTCGCTTATATCGGTTCTGTTTTCCGATGACTTCCTTCCACCAAGCGCGTTTTCTCGGGGAAGAAAGCTCCTTGAAGTGAGATAACTAGGTATGTGAGGACTGGAACAACAGGTACCTAGGTAGGTGGTGGTCGCTTTAGTTGGCCTTGCCAAACATCTCGTTTGACCGGCAGTTCTGTTTGCGGGTGGTTTTGAGTTACTCCGTCTCTGAGAAAGATACCTCTACTTTACCTAGTGGGGGGGAAGATGAGACGCTGACCGTGGGTCCAAGCCAGGTGCACATTTCTTCTTCTTCTTCTTCTTCTTCAAGTGTACGACTTGACTACCATACATTGCAAGTTTCGATAAGGCGGCCGAATGCAAATCGGAAGTATTGGAGAATGGATGGGTCGTTGTTCCTCGATGGAAATTGACCGCGTGACTTGGGGATCGTATGATGTACAGTTTAACCGCAGTACCATGAGGATATAGAGGCTAAATGCAGTTGCAGGAGTGCAAAGGACTGCAAAGTCAGAGAACGGAGTACTTGAGTTTGTCGATCAAAAGAGGGTCGATGCTTGGGGTTAGGTTGAATAGGTAGGTAGGCATCAAGCCGATAGCAGGTAACAATATGACTGGGGGTGTGTGTTGGGCGAGACCTTTAGTCTAGGACGTTCTTCGTGGCGTCTCCGATTGTGCTATGCGAGACAAGACCTGTACGTTAATGTTAGCAGTTATGAGTTGCGAGTCGGAGCTGGGTTTCTGGAAACCGCAAGTGTTCGTGTTCCTGGCGAATTATCAGGACAAGCCACAAGGTAGCGGTAGTATTACAAAGCAAGGAATCTGAGTGGATATTCCAGACTTAGACGTAACACGAGAGAAACGCCTTCCTCAGTCATTGAAACCATGTGTGGGATTGAGTGTACCCCTAGGTGGGTAGGGCATCTTTGGTTACATACGACACTGCCCACGGAAGACTCTTCCGGACCCGGCCGATAACGCCCACGCCCCTCAAGAAGCCATCGTCATTAGTGTGCATAAATAGAGGTAGTGACAGCCGAAACTACCTTGGCGAATCCGACTTTAGCAGATTCCCTTGCAGTAGTGAAGCTTTTGGTTGGTGTTGGTTGGTTGGTGGACTTATGGCGTCCGTTAGATTTGGAGAAGGAGGGGGGATCAAAAGTGAGGCTCTCGTCAAGGACTCTCAACGAGGTGGTAGTTTCATCGGTCAGACGCTAGCCAGGACCATGTTGTAGTCGTTTGGCTCCCCGGATGCCGAGCTTATATAACCCATGGGTTGTGCCAGTAATAAAACAAAATACCTCTACACTTCATGCAGAGGATGTATGATTCCGGACTTGAATGGGAAACCAGTTCGGTGTTTGATGGGATGGGAAGGAGTGTAAGAAGTGGAGGGTTGTAGCTCAAGAGACCTCGGCACCAGAGAAACCAAAAGTATGGATACGCGGAAGAAATACACGCCGTTCAGTCGTGGAGGAACTGCCAGCAGGCAAAGAATTTAAGCGCGCCTCTAAGTGATGGGAAGGAAATCCGTAAGAACAGGTCCGCGTCAAGTAGATGACACCTCTCGACTGTCAAAGGTGACGTATACCGTGGAGCAAAGTTGCAGAGGATGCTGACATCGGAATGTGGGGAAGCTCCCGGCGCAAAGAAGGAACAAAAACCGATGTTTGGTTGCGTCGTGGTGTAGGGTAGGTAGCACTGATGATGATGAGGCTCCACGAGGTTTGATGGGCGGTGTAACTGAGCGCGGGCACAAGTCCACAAAAAGCTCAGTTTGAAGACGATGGAACTGAAATTGGACGCATGTGAAATATCTCTTTTCTGTTTGAAAGTTGGGACGTTGAAGAGATTTCTGGTGTTCTTTCCCAAAGAGTGAGTGATGAGTGTAATGATCCCTAGAGGTAGGCACCTACCTTGCCCTGTTGATATCAGAAATGCACCCCTGATGATGTTGCACCAAATAACTCTTCTCTCTCTGCCCTTTTCTGTCTTTCGAGAACAGGAAAAACCAATTTCCCGACTCGCTTGATCGCTTTCCGTTTGGGTGTTTTTTTTTTCTTTTCATGCCCTTCCAAAGTCAAACACCCCGCGGTACGAACCCTAACCTCTCTTGAGCATCAGCTTCGATACAATCACGACGAAATACCTAGAGGTAGTCATGGTGCGACTTGTCAACCTCTCATGAGTTTTCGTGAAACAGACCAAAGCAGCAATCCACTGAGTGGTCACCCCCTAGTGGAACACCAGCCGCGACCAATGTAACAAAGAAAAAGCCCAATGTTCTGGGATCGGGGAATTCCCAAGGAACAAAGCCCAGATCATAACCCAATCGAGTAGCGGCAGGTTACATGCTCCAGACGCCTGGAAAGTCGGATGAGCCGCGAAGGGCCCGGGGCTTGGCTGCATTTCCGCTTTCTGCAGTTCGAACTTGTCCAAAATGGAGATTGCGTCGATCCCGAATCCGAGAAAGCCCGGGGACAAGCAAAGGGCAAACGGCCCGATGGCATGATGGAGATCGCTGCTCCATTGACAAGACTCGTCGTTGGCGTGGAGATGGCCGTCTGCGAGGTTACGAGTCAAATCGAGGCTCGGGGAAACACCGGTAATGCTTTGGTGCGAATGGGAATCCGATGAATGCTGGAGTCGAAGACGGCGGCGTTAGAGGAAGACGGCCCGGCATGCCGATCCAACATCACGGAACGGGCTGCCGGACGGGGCGATAGATAAGCCTCTCGTGCTGCTGAGTTCGGTTTACTTGCATCTCCCCGTTTGGAAGCCATCTTTCTTGGCAGGAAGCTCTTCGCCAACCAACTCCCCCAACAAATCCAAAATCACATTATGGACTACACTTTGTCCATTTTCAACTTCAATGTCAAGCCAGTCGACATGGATCCGATCACATGCTTACCTACAAGGCCCAAAAGACCCCAAGTAGCCGGCCCTGCCTCCGCATTGACAAGGGAGTCAAGGGACATGGGTTGCCAGTCGACACTACGCTGCAAAGTCCAAGCTCCAAGTCCTCTCTCTCTCTCTATCTCTACAACAACCTGGTAGAGACAAGCTCACGGGCTGAAATGGCCTAGTGTAGGTCATAACGACCACCTACTCAGGTGCCGGCAGCGAACAGTAGTGTATGTATGGCCCAATTTGGATCCTGGCCACCACCAAAGGACCATCACGGACAAGAGCGATTGTGAGATGTATCGAGCAATATGATGCCGCCTTACCCTTCAAGCGCTTGCTTGGTATCAAGTGATGCAAACCAGAAAGGCCTGGCTTTACACTAGGAAACCGTGGAGACCCATGCCCAAGTCTTTTTGCTCTTTGAGCCCCGTTGAATGCCCATCACGACGGCCAAAGACAAAGAATGCATCTAGGCAATATAACCCCGTGGAGGCAGACCGACAGACAGTGCCTCCTCACGGGCTGATACTCGCCAATATCATCCGCTCATACGGTCCGTCCCAACCGATAGGGCTATATCCACTCGATATCAGTAATCAAGGTCAAAAAAGCAAGGGCACAACACCTCTCGGTCCATCCATCTACACTAGTATGATAACTCCCATCCAGCCCACTCATACACTATACCCCCCCAGACCGACAGACAGTGCCTCCTCACGGGCTGATACTCGCCAATATCATCCGCTCATACGGTCCGTCCCAACCGATAGGGCTATATCCACTCGATATCAGTAATCAAGGTCAAAAAAGCAAGGGCACAACACCTCTCGGTCCATCCATCTACACTAGTATGATAACTCCCATCCAGCCCACTCATACACTATACCCCCC
>RANX01000081.1:7500-135201 GCA_009805215.1 Neurospora discreta FGSC 8579 | reverse complement strand
GGGGGGGTGGCGGGTCCGGGAATTTACGATGATAATGAATTGAAATGAGTTTGATGATCTGCCATGACATGAACCTGAACCTGACGCGTGAAATTTCCCTTTGACATATCGTGATGCTCGCGAGGAAAGACGACACAATCCAGATGTGAATTTGACCAAGACTCATGGAGATTTTCGAGTGAGGATGAGATGGAAAGAGCACCGACAACGGCTGGAATTGAAGCCCGTCCGAACAACCAGACTGGTCAAGGCTCCTCGTCCATCACCATCACCGCCATTAGCCGTAGAGACAACGGCAAGGCCAAAGAGACCATCATCGCCGCCCTTGATCCTCTACATCCCAGCCGACCGAAGACCACGGGCAAGAACAAAGGCAACGGTGAGGTGGCCGCTAATAGTCAAAACCACCCCGATCCCTCTGCCTGGATATGCTCAAGCGCCGAGAGCCGGACATCTGAGGAACAAGAATGATACGGAAGTCCAAGCCGACTAGTGGGAGCGCGAGTACATCCATCACATGCAGTCCACCAGGAATCCGATGCCGTCTTCCACACCATACCAAAGAATGGAAGCGGAAGTACGAAGCGGTATATCTCTGATTCAAAGTGTTTGTCAGTCTCCATCCTGGGAACTTGGTATTGCTTCACGGACACTTTTCAGCCCTAAGAAAAAGCAGCAACACAACACCAGGTTCCATTGGCTGGAGCACATCATCTACGGGGGCTGTGTAAGACACGATGCCTGGACAGAAGGGGTAGCAGGATCCAGGTGGTTTTTCTCGGGTCTGGGCCTCACAAAAGAGGAAATCCAAGAGATCCAACGCCAAGGAACGAAGGAATGAGAAACGAGCAGAGAAGATCGCCGAAGAAACTCCAGATGGAAAAGAAGAAACGGCAATCTGATGACGACCGAGGTAGTCACGGAAACGGTCGAGGAGAGGGAGGGGGACGAGGACCAGTTTAGGAATGGAATTAGAGTACTTCGTTTTGGGGGACGTAAGATGTACCTTTTCCACCAAACGAGAGGGATGTACGCCGCGTTACCAACGCTCTTGAGAGAAGGGTTACATATATTGCCCTCGAGTATTGCCCCGCAACATATGTGATATTTGGGGTACCGCTTGGAGAATACGGGGTCATGCTGGAAAGTGGAAGGCCTGGTCTGGACGTGAAGCCATGGAGATGGAAACTGTAGGTTCAATGTCACCTTTGTCTTTTTGGTGCCTCAATCCTTTCATGTTCGCGTAATACTCGTACATTAAGGGAAGATCGCGGCCGTTTGTGATCTTCCATGTTAAAAACCCACTTGGCCAAGCTTTGAGCTGGCCCTTTGCGTATTCGGGCCGTCGTCAGTAGAGGTATCCTGCCAAGAGAACGCGGAGTCCATGGAATCTTCAACTGAAACTCCTCTGTCGTTGTTGCATACCTCTCTTCACCTTGGCTAGAGGTACCTATTGCTGTTTTAACTCATGGAGTTCGACTGGAAGCCAAAGTGAAGGATGAGATGACGGAGTAGGTATCTTTTGCAAAGGAGCCCATGTCAAAGATGCCGTTGTATATCTGTACGGCAAGGTTGGCTTCAAGGCTAGCTTGTCATAGCGCAAGTGAAAGCCCAAGGTGGAAAGACTGGAGCAGCAAACTATGGATAAATATGCCATGCAACAGGAAGACAGGCCAACGGTTCTTTGATGGAAAGTGATGGTGAATGGCATAGGTGTCGTTGGAAGGCAATGGGCGGCTCTATGTGCAGGGTGGCTGCCCCGGACTTTAAGTGGGTCAAAAACTGGAGATGTCATGTCTTGGCGACCGCGTTTCCCGGTCGCGCCCGGTGTCCGCAGCCTCGGTCGCCAACCCCACTTTCAACCATCAAGGTCGCCCAACCTATCATCATCGTCGAACCTTGGATCCTGTCCGGCGACATCCATCAAGACTCTGGTTGAGAAGACTTCGCGGGACACACGATTCACCGGGAATGAGCCCTTGACGGACACGCTCTTGCCATTTGCGACATATATCAAAGGGCGCGAAGAGCACGGACACTCACTCACCCGCGGAACTGACCGCCGGACGCAACACGAAACGAGCTGAGGACCATCTCAGCCGAGGACCAGGAAGCCCGCAGCCGTTGACCTACTCACTACACAAACACTATCGATCCGATGGCCATCATCAACACCAGCTGACATCGGCTTCCTTTCTTGCCCTTTCCTTTTTTTTTTCGCCATAAAAGACGCATCCGGGAATTGACAAAACACCGTCACGCGCCCCCCCCCCCCCAAACCCCGGCGCTTTCCGCGCTCAGGATGAACATGAGCTCACCACCCACACCCGGATCCAACCACGGGCATGGAACCGAAGGAACTGGCAGGCCCAGTTCCCGCCCAGAGAAACGGACCTGCATCACCTGCCGCGCCCGCAAAGTCAAATGCGATGGCCGGCCAGACAAGTGCACCAACTGTGAGCGGCTAGGCTTCACCTGCTCTTACGACCCCAACACCATCGTCACCACAGGCATCGACGCCAGCGTAGGAGCTAGTCACGCAATCACCTCCCACGAACCCTTTTCCGTCGACAGGCTGGCCCCAACAGAAACGGAGGGGAGCGTATCCACCAATGCCTCGACGATAGCACCAGTGGTGGGACTAAGGAGGATCAGAGCCCGACAGGCCTGTCAGAGTTGTCATGTCAAGAAAGCCAAGTGCTCGGGAATCATCAACAAACCCGGACCAGGCGGAAGTGGAAGCGGTGGGCATCGAGGTTGCGAACGATGTCGGGCTCTCGGGATTGCATGTGTCCTTCGGAAGGGCAAGCGAGGTCTAGCTCTACCAGGCATAAACAACACCTCCCTCGGCGACGCCAGCGAAATGGTTCTAGACGATGGAGGCAACGGCATGCATCTCGACGACCCCCGAGATTTAGACGACGACATGAACCACAATGGCAGCGGCAGCATAGGTGGCCGAAGCACCGCCAGTCCGGCTCCTATCCCCAGCCACAATCCAGGGGCATCCGGCCGCATCGACCTCCCCCAGCCCGACGATCCGATCGTCAAACGCGCGTTTGACAACTACTTCCGACATGTCCACCACGTGCCCATGTTCTCCTTCCTTCACCGCGCTTCGCTGATGGAACGCTACGATGCCGGCCTGCTCGACCGAGCACTCCTCTTAGCGATTGTCGGCATTGCCGCCCTGCTGACTGACCTCGGCCCCTCCGTCTCCGTTGCCGACCCAGAGTTATTTTCCAACCGGTGCATCGACGAGGCCGCCTCCATCTGCACCTCCGAACTAGAAAATAGAAGCATCACCCGCCTCGAAGCTTTGGTAATCGTCGTCAAGCACCGTATCCTATCGAAACGCTTCTCAGCGGCCTTCATGCTACACGCCCTTACTTCACGATTCGCAAACGTGCTCCGACTAAACGTCGAGAACCCAGCCCTCTGCTTCCTAGCCCAAGAATCCCGCCGCAGACTCATGTGGTCCATCTACATGATCGACGCTTGGTTCGCCAACGGGCAGACCGACCTTGCCCTCTGGCCCGACCCCGAGCGACAAATCCGCGTCCAACTGCCATGCAACGAGCGCAACTTCGATTTCGATCTTCCGGAAGTTACCGAACCACTGCGCCAACCATTGCCTGGTCCATCAGGACAACCCATCCAGCTCCCCGACGCTGTAGGATTCACGGCCTTGCACATCCGCATGCACTGGCTCAGGACGCGCATCCTCCAGCTTTCGCTGCGCGTTGTGGGGGCTAACCCCGAACCGAACGAGCTGATGCAACTCCCGCTCAGGTGCGCCGAGTTCAAAGCGGAGCTGGACTCGTTCGAAGCGAGACTGCCGCCTTCGTTCAGGTGGAGTGAGTCGAATCTCCGATTACGGTCCTACTCTACGAGGCTGGGCATCTTCTTCATGACGCATGTTTGGTGGAGGCAGTGCCACCTGGACTTGTATCGACTATTTCTGCCGGGACTGAAGGAGGCATTGTCGGCAAGCAGTTTGGCGCAGTTGGCTGGGAGCGCTATCAGTAGCCCCACGGCTCAAGGACAAGGACAGTGGCAGGGACAGAATGGTCAGAGACCAGGATTGGTGGAATGGGCAAGGAAAGAGTGTTATAAGCATGCTCGCGCGATGGCAGACATGTTTGCTCAAGTACTGGCTTTAGGGGAGAGTAATGTGCCGTTGGGGGATGTAGACCTGCCCGGGTGCGCCTTGCAATGTGGACGGGTGTTGTATCATTCTTTTCAATCTCGCGATGGGGGACAGTCGCCGGCGCCATCAGCAGAGGGAGTGAGGGAGATGGTCAGTGTTTGTTTGCGGGTGGCGAGGTTGGCGTGTCCAGGGCCAGCGAGCAGGGCTATTGTGAGTAATCCCGATATACGTTTTTATCCCAACCGGGTAGTGCTAACATCCCTCAGCAAACCGACATCGAAAAACTCCTAGCCGAAGGCCTCCCCATCATCAACCAAGCACAACTCCCCCAGACTCCTCGCCCCAACAACGACCTCCTAACACCCGCCACTCCCGCGCCCTTCTCGCCCGGGCCCCCATTCGTCACCATAGGCGGCCCCGTCCCCCTCCTAAACAACCCGCACGAACTCAGCCCCTCTCAAAGTCTACTACAACCAGCAATGGCACCACCCGTCCCCCCACAACAACCACCGCCAATGCTCCCACCCCTCTCCAGCTCCGCATCCCCGCCACTACAAGTAGGTCCAGGTGTAAACCCAGGTATTGCACCCTCCCAAGCCTCCGCCATAACCACCGGCTCCAATGCCTTTGAAGAGATCTTGAACGTGAACGGTATAAATTTCGGTGGGGTCGGTATGGGCATGACTGAGTTCTTTGCTCCAGACGCATGGGGGTTGGGACTGTCGCCGTTCCCTTCGATAGAGGTGGGGTTGGGCGGTGGTGGTGGTGGGGGGGAGTGGACTGTGCAAGGACAAGGGCAGGAACAGGGGAGTGGACAGGGGAATGGACAAAATGGACAGCAGTTTCATGGGGATCATGGTTGATGGGACGCACATATGAGAGATGGTTGGTATGTGGGATGATGAGAGGAGATGAAGAAAGGAGCGGATATGAGAAGGAGGAAACATTGCGGCGTGGAAGGTGGAGGACTACGTCGTTCAAGGCGAATGTGGGATTAGTTGCTAGTTCCTGGTTGCTCGTGTTGATGCAACGGTTGGTCCGTTGCAGTGTCGCAGCAGTTGTAAAGATAAGTCATGAGAACATCTCCCCCATCGGGAAATTAATGAGATACCCCTTTCAATCCTTTCAATACCCTCTAGGTACCTTACTTTCTTCTTCTTACCTTCACGGGTACAGACAAGATGTTCTCGCTTCTGTGACACACTGGCATGTGCTGCCGTCGTCATAGTGTGGAAGGTCCATTGACCGTGTCCTTCCTTGAGGGTCGGGGAACTCACAACTCTGTTACTTCAGTTGAGGGAGGCAAAGCGTTGCCGACGGTTGGTGCCGTTCTAGCAGTTGCTGTCAACCTTTTCTTGAAGGAACTTGTGTTGCTAATAGCGATATGGCAAGTCATCCCCGTCATGAACTAGAGGTACCTACCTATACATGCATGCATGCTCAGCCCTGTAGGGCATGCACGGATTGGACGGACACTGAGCCCTGCACGTTCGCGGACTTCAATCACTCAACTTCACCATACGTTGATCCATGCACCGTCTGCTATTTCCCGGATACCCGTATCTTGATACTGTATACTAGTTGGTTATCACTAGATCCCCTTTGGTCGGTTAGAGAAAGACCGTGAAAGTGTTTATCTTTCTCTCCGTCCTCCGGTCGCGTTTTGTATGCTGTCCTGATGGTAGGCGGCTATCACCATCAACGCGAGTAAGGCCGAAAGTGAAGCGGGCAAACAGGCAAGATCGTAATGACAGTCACGACAGTGTGGTTCATGGACTATCGTACGTTTGTACTTCCACTCAGTCTATGTACATGATGTGTTCTACTTCCACTCTAGTTACTAGAGATACCACCATCTGGAATCAACCATGATGTTATACTTGCCATTCTCGATGTTTCGAGTAATCCATGGCTGTATCCATCTGATTGATTCCATCTACTGCTTCAAGACCAGTGTCCTTGGATCCCAGAAACACTTAAACCCCTGCTCATGCCATCATTCCATGCCTGGGTATCCTCCACCAAAGCCAGAAGCCAAAGGGTATCTCGCTATGAAAGAAAGCATAGAAAAAGAATCCCCCTTGTAGCGGGTATGTAATCCGTACATGCAAACCGTCAAACAGAACCTCCTACGACATCGTTGTTATCATATCTACCTCTTCCAGAAGTCTCCTTGATATTGTGTTTCACGGATCCTCATTGGGCTCAGCAATGCCTGCCTACTGAGATATCCCCCTTGAACAAACATCTTCAAAGCTTTCTTGCTCGCTCTTTGCAAACGTGCACTTCTTTAGTGCAACTTAGTGCCTTGGCGGTACTGGCGTTGACAACTCTCACTTTAAACCATCTTTCCTTCATCATCACCCCCTAAGCCTGACCTGCCTTCACTACCCCTTTCTTTGGATTAACATCAATGCACGTCTGGTTCTCGCCAAATGACTTCTTGGGAAAGATGTTCTTGACGAGGCACTGAGAGTCGAGAGGGATTTCCCACTCGTCATTCCAGCCCTTGTAGGCCTTGAACTCCTTGCCTCCAACGATGTGCCACGTGATGCCATCGCCTGCCAGTACCTTGCATTTCAGAATCTGGTTTCTGGATGACTGGATGATCTTGGTGTCCGTACCCTTGAGAGAGAACATTTGGCCCGGGGTGTTCTCCGGTATGTGAAATATTCCCGAGGACCCTCGCGATGAGGCGCAGGCTTGCTTGGGTTGTTGTTGAAGGGCTGCTGTGGGCTTGTTGTGGATGGTGAGGTTGAACATGGACTTCGATGTCGAGGACACAACAGGAGTAATGATTTGAGAGATCCGTGCTGGCAAGGACTTAGTCGATGTCTGTGGATGAGAACGCGGTGGCTGCTTGCTTGATGTGTCGTTGATTTTCTTTTCCTTAGGTAGAGGTATGTTGTTGGGATTACCATCCTCCTTCCTGCGAGTCATTCTCTTCCCAGTGTAGCTCTGTATCACTCCTTCCGGAAACTTAGGCATGTTTCTATAGAAGGAGTTGCAGCACAACCAAACACCAAACCGCCTAGCAATGTGCACCGAGTTGAGGAGATAGCGAGGCAGGAAGACACAATGAGGAAAGGTAAATCCACATGTACGGCACCGTCCACCATTATGAGTAGGGTCGGGACAAGCGGTTTCACCCATTCTCAGATGACACTCCATCACGCGGCAATATTGAAAGCCATCGGTAACAGGAATGGTCCCGCCAAGATACAGAATTAACGCCGAGAGCTGATTGATGGTAAGAGTATCGAAGGCGGCGAGTCGACCTTTCCAGTCCTCAGGGAGGTCTCTGCGTCTGGGAAGCTCCGCAAGTAGCTCGGTGATTGCTGCATCATCTGGGAGAGGTGTAGGGCTTTTGGAATATTTGATCATGTAAGTCCAGATGGGTGAGGTCTCAGGATTAGGGCGCTCATCGACGACACGGTGGACAGGTTCATGAGGTTGTCGGTTTGCAGGCGCCTGTATGCTCCCGTTGCGGTCATGCACTGACTCGACAGGGCCGTCAAACCGGAAGGGATCGTCTTGGAAAGGGTCCTCCTGAGTGTTTGCTCCATTGCCACCTGAACTCTGCGCCTCCCTCTGTGGCTCGATTCTCTGGTCGATTCTCTGGGAAGCTGAAGTCGCCGTGTGACTTCCTCTTTGAAATTCGGCCAGGTTAGGCTTTACATCCTCCTCGTCGCTACTAATGTCGATAACCTCATGGATGGAGTTGCCGGTAGGGCGGTCAACATTTCCAATAGCAGGAGCTGTACGACGGATGGCCGGCATTGCAGCAATGGAAGCGCTGGGCGCCGAAAGAGGTTGAACTGCTGCCGGCTTGGCGGCACCAGAACGGGGTGTAGCAAGCGCCGGGACAGCCGAAGGTCTAAACACAGACGCGGTAGTGGGTGTCGTGGAAGAAGGGGCGGCAGAAGGGGCGGTGGGCATAGCTAAAGGCTGCGGCATATTGAACAGCTTGATATCCTTGACAGCCGTTGGGTTGACCTCAGATTCACAGGCCTCCGGCGGCTGTCGAACATCATCACGTTTGCGCTCGCTGTCCGGCTCGAAGTAGCCCCTCTTGACGACAATGGAGCGGAACTTGCCGTCTTTATCTGGAGTCTTTCGCTCCCCGATCTCCCAGAAGAGACCGCGGCGAACTTCGTCGTATAGGAGCAATTTGCGATGGGCCCTCTGTTTGGAGGTAATGGTCAGCGGTCGGCGGGTTACACTCATAGTACAATGCTGAGGAACAAACTGCATGAGATTGATGTGATGCGTACCGAAAAGTGAGCCCCGAGCTGGGAAGGTTGTTGGAAACATTTTCTACAAGTTGCGAGAGGGCACACCCATGGATCCGAATGGTTGAAATTGATTTGATAATTGGTTGGGTACAATGCACCACTACCCGGTATAACCTTCGGGTGGCCGTACATCACTCCCTTCCATTCGTCATATCTCCTATGAGCATCATAGGGGCCGATCAAGATTGGAGGGTCGGGGTTGTCGGCGGCGGAACCGGGTTTAGCAACCGAGGCAGAGGCGGTGCTCTTCTTCTTTGGTCGAGCGCCATCCCTATTGCCCTCCCACTCTCGCTTCCTGTTAATCGAGGGCATTGTGCCGTTTGCGACCACAGGAAGCGAGGAAAGGTTGAGTCGACGGCGAAGTACTCTTGAAAAACAGAGGTAGGCGACCAACGACTGTCACAAATTGTGGATGTATTGTGGCTTGAAGCGAGGGGAGACCCAGCAAAATGGCAGGTGATGGCGGGATAATCAAGTCCAGACTCGCTTGGGTAGCAAAAAAAGTGCAAGCCGCGAACTCTGCCGGGGTGGAAAAAGAGAGTCGCTTAGCGGTCGGTGTCTGAACTGTGGGACGGAGGGAAGGAACGGCCGTGTGCCCACGGCCGGCACAGGCCGGAAGATTGACACCCGGCTCCGGGACTTGCCATCACCTGGAGGTCTCATTGAACCCTCTTGAGACCTGACCATGCTTCATCTCTTTTCGTATTACTTCTGTATTGTAAGTCAAAGCCAAAATCACGGCATGCTGCTTCTTTGTGTCTTGAGTACTTGTGAACTAGATAGAGGTAGATACAGGGCTCCCGTTAGAGGAGAAGAATTGACCAGACATCCGTTCCAAACCTAGAAAAGCTTCGTTGAGTATGCCAATAAGCCAATATTCTTTCTAAGAGCATCCCTATATGGTCAGCTACTCTCCTCTGTTAGTATACCTTTGCTCCATTTCAGTATCCGATTTCTAGGTACCCTCCTCTGAACGCCAAGATGTGTACCTCTACCTAGAGAGTATCCAGAATTCCAGATATCCGAAAGATCATAGAAAAAAAAAGATCAATCACAATGGTCATATACTCCACAGATAAACAACATCCACAGGTGAAACTTCGTACATATCTAATTCGACCTATCCATCATGTTCTCTTGCCCTCAGTTGGTCATTCGACGCTTGCCAACACGGACTTAGACTTGACATTAACCACAGCAGTCTCCTTAGCTACCGGAAAGAAATTGCTGATCAAGCAGTGACTGTCCGGGCCGACTGTCCAAGTCCCCTCAGCGTTCACTCTCCGCGTGATAGACATGCCATCATCTCCAATCATCTTTATCCTTACGCTACCTGCCCAGACCGTGCATTCCAGGGTTTGTCTTCTTGATGCCTGAAGAAGTTGAGATTCTTCACCCTTGAAGCCAATGGATTTTGTGGAACCACTGGCAAGGTTGAAAATGGTCTTTTTCTGCGACTGTTCTAGGCCACCTTGCTGCTGCGATCTGGAAGAAAAGGCCGTGGATGTATCCTGTACCGTAAGCTTAGACAGAGAAGCTGCCGCCACCGAGACGGCAATGGCTCGGGCCTGGCCAATCGGCGAGGATCGTCTCGCTCCAGCCTGCCCCTCCTGCTGGCGCCTGGACTTTCTCCTCATCTTCTTCTCCTTGATTTTTCTCCTGACATTATTTATCCATAGATGACTCTTTTCCTGCGACCTCGATTTCAGACCTTGCTCTTCCTCGTCGTAGCTGCTTCTCAAAATCTCGGAATTATTCTCTCCAGTCTGACCCGACTCAGATCCGCCCGGAGAGCGTTCCAATTTCGGCTCAGTTTCAGTAGTTCCAGCCACCAGCCGTTGCACAGACTGCGCCTGCGTTACGCGTCGAGGACTGACAGTCTGCTGCATGGCAACTGCGAGTTGTGAGAAAATAGTCGAGGTGGAGGCTCCTATCCGGGAAGATTGGCCTTGGTTGCTGTAGTCCTTGAAATGTTGACTCTTCTTTTCCTCGTTACTAGTTGTAAATGATGGAGGAGCACTGACATGCTGTGACACTTGCGAGGCGGGAGACAGTGAAGTTGATTGTTGTGTCGAAAAACGGGGAGTGGCTGTATCCCGGACCATGGTGGCAGGATGCAGAGGAGAGCATGCAGGTAGCGGGGCTTGCGATGGCGATGTGGCGCTATTTCGTGTGTTGCTTGGGATGCTCGCGCTGAATCCGGTGCCAGCAGACTCCTCGGTAGAGGTATTCCGCATAACCTCCACGCGCTCTAGATCCCGAGCTGCCTTGGGTTTCTCACTGGGAACTGTGGTCACCCAAGGCGGTGGCTTCTTCCAGCTCCTGTGGTATGCATTGCAGCACAAATGATGACCCAATCGCTCAGTGACTGATACTGAGTCGCGAAGATGATTTGGAAGGAAAACACATTTGGGAAATGGGTAGCGGTGGTCGATGGAGTTCCCATAATAAAAGTTGATCTCCCAAAAGACGTGTGCCTCTGCATGGTTGCTGCAACCCATCCACTTGCAGGGACTATTCGATGCTTCGTCGCCACCAATATAGAGGATCAATCCAGTGAGTGTATTGAGTCGGAAGACCACAAATTTGGATAGTTGTCTTTGCCACGTTCTTGGAAGATTGCGTTGCTTTGGGAGTGTAAGGAGCTCAGTAATTGCCAGATCATCAGGAACCGGCATATCGGTCTTGGTAAGCGTCATGAGGTACCGCCAAATTGCCGACTTATTGGGATCGGACAGTCGCTTGCAGTCGGCAAGGACGACCGATGAAGTGTCGTTGCCTGGTCTCTGCTGTTGTGTGGCGTTCTTGAGGAGAACAGGCGGGTCAGAGGATTCATATCTCAAAGGATCGGAATCGTCGTCATCTTCACTGCTGGGTGTGGATAAGATGTCTTCGACATGCTGTGTACCAACTTCCTGACTGGCGTCGGAAGAGGTGTCCTTCGGCTGGCGCTTGTTGACGTCTCGGCCAGTCTTAGAGGAAACGTTCTTGCGGCGCTGCGCACCGGCTTCTTGCTCCCAACTTGCCAAAATGTTCCTATGATGCTGTGCACCACCCAGCTCTTGAGGATTGTTCACATTAAACATGGCGCCATGGCAATTTCTGCGTGCCCGGTTGGCTTTGCCAGTGCTCTTGGTCCCTCCTCTTACTTTCTCCCGTTCCGTTGAGATACGTGAGCCAGTGTTCCGCACTGAAGTATCTGTGAGGATTGAGTTGACAGCCTCGTCATCGCTACTGATGTCGATGACATTGCGGGATGATTTGGTGGCTGGTGCGGATGTGGTGGGCGTCGAGGCAGAAGAGTTGACGGCGCGAGCAGTAGTGGGAGTAGGAGCGGCTGGTGAAGCAACCTGAGTAGAGAGAGGTCGGACCGGCGCGGAATTGGCATTGGCGGGACGGTTGGCTGTAAGCGCGGCCGGGGCCTGTCGGTCATCCCCTGGAGCGCCAAATCCTCTCGCGACCACAATTGGTCGCAATTTTCCGTCCTTGTCTGGCTTGATTCTCTTGCCTTGGGGGTGAAAGAGACCCCTCTCTGCATCGTCGTAGAGTTTCACTCCGCGATGAGCTTTCTGTAAGGGAGATTGGTCAGTGGAAGATGATCGAAACAGCATCGAGACAAGGCAAGACGATGGCGATGGCGATATATGCGGAGCAGCCGACGTATAGCGCTAGCTTAGGGGGAGAAGGCGAGCTACTGACCGAGAAGTGATGTCCTAGACTACTACACTGGGCAAAAGACTTTCTACAGTCGACGAGAGGACAGAGCCACGGAGCGGGGTGCTTGAGAAAGAGCTTGTAATTTGTCGGGAAATAGGCGCCGCCTCCAGTCAAGGTCCTATAAACACCATCTCCTGTGTTCTTGGTGTAAGCAACCGCTGGGGAGAAATCTCGACTCAGGAATGGAAAACAGCCACTTACCAATGTCACCCTTCCACTCGTCGTACCTTCTCGATGCATCGGCGACACTGATCAGCGCTGTAAGGTCGGACTCTTCGGCGGAGGCGGAGTTCGAGGACGGTGCAGTGAATCCTTGCGATCTCCTCTTTTGGAGTCGGTTATTGTCCGCTGCTCCCTCACTTGGCCGCTTTCTATTTATATCGGCACCTGCAGGAGGCATTGTCGCGATTTCCCAAACTCCCGAAGGGATGAAGTGAGTGAGGATAAGGAGCGATAGTATGGCAGCAGCAATGGCTAGGGATTAGCAAAGGAAGGACGCAATGCTGAAGGCCAGGTGTCGCCTGATGTCGTATGAAGAAGTGAGTAGTGGGATTTGCACTTGGGCCGGGACCGGAAAGGAGAATCGAAGGCCACAACTTCTCAAAAAAAGAAAAATCAAGAGAGGGTTCGATGTCTGAAACTTTCGTGGGCTGAGGAGGGGGAAGACTGCCCTGACGGCCGGCACGGACTGACAAGTTGAGGACGTGTGGGTCACAGCCCGATGGCGGGATGACACAAGCCGAGGACAAGTGAAGGGAGAAACGAAGAGTCGATACCGTCCGATGTGGAAGTGGCGTCGTAACAATATACCGAAGTTACCGAACACGACCAGTTCAATACCGCTCGTTGGGTTGAGATTGGAATGGCCGTTACAAAATCGAGATGGGGATTAGGATGCAGTAGAAACACACCCGCCAGAGTCTGAGAGGGATCCTTCCATCTAGCAACTGCCTAGAGGCTGAAACGACCTGAACGTACCACAAGAACGCATTTGAATGCGTACGGGACTATTTCGAAGGTGTGATGAGTTAGACCGTCATGTGGTCAGTTCATTCATACGACCACTCGTCATTATTTGACGCCATGGAAACGATCCATGACAGGGAGAAACACCAGAACCACACGCATTCTTCCATCCACAAACCATGCACGTGCGCAAGTGACAATGAGTGAAGGCTGCTTGAATGGTTAAAGGTGCAAAATATGATCCAAGAGACAGCGACGCTGTCCCCCTGAGAACTCTGGTCAAATGCACAACACAATATTTCCGCCATCGACGTCCATCTTTGTCCTGGGCGTCTTGGAGCAAGACTTAAGGCTTGGGCATACCGTAGGAAACGCAGTCGCAGGATACCCCAAAAAAGTACCTAAAAAAAAAGACACGTGTGAAACACTGAAGAAGGGAAGGGAAAACAGAGACAGAATAAGAAAAATTGCAAGAACACACGACTATAAACATCCTCCATGCCAGCTCGGCATGATGTAACACACTGAAAGAAAAATCTGCCCGCTTGCTCGTGTGTCTGGTACAACGAGACAAACCATGATCTCTGAAAAGGTAGACTTCCACTTTGATCCCAGCTACTGGCTGTACCAACCTGTATCCGACGGCGCTGGTAAACCGATCCCAAACATTACATGGTCCTTCTCTTGACTCGTAACTTGTAAACGCCCCATGCAAACATGCCCACATCCGTACAATGATCCACCTCTTCAGACACTCTGGGACATAGAACATGGGGCCCGCCTCGGTGCCCTTCTTCGTTTGGATATCGCAGACACTTCTGCACATCTTCAACATTTTCAACATCCCAACGTTCAAACTCCATCGGCTCCGTCATTCTTGCGACTGCTCACTCACACCCAAGCCAGTGACATGAACTTTCGCTTCTCCCGCCTCTCCCTGGAACTTGGTCACTTCACACTCCCATCCCTCCTTAACCACCCACTGTGAGTCCTCGCTGACAGTAAACATCATCTTCTCCAGTGCCTGACCTCTACTCCTAACAGTCAAGAAGATATCCACCTTGCCTCTGGCCACGGAACAGTTGAGCATCCTGCCGCTTCCCTGCTCCACTCTCAAGACATGGCTTGCGTCATTGCCAGCCAGTGTCAAGACTGTGAAGTCGCCGCGGCTGAGACCGGAATGGTCGACAAGCTTGACACGTTTCAGCGGTTGGGCGGCGAGGTACATGGACGAGTGGGCAACCATGACACTCGAAGCGGGTTGGGAGGAGCGGTGACCGTGGGGCGGGGAGGAGCGAAGCGGCAGAAAGCCGGTAAATTGCTCCCAGGGAGCGGGGTGGTTGGGCGATGATGGGTTCGCGAGGCGGTAGGAAGGCAGCTCGTCCTCATACTCGGGGGAGGATGCCTTGCGCTTGGGAGATCTGGATGGCGTGGTAGAGAGCGATGGGAGTCGTGCCTGGCGACGGATGGCGGAAGATTCGCTGTAAGGGCGGTTGTTGCCACGGCCTTCGGGTGTGTGAGGCAAGTCCGGGCGGCGAGGGAAGATCCGGCCCGGGAACGGCACCTTCTTACCACGCCTGTAGTAGGCATTGACACATTGGTTATCACCAATCCGCTCCATGACGGCCTCAGATGCCATCAGAATGTTGTCTGGGAGCATGATGCATCGAGGAAAGGCGTACCCTCCATGGAACGCGTCGCTGCCTACAGCAAAGTCATGCAGCGCCGATACAAGTTCTCCGTTTCTCAAAGTGTCACAGCCTAGGCCGTTGCAGACCTTGAAGTCGCGGTCTTCGCCAACGAGAAAGTGAAGCATTGCAGTAATCGTCTTGAGGCTGCAGAATTTCTTTACCCAGCTCTTGTTGGAAAGACGCGCTTTCCAAGAGATTGGGAGCTCCCGAAGGAGAGGCAGCTTCATCAGCTCTTTGATACATGCATCGTCGGGGATGGTGATGGGTTCTGGCATCAGACTATTGAGGTAAGCCCAGATGTCGGAGCCATGATCTCTGACGCCGTCGTCGTTGTCATCGACAATGTGGCTTTCTGGGCATTGTTGCTGCTCTCTCTGCTGAGTGTCGTGTTCGTTCTCGGTGTACTCGCTTTCGTCAGATTCGCTGTCGGTGTCCTGCGTGCCATCGGTGCTGTCCGTGTCTTTGCCATTCGAGTCGCTTTCTGGTTCTGACCTATGGCTGGATTCATGGGTTAGTTGATCTTGTCGTAATCGGCAAAGAAGACTCGCAAAAACCTACTCATCGCTCTCATGGTCGAGAATGACGTAAGACTTCTCTATTGGGTGGACGTCCTCGTTGTCAGAATACTCCTGCTTGATGTACACTCGAGGAGTGGCAACGCGGACGGTGATGGTGGCGGCGGAGGAATTGTCAGCGGCCGGACGCTTAGGCGGCGACGGATGGGGGAGGGGAATGGGCGACGGCGGATTGTCACTTCGGTGGCCGACGTAGGGTGGGCGCTTTCCTGCATTGCCAATCTTGCGAAAATTGCCATCTCGCAAGTCGTGAAGGATGTCACCTTGGTGGTCGGTCTGAGTGCAGTGTGAGGCGAGGTTAGCGAAGACGAGGAGAAGGAAGAAGCAAGGATTGGCTGAGGGAGTGGCCGAGGACGGAATGAAGAAGGGGGGATACTCACAGTAAAATGCTCGCCCAAATCTCTAAGGAGTCTGAAGGCACGATTGCATCCAATGATAGGGCAATGCCATTTCGCGTTGGGGCGTCCTGGTCGAGGAGTATAGTTTTCTGGGATCAAGGCGCCATAACCATGGTGGGCGTGCTTGTTCGGACCCTTGGCTAGATGGGCGATGAGATTCGTGTCAGTATGACCCCAAGCTTGATGCTGCGCCAATAGAGAGGAATGGGCAAGGCATATCACCTTTCCAGACGGAATAACTGCGGCCATCACCGCCTCTGATGCAGTAGTACTCCTTGTCATAACTCCGCGGCGACGACATTGCTTTGTTGTGTTTGTTCGAAGTCGGACGATCGTTGCAATTGAACAAACACAAGAAGTGGGATTGGATTGAAGCAAGTAGCGATGCGCTAAAAGGAGCAAACAATGAATTGAGTCAAGGTGTTGGGCGAAGGTTCTCCGGTGCTGAAGTCATGACGAGGACGAGAGGAAAGAGGGCGAGTTGTGGGAGGGAATTTATGGTGGAATGTTGACCCCACCGCGAATTTCAAGAATTGTGCGCATTGAAGCCAATTATTGTCACTGGGCAAGGTGAGAACGAGGTGGTGTTGGTGTTGAGAATCCGTTCAGATTTCGACGAGGGGCCGGTCCTCGTTGCTGTGCCCCCAACCTCCTTCCACTTTGTTCCGTCTGTCGAGGCAGGAGCATGTGGGGCCGCCCAGTCCACCCTCACCCGCCGCACCGAATACTGAAGACCCAACACTGGGAGCAAGCCTGTGACAGATCGTTATAGGGAAAGCAGCCACTGGCCGATGGATATCTTGAAGAGATTTTTAAGCAGTGACTGTCCGCGACGAAGAGATCGAACAACCTGCGATGTGGGTATCGTCGAGGACGCCAGAAGAGGAGGGAAGTTTGATGCACACATGTGAGCTTGGAAAAAAATGCAATTGTATTTGCAGCCAACAGGATCTTGAAGGAAACGGAAAACGTGGATATACGGAGAAAGATGAACCATTAATGCCGAAAAACGCCACCAAGAGCAAGAAAGAGATAGAAAAGAATCACAAAGCACGGCGTCAAAACCTCAATCCATCTTGATCACCAAATGATGAAACATGCAACACCGATCCGACATAATGCAACAGCAGAAACCCGAGTTCTCGCATAACGAACACCACATCCCATCCTTTCTCCCCTACCGCAAAAGTGGCGTCTCCTCGGACAGCCCATTGCCACCCTCCTGACCCCTTTGTTCACCCTGCTCACCGTCACTCCCTCTCCTCGAGCCGGTTCCTCCCACCGCGACAGCGATAACAGCCCCTCTCGGTCCGAACCTTCGGCCAATCCAATCCACCCCCACCGCACTTTCCCTCCATATCCACCCCACACAAACTCCTGCTCCTGGGCCCGCCAACACCGTGACCAACAGCATCACCAACGCAGTCTGCCACCCAGCCTCGATAAACGCCCAGTACAGGACTGTCAGCCCGACAAAGACCATGTTGACCATGATGAACCGTGTCGTAGCAAGCGTCATTTCCTTGCGATCGTCGTGCGGGTGGGTAAAGAGGGTAACAATAAGGTAGATGTGCGATGCCAGCGACAGCAGGATAGGCGCAGCGTAGGTCAACACAAGCGGGAGAAGAGAGGTCTCGAGGTGGAAAGGTCTAGGCCAAGTGGGGTGGTCTTTGAAAATATGGAGGAGCGCGGTGCGCACGCCTTGGTGGAGGAAGGAGACCCAGACGGGGAAGAAGAGCCAGACGAGGATGGGGACGGTCGTTTTGTCCGACGGGAGAAGCAGAATAAGCAGCGAGGGGAGGATGTAGCCAATTGCAATGGATACAGGAATGGAAATCGACTCGACGAGGGTGGACAAGTGGCGCGGGGCGCCGAGAACGAGCTCCGGCTCGGCGGCTTCTTCACCCTCGGAAGTGGTGGTCCCCTGGCGCCGGGCTAGAATGACCACCTTTGCGCGGTGGAAGAAGGCGGGGATAATGACGATTTCCCAGACCAGGGCGCCGCCAACGAGGTCAAAGATGAGCCAAGTGGCGGTAGGGAAGGCGAGGAAGACGGCGGTTTGGTTGCAGAGACGAGAGGACTCGACCGTGGTGATGGTCAGCAGACCGGCGACATAGCTGAGGATCACAGACATGATGCCTTTGGAGCGGACCGGGGAGAGGAGGGCTTCTTGGAAGAAGGAGACGAGGAAGCAGGCGAGAGGGCCGAACATGGGAACGCGAGAGAGCCATCCGAGACGGGCGTGCGAATGGCATTGCGAGTAGAGCATGTACAGGTCGGCGTCGGAGTGGGTGAAGAGACTGAGGGCTGTCGCGATGGCCAAGAGAATGGGAGGAATAAGAATCAGCTCAAGAGAGAGATGGTGAATTGGCGGGAGCGGACGGCTTGGAGGGTCCATGTTGGCGATGAAGTCTGATGCCGTCCTATGATGTTTTCATTGATGGGTGACAAATTGTCGTGGTGGTTGGTACAAGTGTTTATTGTATTGTATACCTAGGGACTGAGTGTATGACCTACAAAACAAGACGCGTTCGTGAACAAAGACCGTCAAGGACTGTTTGATTCTAGGCGTTGTAACTAATTTGATACTATCGTGAGTCAGTCTGGCCGTGGTGAATGTTGTCATGAGACCGGCCGAGGATGTTGCAGTGGGTTGTTGTTGTTGAAAGTGGAATGCCGCCGGCACCTGGGGCCCCGCTTGGCGTCGTTCCCCGAGTGGGACTGCGGGGTTGGACGTCTTCACGTGGAGGACGCTAACGGTGTGCACGAACCACATTATTCCCTGGTACGTACCCGACCGCGACAGTCACAAGCACGTGAAGTATTCGTTCGAAACCGTTTAAGCCTCCGGTCCATCACCAGCATCGAAAACAATGCGTCAGAATGTTTGTGTGTCACATCTACTCTTCGCTATTGTTACAATGTCGTCTCATCAAACCCAACTGTTATCCTTGACACAGAATTTACGAGTGACCCTCTTGTCTCCCAGAGCTACTACTACTCTACGTTTATACGACGACATCAATACTAGGTACCTAACATGGCTGCCTCGTTGTTGATTTCGCCAAGCTCCATGTTCTTTCTCGGCCCTCTCGTACAGGATTCTAAGGGGTTGTCTCAGGGAACCGTTGTCTCGAACAATCCTGATTATTGTCATGTGGACGGCCGGCATCCATCGGCCGAGTTGAGCCCGGGCCACGCCGGACCTCCGGAGTCCCATTCACTTCAACACCAAGGCCTGCAGCTCAACCTGCATTTCTCCGCCACCCGACAACCGCCCAGCACTGGCAAACGCAGCAACGCACATACCATCCGTCTTCCAAAGTCCAGCAAACGCTAGCTAAGGACCCTTTCCTTAGCATTCCACCGGACGATTGGTACCAACGATGCTCCAAAGAGCCGTGGCTCAGTTGGTAATGCTTTCAACTGTTGCCATCGGTTGGACCACCGACGTCTCGGCCACGAGTTCGAACCCCATTCAGGGCTCTGGCTGGAAAATCTCTGCAGAGTTTTTCAGGTGCACGTTTGATATGGTTTCCGCAACTAAGTCTACATATGGTGCGAGGGAAAGGGGACGCCCAAGTACATCACCATCATAGCATTGCGGATTTCGAGACTCCGGAAACGGCTACCCAGGACTTGCCCAGAGGGAGACCACATGTTCTTCTTAAGTCGTGGCAGGAGTCTTGGAGATCTCTGGATTGTGGATACAGCGACTTGCTCCCAAATATGGCCTGCTCGACTTGCTCCCCCCAGAGATCACTTTATCAGGCATTGCATTCAGTTAGTACTGCCGCAGTACGAGGGGCTGGTCACCTCTCGACACTGCGCCTAGGGAAGCTGGCATCTTTTTTGGGTATTTTTTTCTCTCTCTAAATCTTCTTTTGCTCCACCGTATTTTGATCATGTCCTCCCGACCTTCTTCTCACTTCCCTTTCCAGTGAGTATGCAGCCCTCCCCGTCTAGTCAAACCGTCTTGCTCAATACTGACTATCATCTTGATACTGCGCACCAGAACCAGCTTACGAACTTTCTGACCGACATCGGTTGCGCTCCTGAGTTCGTGCTCGTTTCCGCATTCATCTTCGCACCATCTGCGCGCCCTTTCTGAACATCGCCAATAGGTCAGCTCCGGTCCCAAGAAGCGCCGATCTTTCCTCCCCTCTGCGAACCCTAGGGCGTCTTCAAGCAGCGAACTTTGCGACCTTGCATTCAGCTACTCAAAGCTCGACGAGTTCCCATTTTTCACAATCGCTGACTCTCCGTTTCATGCCACCCATCCACTCGCGAAACTCCCGGCTCGTCTGTTCTAGCATCCACACCCTGTCCCCATCGATGCCTTTGACGACGGCGAGACATGCACCAATCACTTGATAGCCGTAAAACAGGACCACGCAAATCGTGGAATGTTAGACCACCGGCGGAATCTCCCTCGGGAAAGCAACGGATGGGTGACGGCTGCCCCTCTTTTGATCAACTTATAGTCAAAAAGTACTGTCCCTCTTAACCACCTATCCAATGTGGTAAGGGGGGACAGTATTTTTTGACCATCACTGTAACAAGAATCTCGAAAGCGGGAAGAAAACGGGCTGAGTCCCCATTTCCAACTCATCGTGCAACACCGGACGCAAATAACCAGAAGAAGCGAGAGTGGCAAGGGAAAACGGTACTTGTTTCTACAAACCGCTCGGTGGGACGGTAAAGGTGCGAACATTAGACGCGACATCTTGCTGGTCCAAATTGACCGACAAAATCGGAGTCAGAAGCACCGTCAACGAGGGCGACGGTGGCTAGTAGGTACTCTACCGGGGATTATGGTCTCTGAAAGCATCACTACGAAGAGGTAGAGGTACCTCTAGGTATTCAACAACCATGCAAATACCAAGTGGTCATCCCCCCACCCCTCCTGCACCTGCGTATCCTGGTGTATCGTTCCTGCATTAGCCTTTCGCTGTGTTTAACCCCGACTTCGGCACCAGAAGGAGGACCAAACTCAACTGTACTGGAAGTTCGTCCTGGATTTGTCCACATGCAGTTAGTCCGGAAAGGAGCATCAAGTGCCGCCTCAAGCCGACGGCGTGGCAGGGGGTATAGGGTGCAATGTGGCACTGGCTTTCCGTATCCGAGACATTTAGTGCTACCTACCTACTTTGGTGGGAAAGTTGCCCGTGGATAGCGTGACAGAAACCAGACATTTGCTTCCAAATCAGGGCCGGCGATTCCGTTGAGACAAGAGCGCGAGTGGTTCGATGCCGGGCTTTATTCTGGGATTCGGGACCCGAAGCTATTAAGCTGAGATCAAATGAATTGAGGGATGCGCATGGCCGAGCTTATGGAGTGGACTGGTCAAGGACGTGGATCAAGTGGTCGATTCTGCTTTAATTGGCAAAGCATGGAATGATGGCCGGCAGTTAACGTCCGGTGCGGGGAAGGAAGTCATCTCTTGAGCGTGTCGGGCATGAGCGAGTGCCTGGAGGCCACAACGTCAGGATCATTCGCGGAAGGATATAAAGCGAGGAGGGCTTATTCCATTGATCTCCGCTCTTTACTGAGCCTGAATATTTCGCCGCTGGCACAATTCATCACAGACAGGACGAGTGTTCACAACAGAAAAGCAGTACTTGAAAACTCAACGCTTGGTTCTATTCCATCAGCCGCTTCGTATGGCACGACAAAGATCCGACTGGGACGGATCAGTTGTAAGTAGGTACCCTACGGGCAAATATTGAGCCGAAAAGGGCAATATCATCGCTGTGCCTGACGGATGCGATGATACACAAATCCGGCGGCAAGAACAAGACTCTAAACTCTAAGTGGTAAAAGCAAAAGAAATGAAACGCAACGCAGGTGCGTGTCTAACCACACCGTGACGCCATGACGCCGTGACATAAACAACTGGAGAACAATGACAGGAGGGGGAAAAAGGCAAAGAACTGGAGCCGTTGACTTGTGTCCTGAGTCCGTCGCCCAAAACAAGGCCGCCGGCTTTTGGTGCCAAAGAGCCGCTTTTCGAATATGCCGCAAATGATGGCTGCCCTGTGGCCTTGATCTTGGTCGTCTACCACTTGATGACCTTGTTCGGGAAGAACTCGTCGATCAACTCCATGTAGTAAGGCTGCCCATCTCATCGTTAGCATTTCTTCCTCTCCATCGATTTGTTCCAGGTACCTTAGGGAAAGACAAGAACTCACCTTAACAGCCTCCACATCCACCGGCTCATCACTCTTCGAATAGAGATCGTACGGATTGAACGCCCTCACCGCCCTCCTCAGCTCCTCATCCCCCTCCTTCATCGCCCACCCGTACGCCTCCTCGCGATGCCACGGATAAAAGCTATGGAACCTAATCATCGCCAGCCCCTCCCGTGGGATGGTACTCTGATCTTTCACCACCTGATACAAATACTCATCATGGCCCCAGCTCATCATCAGATTCTCAATCCCACACCCCGGCGCATATATCCCATGCTCGGTGCTATACACCGCATGTGTCGAATCCGGATTCGCACCAAAGCTCTCTGGCAAAATACACTTGTCGCTGAACCTGCATCCTACAGGAAACGAATCGCCTACAACATCCCACTGCCCCGACGCCAACTCAAAGAAAAGCATCAGTTTGCCCAGATCGTGAATGAGTCCCACGAGCTGCATCCAGCGCGGCTTGCCATCCCTCCTGATCGCTTCGGCGCTTTGTAGCAGGTGCTGGATTTGGCTGAGCTCCGTGTCGGGATCGGACTCGTCGATCAAGGTGTTCAGGCACTCGATGGCCTGCCAGATGGTCATCTCGGGCCGCTTGCGGTCCGGTGAGTCGAAGCGGGCGCGAGCAGTGAGGTTGTGCGAGACGGTTTGCTTGGTGTGTTGCTCGGTGTAGAAGTTGAGCACGCGAGACTCGGCGGTGGTGTATTGGCGGAAGCGGGAGTGGTCCTTGGTGGAGTCAAAGTGGGAGGGGGTGTCGAAGTCGCCGAGGTCTTCTTCATGTGTGGCTGTGGTGGTGGAAGACTCGGACTCGGACAAGGAGTGGGGAGTTGATGGGGAGTCGTCAGCGTCAAGGAGCTCGGTCACTTGCTGAGCGGCTTTGAACTTGAGGACATTGATTTCGTCGACGGCGTCGGAGATGGCTTCGAGGTCGGCGCCCGAGTGGTGCGTGCTGATGATGGGGTAGGTGGCTGAGGGGGCCATCTTGGTGGTTTGAGTACCTAGGTAGGCGGTGTTGTTGGACTGGGTGGATGTTTGAGAGGTCAAGTCTTGGTTGACGTCGAAGAGAAAGACAGGATGGAGATGTTCGTGACAGGATGTATCAAGTTGGTCTTCTTTGTGATGCAAGAAAGCAGGTAGATATCTCAGGAGGGGAAGTAAACCCGTTCTTATGCTTTTCCAATCTGTATGACGAGGTCAGTATACAAAGGCCATGTGTTCGGCACAAAGTACCATATTCGTACACACTTACCTATCAAGGTTCTCTAGGCCAAAGGTTGAGTAACTGTCACTTGCTGATGATGAGCTTTTTTTATATCCAAAAAAACGAAAACCATTTTGAGGGAGGAGTGCACATGCCCTCTTTATATCTCTCAAGTGACCACTAGTCGTTTGCCTCTTCTTATGTGTAGTCAGTCAACAGCTTTTCCACTCCATCCAATACCACTACTACCGCGCACTCTTTCCTATTCCGATCTCGACGGATGGAGTCGAGGCAGACTGTCTGACATGGAGGATGGGATGTTCCACTGTCAGCGCAACCCAACCAAGTACGAATGGTAATCGGCTTGATCCCGTCCTCTCCACATCCCACCGCATCGCCAATACCAATTCGGGCTCCTATCTCTGCCCGGATCGGGATGGGTTGGTTGTCAGCGTGTATAGCTGTTGGGCGGAGCCGCCAGGGCAGTGCAAGATGGACTGGGGGGGTCCGGGCAGAATCCCGCCCGGTCTGTGGATCGAGCAGCTAACCTAGGCCGATGAAAAAGGAACAAGACATGGAGAAAGGAAGTGGGCTGGAACAGCTGCATCCCGGCTCCCAGTATCCGTTCGGCGCGGCTACCCTTGGAAGAAGTCTTGGAAGAAGTCTGGGGTTGATCCAGGTGGAACAGGCTAGACGGTGTAAGTTATATCCTGGTAGGTTGTAGATAGCTACCTACCGTACAGGACAGGGCACCTATTTTAACGTCTTGAAGATCTATCGAGAAGATCCAACCAAGACCCATTGGGGAAGTCAGCTTCTATGGCACGACTGAAACCCAGATCGTAAGCCAAGATCCACTTTTGTTGTTTATCTCTTTCTCGAAGGAGAGGACACAGCCTATAGTGGTTGTTTGTTCTCCACCCTCTCCGTTCTTTTTCTCACAGGCGAATATTTCCTTTCTCATACAGCCAGCCCAACAACGGGCCTTGCATGGGCTTGCGGTCCGATGAAGGGAGGGGCTTATCTGCACCCAGACTGGCGGGACGCAATGACGTGTCAGCGTCATGAGCGCGAGTGCGTCTACACTTGGTGTTTTTGTGTCCAGGAGTCAAGGCACGGGGACCAGGAGGTTGGCGAGATTGGAGAAAAGAACAGTGGTGGACAGGTGCTTGCTGGGTGTTCTATTTTTGTTCGTCCGTTAATCGGGTAGGTAGGAATATGAAGTGGAGTGCGGATGGCAAGCACAAAAGGAAACCAAAGAAAAAAACCGTCAGCATCACAAGGGAGGTTGACAGTCATGGCTCGACAAAGAAGGAAATTCTGTCCGATAGAGTGAGGTTCTAGTGTACCTAGGTATGCGGTCAGAGTAAACAATGCCCCTGGCGGAACGTGTCCCGGCGCTGAAGTTTGGCATGATCACCGCTCGGCACTAACAGCCTCAACACATTTTCCTCTCTGAGAATTCAAAAGAGGAAAGAAATCCCGATCGAGGACAGGGCCCTAGGGATCCGCGCCCTAAAAAGAAGCTTGTTAGCCTTATACTTAGCGCGCCTCACCTCCATAGCGTTGTTATCAGCTGCTACGCTAGTAGTTTAGTTAGCTTGTACCGACGTGTAGCTCCTTTTGCCCCGCCATGATCAACTTCATGACAGCTTTTCAACGTTGCCTCAGCTCTGGAGACATGAGCGACATGAACGAGGGGGACATTGGATTACCCAGACAGTACAACTTTTCCGAAGACTGGGGGAGCACACACCGCAAAGGGGGTTACAAAACTTGGATGTCTTAAAAGAAAGCTCATTACATATGAGCCTTTCCCTCCCTTCCCCCTTCCCATTTCTCTTACATACTCGCACAAATGATACGAACTCGGAAGGTCAACGGTTATCAAAGCATCGCAAACAATGCAAGCAAGCGCAATTCTTCCCGAAAGCATCACCGCCAGCGCAATCGGGAAAGCTTCAGTTGGAAAGTTCCATTATCCGCCATCCTGCTGGCTTGTTCTTTTTGGTTTTCGCACCACGACGGGAGATGGGCATCGAACCTTGTCGTTCCCGTCTGCATCACATCGCGTTACGTGCATCGATTCGCACATACCAGACAAAGCAGCAAGGGCGATTCGGGTAGGGATACAGGCAGATGAGGCTTGCTCCCTGCATACCGGTATCCTTGATGTGCATTCTGAGCTGTTTAGGGTAATGTGCGTCCTACCCGATGAGCAGGAAGCAGAGCTTTCTTGCATACTGCATCCCGCCTGCCAGCGCGCTCGAAAATTATCGGGCCGGGTCTGGTGTAGTAGTAGTAGGACACCAGAGCATGGGGCTTACACACCATCCTCTCAACTCCTTCCAATCGTTTGTTACACACAACGGCTTCAACGGGAGGCAAGCAACTTCCAGTATCAAGCCTGGCTGCCCGAGGACAAGCGCACAATACCGCACTGGTTTATCAGCACCATGGATATCTGCATTGTTCTTATGCTGGATCTTCCCAATCTGACGATGACTCGGAATCGTTCACGGGTGCCGTGGCCAGTATACGACCGAGTCATATCAGCTCTGATAAAACAGGACCTGAGGACAGGGCTTACGTTTCCCCATACCACCTAACCTAGTTGAACTGACACAGGATCAGGATACAGGACGAGAGAGTGTACAGAGAGCGGAAGTGGTTACTACCGAGTCGTCGTCGTGATACTTGAGCAACATGTCAAGAACGGGGGTGATTGCTTGCAAGCCCTTGTTACTCCCAGGGCCTGCACTGCACTGCACTTCTCTCGCAGACACTTAATCCCAAGCACCCTATTCCACGCTATGCCCTTCGAACCTGGCCTTGCGGTTTGCCTCTTGCTCCCGTTCCGTCGGTAGCCTGTCTGTCTGCCACTGCGTCGCCTGGTAGATCACAACCAAGGGCGCACATGAATCCCGATCTCGCATGATAACCCTGGCTGGATATTCAGGGCTGGCAGATCTGCCTACGACGGGAAACCATTTTACCAGCCCTGACCGTTCTTAGCTTCTTTTACGATCGAAAGAAGAGCTGAGGGTTGATGATGTATCGAAAACATCAACTGGGGGTTGTCGCACAGAAGCCTTTTCCCACGAACCGCTGCAGACCTTGCATTCCGGTGCTATTGTGCAACAGTGGCAGAACATGGGCTGACATGCGACATTGACCGGTTCATCGACAAGTACGTCGATATGGCATTTGCTCCTGACTGAAGGAAAAAGACAACGTTCATTTGGCGTACAGACGCCCTGCTGAATACTTCGCGGTTCGAATCCGACCAAGATTGTTCCCCATGTCTGCTGGGCTATACCTTGCCTGACCCTAACTATAACCCTGCCCTTAGACCCTTACTCTAACCCGTGCCCGTGCTTGTGGTTCATCTGATTCATCGTCTGATCCTCGCGGTGGTGGGATGTCGTCATAGGTATCTGCAGATCGAACAATAGTGTGCCTATATTTGACCAGTGTAGGTTTGACTGTTCGCAATCTGAGCAAGCACGTGGGCTGCTATAACAGCCCTTTCCAGCCGCTCAAGATCCTTCCCGTGTTCTCTTTTCCAAAGGTCTTGCGTTAGAGCACGATGGCACGCAGACCTATTAGGCTTGCTGAAAACCCATGCCGTTGTTCATGTTCAAGTTCGTCGCATACTGCGTCGTATCCGGCCACGGTGGCACTTGCGTCGGAGTCCATGTGGAAGCGGACCAGCCCCAAGCCTCCATCATGTCTTCCTGCACCGACTTGGTGGGACGAGCATGATCTTTTTCTGTCTTTCGGAGTATGTCGATCATGGCCTCCTGATCTTTCCGCTGGGTGAAACTAGCGCCGACTATAGGATAATGGGTTAGACTTGAGCATACGGCATACAAAAACACGCCAAAACTCCCAAAGACTCACAAGCGGAAATGGCCATGCAGGCTGTGAACATGCCCGGAGGAGTCCATTGATTTCCTAAACCAATGCCACATAGCATCCGAACGATTCTTTGTATTTCGGCCTGTACACATAGGATTAGCCGTCTTACCACGGATCCTGCGGTCCTAGACTTACCTCAGCTCTCCTTTTAGCTAGAGCAGACTGGTGACGTCTACCAGTCGCAGAGAACTTGTGCCTGAATCGGATCAAGTACGACTTGGCTAAGAGATGATGCTGTACCCCGATCACTATAAGTAATTGTCAACAACTGTAAGCTGGGAAATTATTGACAGAGGCACGCTGGCATACCTTGACAACTCTGATGATACCATATCTGTGGGAAGGGAACGTCATCGGGTGCCTTAAAGATGGGTGTATGGAAGGAAGCGTGCTCATTCTCCCAATCTTCATTCGATTTCCACAACCTATTCCATTCCTCCATGTTGCACACTCCTCCCTTGTCGAAGCAAAAGTTGAGGACGCGAGTGCAATGGACCACCGCATTGTTCGCAACACTGTGGTAATCTGTTCGTTCGAGTGACTGTTCGACTAGAATATGGTCTACGCTCAGTCCAACAGGTCGCTTGTTGATAACTGCTTTGTAGATTCCCTGGCGGAGGCCGACCCAGAATGACGCAATACTAAGGGGGCTGGGATTTTCAAAGAAGGATCCGGTTGATACAAACGCATGTATTCCCAGGAGATTGGCTTCTTGATCTGTCCCATTGTCCACAACTAATGACCTGTCAGCACATCTCCTCCGCCAGCAATCGAAAATTTCATACCGTCAATTTCTTCAAGGACCCGCAGGATAATCGTAGCAGCAAAGAGGTTTTCGTCTGCTCCAGATTCGTCATATGCAGCAAGGACATCCCTGAGCTCTGTTAGGCATTCGTCGTAGTACTCGCTGCTCCTGACCGAATCAAAGTAGCCTGTCAAGGTCTTGTGCCGAGCTGAGAATGAGTAGATAGCCTTGAGAAGAAGCGGGAATTTTGCTGCGTTTTGGGGGACTATGGTTTCGAATGATCTCAGCGGGTCACATAAGTCGAGCTAAAAGAAGAAAACATTGAAAGATCAACAAGTTGCTCATGGAACCAGCGTAGATGCTGCTCACCCAAGGTGCCAGACTCTGCACATAATGCCGATACAGCTCGGCTTCCACCGGATCTTTTATTGGAAATGCAGAATCTTTGGAGTAGTAAAGCTGGTGATAGGACCCGGACCGCGCAATGAAGCGGTCGGTGGGAGAACATTGGCGTGCATGTCCGACCGATGAGGAGACAGTTGCAGGCGGCTGAACCGATCCGCGAATGGATAGAGCCTCGGATGCTGTCTCTGACAGTCGAGGAGATTCGGGCAAAGTCTGGCTCCGTGAAAAAAATCGTCGAGGGTTCTCCTGGCCATTTGACGTCTCTGAGATCAAAGTTTGACTGAACCCTTGCAGTAGCGACTGGTCGGACAGGATGGGTGACTCTAGGTCGGGATCTATCTCATCCAAGCCACTATCCAGAGTAGCAGCCTCATAGATGACCTTCCTGGTCTCATCAACGAACTCCACTATAGGCTCAGTATCAGCGATACTGCTTGGTCATCAATACACATAGTGAAGCAATCATCAGGTACTCACACCTTCTCTCGATCCTGACCCACTTTTGTGTCTTGCTGAACTTGGCTACGGAGTGATGATTGTTAGACACTCTTCCATGAAGAGATCAACTTGACGAATGACCAATAGCCATGACTCCGAAGAAGTGCCTTGACTTCTGCTGTGAATCGTCACACCGGCATCAAAACCGGCAAAAAAGCGAATAGGGAAGGCTAACTGTATTGAGGAGACTGTCGAATCCTAAGACCGCTCCGGCGGCACTGTCGCCCTGTGGTCTGACACCTACCGCATGTAGGCGTTACTCGATCGCCTAAAAGGTGAGAGGAAATGACTTGATATCAGTGATCATGTTTCTAATGCAGGGTGCCCAAAGGGGTACTCGGGCCATGCTTACATTTCAGGTGCTGCTGGCGACAATTTTCACTGCCCAAAACAATGTGTCAGTTGTGAGATTTCTTGGACCTGGACAAAATTGGTAATGGACTCACCAACCAAAAGTAGACAGGGGCTTGGGGGAGATTGCTGAAGATGGCATCTAATCCGCGAGCACGTTGTGACAAGATACATGGGCTGGGGGGCGGAGACTGGATGTGTATATCCAAATACGACCACTCAGATGGCGGCACAGTCAGATGGGGTCTTGGTAGCAGTGGCAGTTGGAGACTTGTTGGAGTGTAGTGGTAGTATGTAGAGAGGTAGCCGGCAATGTGGAGCAGCAAGCAGTTGGATCCAGGAGATTGGGTTGTCTGGGTCGATCCGCGACAGATTCGGCAGTTGTTCGAGCAAGAACCGAAGACCGGACATGGAGGGGAGCAGCTGGGCTAGTCTACGGCTCGAACTTGGAAAGGAGGGGAATGGGAATGGGGAAGCAGGAGGCTGAAGAAGCGGGGACAACAGATTTGGGAGTGTCTGTTCAATTTGTGCGGAGAAAGATAGGTAGTGATAGAAGACGTGACGGCCGGGCATCGACAGAAAAGCGGCCATGGGGGATTTTACTAATTAAGACGGCGTTTTAGGCGAACATTACGACGGGGGTGTACGGGCAAATGCAGCGTTCAACCCAACGAAGACGGTAAGGTAGAAAGATACTGTACTTACCGTACCATTACAGCCGACACAAGATAACGATGTGGATAAGGAAGACGGATGTGTGCCATCTGATGAGTGTTCAGAGGTAGACGAGTCGATGATCAGCGATGTCAATGACGGAACATGAGAGGGAGCCGGATCATAGGAACGAAGTAGAAGCGACTGCCTCCGCCTGTGAGACTCTTGTGGTGGCCCAAGTAAGGTACACTACACTACTACTACCTAGTGTAGATAGTACCAGGGCAGGTTCCAGACAGGGCCGGAAGAACAGAGGGCAAGCCGAGAGGAACTGAAGTGGAGAGGGACAGCTAGCCGCAAAAGGCCACACGCCCATCCGACGGCGTGGCTGATGAATGTCGGTCCGTCACCTGACTGGAGGACCCTGGAAAGAGGAAAGATGAGACGGCACACATTCGGAACGCTTGTACAATCTCCGGGAATCCTGGGGAAGGGGATCCATAAGGTCAAGTCAGGTGCAGATCCGGGGAAAGAAGCTTAAAGAGACGACGAGGGATTCATCTTCTCCGCGGATCCCCACATTGTTTTGTGCTTGAAAAGCGACGAGTCAAGCTCGAGTCGTGGTCGCCAGCCACCAGCGTGGGATCGCGCAGAGGGTTCGAGAACTTGAAAGACTGGGGATCCTGACATGACACGAGGGAAGGGTAGTGGAACAGCAGAAACATGGTGTGGCTGAAGATGTTTGCTTCAACCAGCTGAACGTGACGGTCCAGAGTGTGTGTATCGTGTCCTCGAAGATGGTGAGGTGATGGGATGGAAAACGACCAAGGAAGGAGAAATGGAATGAAATTTGCTTGCAGAATCCGTTGGTCGTGAGGGGCACGGCGCTACCACATTTGGGCGCTGCACATGGATCATGATATTCCCTTCCAAGTTTGACCTTGACGAACAAGCAGCTGTTAGTAGCTAAAGTATCCTGGATTGTGTGTGTGCAGGGTAATGCTGCTTCTTGAGCACAGAAAAGTACAATCGAGCTTATGCCATGGGACTTGCACAACATCGTCGGGGCGGGGTTGTTCACTGTAGTGCAGTGCACAACTGGAGTTCGCCAAATCTGAAAGAACGATTGGAAAAAAAAAAGGAAAAGAAAAGACAACCGCATTTGCCCCAGAGAACCTCAAAATATGCTCTGTGCTAAGAAAGGAATGACTCCTGTCGTCATGCTGATATATCAAAGCTTCTGTATCTCATAAGGATATCGAAGCCCGCATCGGAAATGTTAACCGTTGCCCCTCACTCACTCTTCCCCCAGCACCATCTTTCCCCTCCAGCATCATGGTCACATCCACACGGTCAACCCCGGACATGGCTCATTACTTACCTACTTGCGGAAATGAGATTGCATATCATAGGACCTGGCTGCATTGTTTAGACTTGTAGCTGTCGGTATAATGCAAAACTGATGCGCCGAAAACATGGCCTGGACGGTGAATCCTGACTCCTCTGACCCCCCCCCCCCCCAAAAACACCATGAACCTCGGTCGCCGAGACTTTTATGCACAGCCAATTCCACTTTAGGGGACTTGTGCCAACGGCAGGCCCCAAGGAATGGAGGCCTGGATGGGGGCCTGGATGGATGCGCCCGAATGGAAGGGAACGGCAGCGAAACTGACAGTTCGACACTAGAACATCCGCTAGCCCCACACGGATCTCCACACTCACCACGTCTTGGGACGAACGGCCGGCAGTCATTGGCTCTGTTCCTCACGTAAGTTTCCCCTTCTGGATGCCGTGGTGGCCGGTGGCCGGGAGCCGCTTTCCTGCCGCTTACGCTGAAATCTGGAGAAAGGAAAGAACGGAACGGATCCATGGATCTCAAATCCAAAAACTAGAACTAGTACCTACCATGGAGTCGCGTGCTCCCGCTCCGTCCAGTCTGTTCAGTTCTTTCCCGCCTCCTAAATTCTGGCAAAGTCCTTACCTCCTGGAATCCCAGTCGCTCAACCGTCAATTATCTATCCGTCGCACTGCATCACGGCTGAGGCTGTGTGGTTCGTCGTCACGCAGTCTCTTCACCATCGTCGGATCCCATTCATTTGGGCATTCTTCAAACCTCTACTACGGCCCAACCACGACAACAACCCGTGTCCACTTTGGCTGGCTTAGCTGCATCAAAAAGGTCACGGTCAACAACTTGACCGTCGGTCTGGTACCTTTTTTTTTTTATGTTCTTGGAAAGGAACACCCAGGCGTAGCGACAATATTTCGTATCACCTAGTTGCGACCACCCAAAAATAATAAACAAAATAAAAAAGGGGGCAACGCAACGAAAGCAGCTAAACATGGCTTCACCCGACCCCCGGGCCGCAGCCAACACGGCATCCGACAACATTGTATTTAGCGATTCCAAGGGCCAACATGATGTCCTCCACAACTCGGACGAGGTTCGACGCACTGAAACCACGGACAGGATCATCCAAAGCGCCAAATCAGCAACCGACAAGGAGCAAAACATGACGCTGTTGCAGGGCATCAAGCTGTACCCAAAGGCGATTGCTTGGAGCATGCTCATCTCGACGTGCATCGTCATGGAGGGTTATGATGTCTGCCTGATTAACAATTTTTGTGGGTGCCTACTTTCCCCTTCACATGCCAGAGCCAATGCTGACCAAACACCAAAGACGCCTTTCCCCAGTTTGCTCGCAAGTATGGCGAGGAGATAGCACCGGGCCACTGGGAAGTTCCTGCGCGCTGGCAGGCTGGTCTTAGCAACGTGAGTGTGAAGCCAAGTGCAATGATCTGATCTGACATGTCTGTGCCTGTGCCATGCGCCTGAGCCACTCCCAGTGCCGCTGCATGGGGTCCGGGTCCCGTTCCCCGTTATGGGAAACTCGTGGAGGAGGACTTGCAGCATGAGCCGTGCAAGATGGACCCCGAGTGCCTCAGACAATGCTGACCGATTTTATACCTAGGGCGCCAATGTGGGAGAGTTGATCGGCCTTCTCATCAATGGATATGTATCAGAACGATTTGGTTACCGGTACACCGTTATCGGTTGCTTGATGCTCATCTGCGCGTGGACTTCGCTGTTCTTTACGGCGCAGAATGTCCAGACATTGTTGGCTGCTGAGATCCTCTGCGGTATCGTAAGTTTTCACTCACCCCTCCCAAATTCATGCAGATAATCGGTTTATTGACGAACTCTCAGCCATGGGGTGTCTTTCAAACCCTCACCATCACCTACGCCTCCGAAGTCTGCCCCGTCGCCATGCGCGGCTACCTTACCACCTACGTCAACTTCTGCTGGGGCGTGGGTCAAGAAATCGCCATTGGAGTCATCATGTCCATGCTCAAGCGCGACGACGAATGGGCCTACCGAATCCCCTACGCCCTGCAATGGATGTGGCCCGTTCCTCTGGCCTTGGGAATCTTCTTTGCACCCGAATCGCCATGGTGGCTCGTCCGCAAGGGTCGTCTGGACGACGCCAAAAAGTCTCTTCTCCGTCTGACTAGCTTGAACCGCGAAACCGATTTCAACGCGGACGAGACCGTCGCCATGATGGTTCACACCACCGCCCTCGAGGAGAAGACGACGCAAGGAGCGACCTTCTGGGATTGCTTCAAGGGTCATGATCTCAGGAGAACGGAAATTGTTTGCATGGTATGGGCGATCCAGAATCTGAGTGGAAACTCGTTCTCGAACTACTCGACATATTTCCTCAAGCAGGCTGGCCTGGACGATGACGACGCATATGCATTTGCTCTGGGGCAGTACGCTATCAACATGGCGGGCGTGTTTGGCGCGTGGTTCTTGATGAGCCGCGGTATTGGACGGAGAGCTCTTTACCTGTATGGGTTGTGCGGTCTCTTCTGCATGCTCTTTGTGCTGGGTTTCCTTGGTCTCGTTCCCGAGGCACACAACAGGGAGGCTTCGATTGCGACTGGCAGTATCATGTTGGGCTGGGCTTTGGTATACCAGTTGACGGTCGGAACAGTCTGCTACTCTCTTGTCAGTGAAATCTCGACTAGGAGACTGCAGATCAAGACCATTGCTCTTGGTCGTGTGCTTTAGTAAGTTCCTCGTGCCCGGAAGCCTTTTAGAGCTCACGCATACTAACCATTCACAGCATCATTGTCGGCATCATCACTGCCGTCCTCACACCTTACATGCTCAACCCCGGCGCCTGGAACTGGTCCAACTTTACTGGCTTTTTCTGGGTAAGTCACCTTGCCCCTTTCCGCTAGTTCCATAACTAACGCAACCCAGGCCGGAATCTGCTTCCTCTGCATCATCTACGTCTACTTCCGCGTTCCCGAACCCACCGGCCGCACCTTCGCCGAGCTCGACCTCCTCTTCTCAAAGGGCATCAGCGCGCGCAAGTTCGCTGAGACCAAGGTGGATGTATTCGCTGATGAGGCTGCGTCCCTTGATAGTGCGGTGCTGAACAAGTACGAGAAGGGCTTGGATATGTCCCAGACTGATAGCAAGGCTAGTGGCAGTGCGGTATAAAGGAATGCCAGCATGGGGAACCGTACAAGCGATGCATATACGGTCTCGGAGTCGAATAAGGGCGTGGCTCACTCGGGCCGTGACCACACTGACCGATCTCGCTGATTCAAGAATTGGGACAGACAAGAAGTCGGCGAGGTGGAGAAGCAGCAGCATTTACGGGTTGTGGATCTAATAAGGAGGTTGACGCGATTACTGCACATACCTGCGGCTGATGTTATTACGTACGAGGTCGAAGCAGCCAATCGGCTATGAACAAGCGGCTACAGCAACGGCCACATTTTTGGATACTCTCGTTCAACTTGGCGGGCAGTTTTAATCATGGGAAGAGGTTACGGGAATGCGGGCAACAATGATTTGGATTTTATAGGAACATGCAAGGATGGGATTATGACATGGGGAGAGGGGACTGACTATGAGGCCCCTTCAACGCCATTATGAGCATCACGACCCTCATGGAGGACTGGGGAAACGGAAAACAGGATGGCGGATGCCGTGTACATTATGACATACGCTCGGAAAGAGTAATATATAAGTTTAATTTTACGATGAAGCATTCCAAGTCTGCAGTGGCCAGCCCGGAAATTATGATGGAAAAGGGAAACAAAGGAACGAAAATAAGTGGAGGTGGGGGAAGGTAGTGTACTGTGTAGTGTAGACGTTGAAGGCACGATGATGTAATGACCACATGGTCCTTTCTGCCTTTTTTTCTCTTTTTTTTTTTTTCTTTTTTCCCGCGGATATGGCGTTTTCACACCTTCTTAGACGCGATACTTTTGTCATTGCAACAGCTTGCAGAAGAAGGCACGTCATCTGGCATGCGCCCAAAGTACCTAACCCTGCCAAGCGGTTAAAAAAATGAAGATCCGGACCCGGACCCTGTTTCGGTTTTCATACTCTCAAACTTCCCCGGATTTATCCTTCTGTTTGTTTGTCGACAGTCACAGGCCATTTGTGGAATGCGACCCATCGTATTTGGACGGGAAAAAAAAAGGCCCATGATTGGGATACAACGGAGGACCGTCCACCATCTTATTCTGATACGATTCGAAGGAAAACCCAGGCGCAACCCCTCACTTGCGCGAATACCCAGCCTCTTCTCATTGCTCGTCTTAGGCCGGCAGATAAGACTGGTTCAACCAAGGGCAGCAATTACACTACAGTGGACGACGGCTCTCAGACCTCCTGCTAGCATCGGTCCCTAACACCAGTCTTGGAAGGACTACGCTACGTACTGACTCATTCAGAGGACGTTGAGACGATCGGCCATACGGCATCAAGGTACTAAGTCTACAAGGCGACAATAGATTTGCCTGGGATCCGCCGGTCTCCTTTTTTCCTGCCCAACAAGTGAACCCGACTGTTCATCCGACCTGTTAGGTTCTGTCGGTATCTTGTTCAGAACGTGATCGCGGCTGCTGCTTTTCTCTTGGCTTCCACATCCCACCAAACACACCAAACAAGCCCACCCAGACTGTGATCGCCGCCCCACCCAAGGTCGCCTTCACCACCAAACAAAAGCCTCCAATCCATTTCCAGGCCAATCCAGTGACCCCACTGTCTTCGATCATCTGGGGCAGAAAGTCACCCCCTGGTCACTCCACCCTTCCTAGGTCGTCGTTAGCGACGTTAGGTGGTTGCTCTCGACACTTCTTTCCGCCGGCCGACAACTTCACTTGCTTTCTCCATCCAACACTCTCACTCAGCTCGCCAACAAAAGGGAACGACACTGCACCTTGACTTTCGTTGCGCGCGCACCTTATATTCACCTTCTTCGGCCAACATTCTCCTCGATACCACTTCTTAATCGCAGGCAGGCAGTTCGTTGGCTGTTCATCAACACACACACACAGAGGTCGTTTCCAAACATGTCAACCGCCATGGCATCGTCACCTACCCACACTCCACCGCCCTCCACGGTCCCGCGGCCAAAGGGTATGTTGAGCCAGCAGCCCCCCAACTCAGCGACGCAGTCGCCTAGTTTCTAGCTTCGTACCTACAACATCATCGATATTCGATTGCTAACGGATGCTTCACTTCAGGTATTCTCAAGAATTCCTACCGCAACTCCCCGCCCGCGGGCCCAACTTCCCCCCTCGTCACCCACCACCATGACACGACCCATCCCCCGCCGCTCATCCACATGCCCTCCTCCGCCAAGGAGGCCAAGGAGATTACCATTATGAACACTCAGATCAACGCCGGTCCCCGCCGCTCATCGTCTGTCGCCGGATCGCGGCCCGGCTTCAGTGGTTCTCGCCGCTCGACAACGCCCAGCCACCACGGCGACGAAGACTCGGCGGAACAAGGCCAGCGCCTCAAATGGGACGAGGCGAATCTCTACCTCACCGAGCAAGAGCGCTCCAGCACCATGAAGATCGACGAGCCCAAGACGCCCTATGCTAAACACTACGACCCCGCCGAGGACCCATCGGACGACGACGAGGAAGTCCCAGAAGCCATCGACCCTAACAAGATCGACATGGATCGCGTGGATGGTCTGTCGCCTCTCCCTAGGCAGAACAAGCGCAGGCACGGCAACATTGACGACGAGATTCCTGGCCTCTCGCTCGGCGAGCCTGAGGAGGCGGTGCCCGAGGTCGGCTTCCCCTTTGGCAAGGGCGCTACTGCTCATTCCGAAGACGGCGGCTCCCCCAAGCGTCCTAGAGCTGTACACGTTGATAGCAACGGTAGCGGTCATGATCCCGATGATGAGCTTGTCGGCCTCAGCGCTGAAGAGAGAGAGAAGCACCGCAAGTTTGAGGAGATGCGCAAGAAGCACTATGAGATGAAGAGCGTGGCGTCGCTACTTGGCCACCCCGAGACTCTGGAGGATGAGGACGAAGACGAGGATGAGGAGACGCCTGAGGTGCCGCCTCTTCCGACAAGGCCCAATGGATCGTCGTAGGCGGCGGACCCAGGGGGCAGGAACTGTTGTTTCGTCTCGGGCATCGGAAGCTTAGAGCTCTAGACTTGACACGAGATGATGGTCTGACGGTTACGGTGATGCAAGTCCTATCAGCAAGAAAGATGGACATGGCAGCTAGGAGGTTTACTTTTGTACTTGGAAGGTTCATGTATATGGTTGAGGTGATCACTGGACGGTCCCCATTTTATCTTCTACGGCTCGTTTTTACTCAAAGGGAAAAGGGTTGGTGATGGTATACCCTATATCGGTCAGCGCAACCGATGTGATTGGCGTCTGCATTTCAAGCTATCAAAGCGAAGCAACAATGTATTTCTTTATTGTTCTTTCTCTTACGGACTTTATTCCCTTATGGCTTTTCATGTGTTACAGGAACCCCCCTATTTTTTTTTAATCTGACACCAAAACACAAGAATATGAATGCACACGCAGCCTCTTTCCATTCTCTTCTTTCTCTTCTTCTCTCTTCGCTTCTATCAACAGGTTTTGCTAGCGACGACATCATGGGCGGACACTCAGACAGACACACCTTTATGGTACTCGAGTTGTATTACAGAGTGGTAATCCCAAGAAACTGAATCATGCAAAGGTTCTTTGTTTAGATTGTCATTGTGATATTTTAACGCCAAATCCCAAGCAAATGCTGCCCTCAACCTACAACACTCTGATCCTCCTTTTTGTCCACGGCTCCACTTCCCCTGAAAAGGGAAGAGGGACAGCTCAGAGCATCCCCTTTCTAGCCAGTTCTATCTTCCTCGCCGCCTCTCCAGCCTTGAACCCTCCCTTCGAGACGCAGATCCTTTGGCCTTCTGCTAACTCGGCCTTGTCTTCGTGCAACGGCCACGGGCAAGGGCAATGGTGTGGGTAGTGAACACAAGCTGTTTGTTTGAATCAGTCCCATCCGTTAGCTTTTATCCGGTTCCATCATATCCCCAACCCACCCAATCAACAAGAAAGGGAAAGAGGAGCAAAAGACATACCCAAAGTATCAGGACACAAATACTTGTCGCAATGCGCCTTCTGGTAATTGGCCTGATACATTGACGGGTCGCTGGGCACGTTCGGGTGCTGTTGTTGGCCGTGGCCGTGGTGCCCGTGGTGCTGCTGCTGCTGCTGCTGTTGGTGACCGTGGCCGTGCCCGCCGAACATTTGGTCGAAGAAGGAACCGAATTGAGCGGCTATGGGGGAGGCGAGGGTGAGGAGGGAGAGGAGGAGGTAGAGGGTGCGCATTTTGACAGTTTGTGTTCGTTGAAAGACAGTCGATCTGGACTGGAAGGGAATTGGATAAGAACCGGTGGTCGTGGTTGTTGTTGTTGTTGTGAATCTCACGCGGCGTGGGTTACGACGATGGAACGACGATGTTTGGCAAGCTGTCAATGACACGGCTGGCTGCCCCTGGGCGATGTGGCGATGGAAACAGTGCTGTGGTCGCTGGAAGCTACGGGCGACGAGTCCACTGCAAGGGCCTTGTTGGCCAATTTGTCCAAATCGTCAGCGACGGGATCCATGCGGGACGGGACTCAGCTCTTATCGGTGTTATCTTGCTTGGCAGCTTCCAAGTACCCTATGTGGCTAAGAAGGAAGTGACTAAGCAGAAAGCCCACCCCGCGGTTGGCCAATGCGGCTGCCCTCTTCAATCTTGGCTCTCTCTCCCGGCTCGCGGCTCTGATGCGACCTCAACTTTTGAGTGGGGCATTTTTTCGGTCGCTCAAGTCGCTCGCCTGGACGACCTGGACGGCACGGCTTTGTGGACTGGACCCGCCCCGATTTTTGACTTTGGTTTTCGTTTGACTCCCGCGCGTCGTGCGGACATTGGCAACCCTTCCTCCGTCCGCTCCGCCCGCAGGTCCCCTCTCCTCTCTCCGACCTCCGTCCTCCGACCGCACCCACACTCCGCCCCGGTCCATGTGTGTGTAGGTGTTTGTCTTTGACGACGACTGGACGACGACGACGACGAGAACGACTGCCTCGGACCGACGACGACGACTTCATATACACAACCACAAACACAATGCATCTAGCACAGCTGCGGCAGCCTTTGACGAGGGCTGCTGCCAACAGCTGCCACTCCGTCTGCCGGTTACCCACCACCCACGCCTCCGTCTCCGCGACCGCAATCCTCTCCGAGCAGTTCGCCCACCTGCGCATCGGCCCAACAAGTAGCAATGTTGCCGTCGAGGGTCGCCGTTATGCCAGTGTCAAGGCCCAGGGTGCCTACAGGCTCAAGCCCAAGAGGACGATCCCCAAGAAGCTAGGCGCAAAGAAGACGGGTGGTATGTTTTGCACCATACACGGCTTGCGCGCATTGTGCAGCAACAACACTCAGAGTGTCCTGTCCCCGACGCTGACCATGTCTCTTTTTGCTCAAAGACCAGTACGTAATTCCCGGCAACATCATCTACAAGCAGCGCGGCACACTATGGCACCCCGGCGAGAACACCATCATGGGCCGCGACCACACCATCCACGCCGCCGTCGCTGGCTACGTCAAGTACTACCGTGACCCTCAGCTCCACCCGGACCGTCAGTACATCGGCGTCGTCTTCAACCGCAACGACAAGCTCCCCTACCCCAAGGACGCTCCGCGCAAGCGCAAGCTCGGCCTTGTCGCCGTGCCCCGCAAGGTCGAAGAGGTTGAGAAGCCCACCGTGTCCGCCTCCGGCCTCCCCCTCTTTGTCACCCGCCACGAGACCATCGAGATCCCCCCACCAGCAGTGACGCCCGCTGCCGCCGGAAAGGCAGTCAAGGGACAGGGCGCCCGCGTATCAGCCTCGGGCGCCGCCGCCGTCCCTGCCTCCAGCAGCACCATCTCCGCCTCGTCGAACAACAACGGCGGCTCCTCCGTCATCGCCGAACTCATCAAGGAAAAGCTTGCCGCCCGCGCCGAGTACAACGCCCGACAATCGGCTCTGCGCAAGCTGCAGCAGCAAAAGATGCTCGCGCGCCGCGGTACGCGCGTCTTACGTCTGATGAACAACTACAGCTACCGCGAGACCAACTGGGAGATTGGTCGTCTTATTGGCGACCCTGGTTCCGTGCCCGGTACCGAAAAGGTTGGCAGCAGAAAGGCCAAGTTCCGTGCGCGCAGGAGGAGAAGAAACACTTTCTTGCTCGGCATCAAGGAGCGCAAGTTGGCCAAGGCGGATAGACGTGAGGAGTACAGGAGACGTGTGCGCGAGAAGAGGGAGCAGAGGTTGGTGCAAAGAAAGGAGTTTTTGGCGAAGCAGAGGGAGGCCAAGAAGGCTAGGGAGGGTGGTGCCGCTGCTGAGAGGAGCGAGAAGAAGGAAGTGAAGGCTGAGAAGCCTGCTGCTGCTGCTGCTGCTGCTGCTGCTGCTGCTGCTGCTACTCCCAAGATTGAGGAGAAGGCTGAGAAGCCCAAGGCTCCTGAGGCGGCCAAGAAGGAGAGCAAGCCCAAGGCCGAGGACAGCAAGGACTCCAAGACTGAGAAGAAGGAGTAAGGGAAGGAGAGGGTGTTAGAATACGTCAGGTGATGTACCACCATGTGTTATTATTATACTAAGATCTTTGTCTTTTTCTGCCGATCTGCTTTCGCTGTTCCCCCTTCTGGTTTCCCTTCCACTTTCCTTTCGTCGCCCTTCGCGGCGCATGAAACCCGTGTTGGCAATGGTTTTGGCATCTTACAAGGATGGATGTGGACTTGACTGGCATCTGGTGCGGGATCCTCTGACGTTGGTGGGATGGCACATGGCGAGAATGTCGTATGGATAGGGTCACAAGTGATGTTATACACGATGATGGAAGTGCGATGTCGTACGGTTTGACCCGCTTGGGTGAGCTCGGATGTTTTGCTGAGTCGATGCTTCAGCAATCTGCTCGAAAGCCGTCTCTTGGACAAGCTTGAAACATACTTCCCTGCCATGAAAGCAAAAGAGATATGGTACATTCCGGATGTACGCACAACTAGGGCTAACAGATGGCAGATACTCCGGACATCGTCGATTGCGGATCTATGTTGGATGTCTCCGATGAGGCTCTGCCTCCGACCACCCAAGTAGGGGCTTGATCGAAGCACAAGTTTCAGTTTCAAGTCAATAATAACAGTGCACTCTTGAAGCATTCAAACAACGCAGTCTGCAGTGTTCGTTGAGTCATGGTTGGTCACGTTGTTTAATGTTGTTTTGCTGTGACGGTGTTGCGATATCAGCCTGTCCTCTCATCAGGAGTAACGAGTGCTTCGGGGAGGCTATGTCGACACTCGGTCCTATTATGCTCATGCGGCCACCTACCCTCTTTCTCTCGCTTTCCTCTTGCCATTCATCTCCTTATCTTTCATGTTCTACTGTGGTATTCGGTATCAATACGCTGGAGCTCCGGTCGTCTACCGCCAAAACCGGACTGGTTCTCTTCTTCCGCATCGACTACGGATGCTCTACTTCATGGTTGGAGGTCCCTCTCAACGGCGACTGTGAGACTATGGTATTCCCTCCTTGACTTCGACGAAGTCCCTTCCTAGGCCCACCTCTGGCTGACGTTCTCTCACCCTTCTCTCACCTCATAATCATCATGACGACCCTCAACTCCAAGGTGAGAACAAAGTGATCTCCCAATCCCGTTGGACCAAGGCCCAATGGGTTTGGAAACCCTAATGCCAGCCGGTGCCGACGTCTGCAGCCACAAACTGATTCCGAGTGGGACGCCTCTCAAGTCAAGAATTACGCATTCCGTCCCGGTGGAAATATGCACCCAACTCTTCTTTTTCTTCCGACCTGATGTTGCAACTTTGATTTCCCACTTCCTTCTTGGGCCAACAACACAACAACCTACAACCGACACCTACAATTCACCTACTAACATTCAATTGCTCCTTCATAATCGCATTGCCTCCAATTTGCCTTCAAAGATCGCTATTTGTACACGTCAACCTCGACAATGCCTCCCCGTCGTCGCGACCGCGAGTCCTCGTCCTCATCTGATTCTTCCTCGGGAGACGATGGCCCGCCACAGGAGCCGTGGCTAGTCCACCAGCAAAAGTGCGGTGGTTATGTGGTCGTTAAGTCGGGCGATCGTCGTTATGACGAGTGGTGCGGTTTGAACAGTAAGTTGATTCTCGTTTCCTGTGCGCAATCATGTCGTCCATATCATTAATACAAAAATCACAGAACATGGGGAGATTGTCACATACCGAGGCAACGGGGCTTATTTTCCCGAGGGCTACCAGCCCAATTGGAACCAATCCAGGCCGTTCAGATGCCCCATCATGGATTGTCAGATAGCATGCGAGTTTTCCTATCAAGTGGGCAATCACTTCCGAGTATGTGCCTTACCTCTACCAACCTGACATCTGTCATTTGGGGTCTGTCATTTGGGGTTCATTAACCCACCTCGAAGCCGTGATCTAACATAATGCCGTAGATGAAGCATAGGAAGGCCCTTCTGTTCGACACCAGGAATGGGAAATTCACCGTAATTGGGAAGAAGAGGGTTCCAACGGACAAGGAGAGCCGTAACGGGCGACGCAAGTGGGCACCGGTCGTCGTAAGGCGTGCTCCCAACCCTGGATATCAAGCGGTCGCTCAAGCTCAACAACTCCAGGCTCTACAAGCTGCACCCGTTCCTGTGGCCCAGCCTGCCGCTCCCGCTCCCGCTCCCATGCCTGCTGCTCAACCTGCGCCCCAGCCGATTGCCGCGCCTCAGCCTCCCGCAGCCGTACCTGCTGCTGCTGCACCCATCGCTCTTCCGGCGCCCGTTCAAGCCGTCAATGTTTCCCCGCGCCGTCGCCGCCCACCTCTCGCAGCCCGCCGAGCCGCCCGTCAAGCTCCCGCGCCCGCCGCTGTTCAAAGACAATCCCCCCAGCTTCCTCTCCCAGCTGCTCCAGTCCGCGACGCAGCTTCGTCGCCCCTCCGCCGCCTTCAGCCCCATCCTCCTCTCCCACCTCTTCCCGAGGTTCCCGAAGTTCCTCCCGCCGCCGTCGCCCCCGCCAACCGCGCCCTACTACCCCAACGCTCCGAGGCTCTCTACACCTCTCCAATCTGGACATACCTCCTCGCCCTTCTCCCCCGCCCTACCCCCCGCTTCCCAGTGCCCCAGGACTCCGCCCTTCACACCCTCCTCACCCTCCCGCGCCGTCGCGCCCTACCTACCGTCTGGCGCGATCGCCTAAAACTACACCCTATCGAACGTCATCTAACTATGAAAGAACTATTCACAATATCAATGTACCTCGGCGCCCCCAAACAAGGGACGTCGACACCCTGCGGAACAGAGGGATGTCCTGTCCATGTTTTGGTCAACACCTATCGTGAGCTGGGAGACAGGGACGAGATGGGAAGAAGACAGTGGAGCGAGAAGAGTCGGTTCGACGAGATTTCGTCTGAGTTTTACCGTAACCCTGCCGGCGAGGGCGACAATAGAAGGAGGGGGGAAGTGAGGAGGGAGATGGGGTTCCCTCGGTGTGTGGCGGTTTAGGAGAAGTGGCTTGAGAGGATGGAGGAGAGGAGCGTTGGGGAGGGAGAGGACTGGAAGGCTGTGAGGGAACGGTTGGGTGGGTATGCGTGTGTCAATGCGTATTGGTGTAGGGGGAAGGAAGTCCCGGGGCCTGAGGAGTGAGTGAGGATGTTGTTGTTGTTGGGTGGTGTATGTTGTGGTGTCAAGTAAAGTAAGGTGCGATACGACGGAAGAGGAGCGGTTGCTCTGCAAGCCAAGGATAATGACAATATGACGGAGAGTGGCAGCAGGGACAAAGCCTACAAGGAGGGTTCAATGTTTAGAAAGAGAAGGACACCGACGGCCTGTGGGCGAAAAGAGCAAGGTGGTGGAAAGAGGAGTGTCTAGGTGTTTTGATTTTCCTTGTCATTTCCCATATACCCCTTGCTTTATGTTTCTTTCTTTTCTTGGAGTTTAAGATCGAGGCAAATCGGTGTAGTTGACGCCAAGTTGAGGTAGTCCTCACTCACATGTTGCCTTTGATCAATAAAGTTACGAAGAATCGTTGTTTATTTTTATTTTTTGTTTATTTGAGAAATTCCATGTACCCTTTCCCTGAAGACTGTCGTGGTGTAGTTCACATCAAGTTAGCGACACTCTCGATGACAAAAGGCAACCAGCAAGCCGTTAGTTGAGTATTGGAACTGTTATCAACGTCATATATCATTACGACTTCTGTACAGGACTCGTTTACGGCTGTGGCCTGCGTGAACGATGGCTCCGTCTCGTCATGATCGCAAGACCTATTCCACACCTTGCTGTTTATCTTCGTCCAACAAAACCAACACAAAGACGGGTAGTTCCCGCCAGACCAAAGCCATAGAAGCAAAGGGTATCGCAACTACAAAAGCGCCAGTACTCCAAGTTGTCCCAAAAACAATCCAGCCACTTCCTTCTTGCAACACATTTGCAATGTAACTCATCTCTTTCTTCCCATGTAGTCACCGAGTCTACTCGTCGTTTAGTTTAGCCGGGGCTCCAAAGTTGTACAGAATGGTCTTCGTTCCAATACGCGGGTTCCGAACTCTGCACTCCTTTCCGACACCCACACTCCACCGGTCACCACGCGAGAGGGTGAAGACGGGAGTATCCTGCAGAATGACCTCCACGGTGCCTTCAAAGACGATGCACAAGAGATTCTGAGAGTCGCTCGGGAGCGGAACCGTGGCGCCCTTGTTTTCCAAGTCGAGGATATGGAGAGTTGCGCCTTCAATGCCGATGGGAAGAACTTGTCCCTCGCGCTGGTGAAGCCAACCGGCTGAGTGGGCGTAGCTGGTCGAGACTTGAGAGGTTGTCAGTGATCTAGTGTTAAGGAAGACGTGATAAGATTGAGGGAGAGGGAATGTGCGGCTTACCGCTGATAGGTCCGGAGAGATACATTGCCTCGTTTCGCTGCTCCCAGAGGCCGGTGAGGTGTCCAGTCTCCTGCTGAGCTTGTGCTTGGTGGTGAAGTCGATGGCTCGGGGTCTCAGGATTGAGGCTTGCTGGGAGTGCCGTTGCTGCCTGTGCCGAGGGCTCAGGTGTAGGTGTCGGATTAAGAGCCGGAGTGGGAGCCGGAGAAGGAACCGGAGTTGAAACCTGGTCGGGGGCAGTAGCGGGGGCAGCAGCGGGCTTGGGCGGCAGCCAAACCTCGGGCATGGAAGGGTCATGAGAGTCCCGGTAAACAGCATTACAACACCTCCTTTTACCCGAAGAACTGTTGGAATCTTCAAGCTCTGGGCAAAAGACGCACTTTGGGAATGCGCAAGCTTTGTAGATTGCTCCCTTTCCATCCGCGAAGGACGCCATGGCGGGCCCGGTGATTCGCCACTTCTCTGCACAATTGTTTCCCTTGAGGCCGCAAAGGAAACCGCTGGGATCGTCACCAACGAGGTAGGCAATGAGCAACTGCAAGACTTCGCTACTTGGCTTCTCACAAGCCAATCGAGTTGCCCATACCGCTGGCAACTCACGCTTGCGCGGAAGTGCCACGATGTTGCGCATGTATCTTGTTTTTGTCAAGCCGCCATAGGGCTCGTCAAGGGTACTCGAGCTCATGCTCACAAGGTACTGCCATACCTCACTGGTCTTGACCTTGTTCCGGCTCTCGATTTTGATCTTCTTCCACTTTCCAGTGTTGGATCGATCAGAGTCCGAGGGGCTCTCGCTTCTAGCCTTTCGTTTGGCACTCTTGAGCATCGGTTTGACTTGTGTAAGTACACGAGGCGACTCCTCTGTTCCGGGCTCTTTCTTGATGGTCGGTGTCTTTGGCGCCGAGTGGCTGGTCTGCGATGCCGAGTTCGACAACCACGGCGGTGGCGGCGGCATCTTTTTGCGGTCAGGTTGTGGTAGACCTGTATTTCCAATCGACTGAGGACAGTAAATTATTGTGAACAAGAACTTGATGGCCGGGTAAACGAACGTCAGAGGGGGAGAGGTAGAACCACACGAAAAGGACTCATTGAAGAGGGGCGCGGCGACCTTTACTCATCATGAGGCTGTTGGCGTGCCAGCCAAGTGGAAATTACCGTTCATTTCTTGCCTGCCTGAGCCGAACAGTAGACTCTCGTACGGAATCCCTCGGACGGGATGGCAGGCAATAATTTTGCTGCCTAAGAAGGGACGAGGGCCGCTGTCTGCCTTCAATACCGTATGATGCTCTATTACTTGGGCCAGCCAAGAATCACCGAAGGAACGAACTGGAAGTCGTACGTACACCTTTGAACTTTTGCGGCATTGCATCTTGGCGTCTTTCCGCGTTTCCCTTCACTCTTTCTCCATTCACTACACTCTTCTCCACATTCCTCTCCCTCCCTTCACCACATCGCCGCCTATTCGCCTTGGTATTTGGCAACTACAAGCTTGCCGCACTGCAAAAAATCCGTCCGACTTCCTTTGCTCAACAACGCCTACAACCAATATCGTGCTCATTTCTTGCTCCCGTTGTTTGCGCGACTTGGTCAACACCCACCTTCGGAACAGGATTCTGAACAATGGCCGGCGCTGTTTCGAAGCCGGTCGAACTTGTTTTCACCAGGGACAACACAAGGAGATATGTCATCTGGGAAGGCGAAGTTGGTACGTCTTCCTCAGAATCCCCACTACTTGAATATATCACGGACATACTGACGTCTCGCTTGAAGATGGTCAGCCCATAGTTATCCACGGATTCGGTGCCCTCTTTCCGGAGAGATATTTGCCAAGTCACTCAGATGAGGCCAGCATATGGCACTGTCCAGTCCGAACTTGCGGACAAGCATTTGCCACGCCACCGGACCTGGGCGATCATTTTCTGGTAAAAACAATCGTACAATGAACTCATTGACCCTGTCTTCAAGACCATCTTGATGCCTGGCATAGTCGTGATCAAAATCCAGCTAACAGGTGTTTTCTCCTACCCAGAAATCTCATGCTGGGGCGATCCTACATGACCACCTCGACGGTACATTTTCTGTTCTTCCCCAAGACCCTGAGACGGCCTATGATGCAAATCGCCAGCCGTACGTTGCGTCTCAAGGATATATGCTGCCGAGCCCGAGCTTGCGTCAACCATATCACCCCGTATCTTTCCCCCCGGGACCAAGCGCCCCAGACACTCCTGCTGTGGCGGTTGATCGATATGACGAGTCAAGGCCTCAAACTGGTCACAAACCGCCTTCGAACAGCAGCGAGGTAAACAGTGACGACGAGAGTGACGGGAGGAGCGGCTCTGACAGCGACGGAAGCGATAATACCGAAGGGAGCGACAGCGATGATGCCGACGAGAGTGGAAATGACGACAATAAGAGCGACGGAAGTGATTCCAACGAGAGCGACGGAAGTGATTCCAACGAGAGCGACGGAAGTGATTCCAACGAGAGCGACGGAAGTGGTTCCGACGAGAGTGACGGAAGTAGCGATGCAGTCATTATGGCGACGGAGTTGCAGCCTCTCAGTCAAAAGAAGAGAAAGGCAGACAACGATCAGATCGCACCTGAGCCTAAGAAAGTAAAGACAGTAACGGTCCCCGCAAAGAAAGATTCTGTAATCGTGAAAAAGGGGAAGCACGAACTAAGAAGGTATCGGATCTCTAACAACCGTCAGCAACCTGCTATTTGGGAGCAGAAATGGGGCAAGCTCTCACATTCTGGACCTAAGCAGGATCATAAGCGGCGTAAGTTGACATGTATGCGCCGGTCATCCTCCTTGCAGAGTTACTGATGATTCCACAACTCCAGCTTCTTTAGCATACTCGGCATCAAGTGTAGCTAAGGGATGTGTTATCACTGACGATGGCACTTCGATGTTGGTTTACAAACTCAAAGGTACCAAAGGCTACACCATCGATACAAAGAAACATGGGACCGTCAACGACATTATCTGCACGGTCCGTGACGCCATTATCAGGGTGAAGATTACTGGTGAAGAACCCTTCACTATCTTCCCCGAAGGCTGCTGGCATATCAAGCAGGGCAAGTTTGCAGCATCAGGAACCGCTATTGCGACGCCGAGGCCACTGTTCAGATCTATGCAAGGCCAGTCAGGACCAAAGACTAGAGGAAGGCGTTGCACTATTCTTGGAGCTATCCACAGCGAAAAGGTTTTGTGTATGTGTTCTGTTTAAAGCACTTCCTCGATTCCAGAACGGGGATAAGGGTATATTGGTCCTTACGTGGAGGCGGATATGGGGCCATATGGACAAAAAAGCAGCGACAAACTCCCAACACAAGAAGCATCACTGCTTCTGTACAGACATGAGCGCCTAGCCTGGCCATTGCAAACAAGCCATTCAGTAACTTAGCTAAAAGCTGCTAGGACCTTGAGCTGGGACCAAGATTCGGTAGTACACGATGAGGTCCTTAGCAATTGATAAGAACAGCCTTGAGAGGCCGGTGTAAGAAGGGCATGTAGAATGGTTTCTGGTCTTATTTTGTCAGCTTCGACAGTGTAAAGGTAAGTAGAAAATACGAATAATCACGGCTAGATACCTGCTGAATCTGCAGTCAGAAAGTGACTCTTTATAGGAAGTTCAACATTGTCCCGGTGGGTACAGTGTAATGTTGGTTTTTTGCTTGAACTTGTTGATGTCGTTGTTCACAACAACTTGATCGTTCTCATTACGTGCAGAGACCCATGGGCTACTTCAATCTGGGCCATGTCTCAGTATGTCAGTAACTCTGTCAGTTGAAAGTGGGAACTTGCCTAAAATGTGCAATGCTTCGATACCCGAATCTCACTAAGGAAATACCTCACCAACATCCTTTCTTGAAAAGACATTATTTATCCGTTGTTTGCCCTGGTTTAGCTTTTGATTCCAGCATGACAAGTTTCCAACGTCCACCTGTTTAGAGGTACATCGTATCTTACCACATGGAAACGAAAGAGACTGATCCCAGCGCCTTCACGCGCCTTGTTTGTTGTTGTCAGTAAAAGACCGTCCCTCTCTTTTGCCCCACCCGTGCTCATCACCCCATGGCCATAGAGGATCGGATCCCCACAGCGGGACTAACAGCGTAGGCTCAATTGATATGTATTAAAACCTGAGCCACCCGTACATATCTCACCTACCTCTAGTTTTCGTGATTTTGGCTAGTTAATCTAACCCACAGAAGTGGTATGATCAACGCTGGCAGGACACTCACGAATTAGATTACCACTATTGTAGGCTCAAATGTCTCGCTGTAAGGAACGAATAACCTATAAGCCTGTTTCCAACGGCACTTTACATCACAGTACATTACTTGCACAATGCCAATTCTTTGGTGATCCATGGAGGCATGCATCCGCGGCCACTATCCGTACATGCCTGGTATTCCGCCTGTTACGACAACACAATTCGGTTTCCTGGGATCAGTACAGGGAAATCAGGGGCAGGGAACATACCTCGTCTACTTACTTTGTGAGACAAAGCGTTCGTAGAGGTAGGGGGAACTTCTCTGCTGTTCGCAATGGTTCATTTTCAAGAAGCAAGTATTACAGGACGTATAAAAGGCAGCTGACATTCGGCTACAGGTACCTAGCTTTAGGAATAATGCGTCCACCTCATGGACGGTCCAGTACCTCAATAACGGATAGATTTAAGCGCATTGAAGCCCGAGTCACGTTCAGGATGTCATTACGAAGCATAGATACATTTCTTGCCACGGGCCGGGAACACTCGGGACAGACACCGTTTAGCTTAGCTGGGTTTATCAACTACGGCGAAGATCATATGTGATTCATATACCCAAAGCAACTTCCTCCAGTGTGATCTTGCTAACTACCTCCACCGTTGGTGCCTTCTCTGGGCCCCAGTTGGAGAGGTACAGCCTGAGACTTGGATGACGCAGGCTCAGGCTCTACAGTACGCGTTCCTGTGCCGCCACGAATGGCTGGTGCTTTGCATTCTTCATCGACGCAGCATCTCGGGGAAGAAGGGAATGTACCGTCAAGGTGATAGTGCTAGATTTTCCCGGGATGAAAATTCGGTAAATCAAAGAACAAGATTGTCAGACCAGTGTACGGCGGTTTCAACTCCCAAACGGAGGTGTTGCATAGATGCTCTTACCTTGAGATGCTCGCGCAGGTCCGGTCGCTTCGCGAATGCTTGTCTACAAGTCCCAACAGGGCAGTGCCAGATTTTGGGCTTTGGAGAGAAGCACGGCGGGTTGTAACCCTCTGGGAAGATCGAACTACCAAAGCTGGGGATTGATTGGCGCTTTCCATCTTGAAAATTAAGGTAAGGTCAGCAAGGCCCAGAAACGCTCGTAAGAAAGGGGCTTTTTGGCGAGTAGACTCACCAGATTTGCTTTTCCACTCGTCGTATCTTCTTTTTCCATCAACGATGGTAAAGTTTGCCACCGGCTTCGAAGGGTTTCCCGCCATTGGTCAGGATTCTGTCTCGACGGTGGGTAACGTAAGTACTGGGGTTGGCGGTGGGAGCAGGAAGGAGAGACAAGAATAGGAAAGCAATAGGGTTGAAAATCAACGTTAGCGAAAGTTTTGGTAGGGTTAGGTGGGTAGAAGGGTGGTTGAGCGAAGATCGTGGCGTTGCTGGTATAGGTCGGCTGTTGCAGTTGCAAGATAGGATCGCAGAGCTAGGTAGGAAAGGCAACATCGGAAAATGGCTGATTCTTGGAGTTGTCTAGAAGAAAAAAAACGAAAGCCAGGCAGCCTAGATATCCCCGGAAGGGGGTGCTAGTGAATGGGTAAGGCCAGTGAAGGGCGGCTCAGGGCACAAAACGGAGGGAGGAGTGGCCGAATTTGTGGATCGAAACATTGAAAAATGAACGGTTCAGGTAGGTAGATGCTCCCCACGTTTGCTCCAGGCCAAATTGCTCGATGCTGCAACTTCTATAAGCTGAGATTCATGACAACTATTGAATGATAGCGAGAAGGACAGACACAACACATCATTGACCGATAGAGCCCACCGTGCCTGGAATAACAGCCGCAAGAATAAGCGCAGAAGGCAGCCTCATAGGCGTGGCAACCATGACCCACCTTTTTCACCTCTGACCAGACCCACTCTTCACCTCTAAACGCACCCAGAATTTCCTTCCACGCTCCCAGGACACTTGCAAACAAATTCCCACAAACAACTCCTACGCCCTCTTGAGTTAGATCTTTATTACTATATTTCTCCTAACTCTCATCTCTCCACCTTGTCTTCTCTTCATAGCTGGGCTAGTCCCTTCCCTCCTCCAGTCGATCATACCTCTATGCATCCGCCGAGTCCCATTTGGTACAACGTACTCGTTGGAGACGGCGCACATCCCGTAGTATGTTGGCACGGGAACCGGAAGATTCTACTCTAGTGGTATGTAAAGGAGAGAAAGGCTCACAAGGCTGAGCAGGCTGACGGGAAGACACAAACGGCGGTGATGGCGGTGATGGCGTGCGGTTTAGGGGAAGGCAATGGTTTGGATATTTCCTCAGCTGCATAAGCCATCGATGCCTTCGTTATCGAGTCCGTGTAAGGAAAGGTGGGGTACTCCTAGTTCTGTTAGTTTGGTTCAAAGCCCGCCTTATCCGTGGATAGACTTCGACCCATCCAATTTATGGTCTCTAGTCCGGTGATCTTTTCTGATTTCAAGTTTCTCTTTCATTTATTTGGACACAACAGTATATGATGAGGTGTACTTGTGAGAAATATACCTCTACATGTACATATCTTTAGAGGTGCATGAAGTTTCTAATTCATGAGGCAAAAAAGGACCTGGGAACCAAAGAGAACTAAGTACCAAAAGATCTGTTCACGAGGACATTAATTAGGAATCATTATCCAACATCGTCAACCCAGTCTTGGGTGATTATCAACTCTACAATTCAGCATGTAGCAACTTTGTTTCCCCTGTCTCTTCAACTGAATATCAGGTGGAATACTGCCCAACGCGTGACGATACGAGTACCTGCCATGTATCTCGCCGTTGCTGGTCTCCTTCTGGAATAAGAAACCCAGGGGTTTGGATGACGAATGACACCGTCTTCCTGAGCAGCACAGACATCTTATTACCTACCTAGTCACCTAGTCGGCAACTGGTCTGGAACTCAAAAGTCAAACATTTCTGCCTGCTATTGTCTTTCATGCCCCGCACTTAACTATCTCCTTCGAGTTTTACCTCACCTTCGCCACGCTCAGCAAGATTAAAACCTCGCAAGATCTTCGTCTGCAAGATTTCTCTTCTTTCTAGAGTAGACACGTCGCCCGTCTTGAGACTTGCAACTCTCATCCAAGACTGCAACAAGCTCTTCATGCAACAAGTCGCCGTCGAGGAGACCTCACGCGTACCTCTAGAGACCTTTGTCTTGCTTTTTCATAAACGGCTACGTCCCTCTTACTTAGCTGGCCATCACCATGGAGCCCTGGCTGCACGAGCAAGCGAACGCTGCACGCAGTAGGCTCACACCTCTTGATGGCCGCGCTTCCTACCATCACTGGACGGGAGTTTTCAGTACGTTTACGATAGTCCAGACAGTATTCTCCTAGATGTTCACATTAGACTTGCTTACCAACCCTTCACCTTTTGATCACAACAGACGGGCAGCTGTTTTCGTACCATCACCTGGCCGCTCTGTTTCCAGAGGGTTACGCTCCTTACTCGGGAGAGAGATTTCCGTGGCACTGTCCCATCGTCGGCTGTCACGCAGTTCATCAGTTTGCGGTGGAACTGGCTGGTCATTTCACCGTGAGTACCTACTACCTGCGAAATTGATGTTCAGACTTGTCGGATACTTCAGGTTCAGTATCCTGAGACATATCTGAAAAATCCCGCCCTCGTGTCGATCAGACTGAAAGATGTTCTTACCTCTACCTGTGTTCCTTAACCCATGTACTGATAAAACACTTGTTCTTCTTCAGGTTGCTCATCTGAGTGCCCGTCTCCTCGATAACCGCGATGGTACATTTTCGAGCCTGGGCCCGCAAGATGATCCGCGCGGGTTTGCCTTCGTTGCTGCCCAAAGGCAGACACCACTTGGTTGGGCGGTACCATTCCAGTTCGCTCCGCCTTCTGAGACGAGCAGCGGCGCCGCCACGCCTGTGCCCGAACACGCTGACGACGACCAGGGCAACGGCTTGGCGGAGGCCGATGACCGCAGCGAATCTGACCAGTGGCGCGACTCGGGCATCAGCATGGCCGCGACCAGCGACGACAGTGACGACAGCGACGATGACTTTCCTGCGCAGACCATGCAGATCCCCACTGCTCTTCCCGTCGCCCAAGCCCACGGCGACGATGGACCTTCTGCTGTGAACGGAGACCCCATGGACATCGAGTCCAACGTCCAAGCCCCCGCCGTCCAAGCCGTCATCGCCCCGGTTCCCGTCCCCGGCCTACTCCTCACCATCCGCAACCACCAACCCCGCCACGAGCTGCCTGACCCGACCCCACGCGAACTGGAGATTTGGCCCTACATCACGCGTTGGACTCTCTACGCTCTTTCTGTCCCCCCTCCTTCCACTCCCGCCCGCCGCACCCTCCTCGCTCTCCTCTCCTTTCCCCGCATCCGCACCTTGCCGGTCTCCTGGCAGCAACGCTTACGGACCCGCACCCCCTCCCTCGGCACCCTCACAGCAGTCGCCCTCTACCTCGGCGGCAAAGCCGAGTTCGGCTCGCCCTGCCAATCACATTGCGGGCAGCATGGCGCCCTAGTGGAGAGACTGTTTGCTGTCCAGAGGGAGGAAGTCTGGGAGAATGGGCGGGGGCACTGGAAATTCGAGAAGAAGTTTGCGTTTCCGAGGTGTGTGGAGGTGCCGGAGGCATTGGAGGGAGATCAGGAGGTGGAGGAGGTGTTGAGAGGAAGGCTGTGCTGTAACCATTTCTTTAGGGAGTTGAGGGGTGCGTGGGAGACGAGCGAGCCGTTTCCGCCGAAGCCGCCGGGTGGTCTTGTTTGGAAGGGGCCTATGTGGTGAATGTATAGCTTGGGAGGAACTGTTGATGGGCAGGGTGTAGAGAGGAGAAAGGGTTTTTCTTTGTTGGTCCTCAGGTTGTCTGGGTTTATCTGCTGAGGAGGAAAAAGCGGGTGTTCCGGGTGGTTTGGGTGGTTTGGGTGGTTTGGGTCGCAAGGGGAAAAAAAAGCGTGGCGTTTGGGTGGTGCTTGCCTGCCTAGGTAGGTTGTCTTGCAGATGATAGAGGTCATGACTAGGTAGGTAGGTACCTTGTTACGATCTTTTTGCCAAAGTTTGAAAGGAGGAAATTTGGAACATATGTGGTGTGTTTTTCCAGTGTAATAGATATCTTATTTGAACCCTTCGCTCACTTTACTCTCACAATCACCACCTTTTCTTTGTCAGTGTTGTGTGTGTGCCGATAGAGGAGCAAGTTCGTGCACGTAACACCGTCAAACATACCTCTGCAGATTGTCATCAAAGCTAGATGAAAACAATTGGTTTTTGATGGTAGGGAAAATGGTTTATCACATCATAGTTGAGAAGAAGAAAGGAGTTCCAGCCAAGGTCCAAAGTCTGCCTCTAGAGGTAGGTAGGCAGTTGTACTTCGAGACTGGAAAATTGGAATGGGATGCACCTTCCACGCGCCTCGGTCAGAAAACGACTATGTCAGCATGCATTCCACAGAGCAGCTACGGTGCAATTTTGTGTGACTGCAGTCCTCCTGTTCGCTTATTCTCTCATTCCACTTATGTTAGCGGGGTCGGACTCTTGGAGTTTGTGCTTTTCACTGCCAAATGTTAATCTCAGCTCCGGTAGAGTATCTGGCTTGTTGTGTCTCCTCGTTTTGTCCAGTTGGCAAGCCTGTCGGTTTCACCCGCGGTCTATCTAGGTATCATGTTGAGGAGCATTAGAAAATGTTACAAGACGTGATACATGGGTGATTGGGCACTATGCCAAATTACAACACCAGACAGAAGGATATATGTAGTCTGTCTGAGCCGGTCACTCACGATGTTTTGGGCCGATTCAAGATCAAGTACGAAGACACCAAACTCTCTGGTCCAGCTATTACAGGGCCACGCGTATAGAGGCCTGGCTACTTACGGTAGTTGGCAATACTCTGGATTGTGGTGCCTGCACCAACTGTGGCATTTTCAAGACATGCTGTTCGTTGCCCGGTGTCGCGAGAGGTGCCTGCAACAACTGTCATCTGAATGCGGGCGGAATCGCATGCCCGAAGCACGAACACTACGACACCCAGCCCGCAAGCACTGGTGTCCGGACCCCCTCTACCACTACGGCCACCAATACCCGGGCCCGTAAAGGCCATCTCACTTCAGTACCAGCCAAGAACGCGATATGAAGATTCTCTTCTCCCTCCCGCCTAGAAGGCTGGTGCGGAACTTCCGGCCTGGGGACATGGAAGGCACTACCCAATTGCTCCGAGGTACAGCACAACAATGGTATACTGCCCAAACCTCCGACCAAGAGCGTATCAATCTCAGAACATCCCTGGACAAGTGGAAGACTGCGCTCTTCGAGTGCTTTGGTATGAGTTCTGTGGAGGCAGCAACCAAGTTGAACTCAAAACTAGTTTACACTACCGCGAGAAATTCCCATCAAGTTGCATTTCATCAGTCACAATTCCTTGTTTCTTCGCGATTACCGCTTCGGCATGGTTCTGGAGTTATTCCATCACGCCGTCATTCGGAGACTACGCCACATGTACGGATCCCATTTACACATATCCAACCACGCAGTGATTATCAGCGTCAGACAAAGACAAACACCTGTGTGACAGCTTCCCTTTTGCCCTAGTATAACTGAATTGCCACAATCTTGTTGTTCAAACGTGAGGAGAACACAATCACAGCAAGCAGTTGGCTTTGTCCTCACAGAAGAAACTATAAAGATATCTTGACTTACCCCCGCGTCGGAAGGAAGAGGAGGGATCGAAAAAACATCATAACTGCCCAGCATGTTACATATCTTGGAGGTAAAGGACCATGATCTAGAACGAAGAGCTGATCATGTCAGCAACACACAGGGCACTTGAGACGCCTTGAAATATATAGAGCTAAATCAGTGGATGTCCCTACCAGCAATCAGCAGATAAGGAGAATCTTTCTCTCATCATTTTTGCCTAACAAACAACTTCAATACCTCCTCACCCTCATGTCCTCAACAACAGCCAGCTACCCCAATCTGGCGACCTTTCCAACAGAAAGTCGGCCATCAGATCCACTGAGCTTTTCACCGAGAAAAGCAAAATCTCACATCCCTCTCCTCCAATCACCTCGTTAACCTGGTCTTCCGATAGCTCAGTAGCAGCGCTAGGGGATCAGCACATACCGCGAGCTGAGAAGGTTTGCCAAGAAGAGCAAGCGCTTGGAAAAGAAGGCCAGGGCTTTGGCAAGACGTATTGTCAAAAAGCTCATGCCCAGCAAGCGCCGCGGTTCCATTCTTCCATCACCAGTGGCACGCAGGAAAACCTCCAGCTGCAGAATTATCTGGTGTTCGAGTCCCATGATACCACTGCGTAGTCAGATCTCTACGCCGAATCTGGAGACCAGATCACCGACTTTGAGAACAACAGATACGGCCTCGATCGAGAAGAGGATCACTTTCTGAGGCGTTGCCTTGAGGCAAGAAGTTCGACGCTATGGCAGAAGCCTTCCTCAACCCGTCAGTGACATGAGCTATGTGACGCGGCAGGAACTTGGGCGACTTTTTGTGAAAGACAATGAGTGGGAGCCTCACCTTCTCACCGACATATCTTTCAGTCTCTTGGTCTTTTTGTGTTGCACAATGGGGAAGAACGACACCAGCCACGACGGATTTCATTTCGGGTGACGAATGACGCGCAGAGTTGCGAACAGTTGCGGTAGATTTCGAAAAGCGCGTCAAGCCAAAAAGGAAAGTTAGACCACGATGGAATTTCACTTGCGGCAAAGGATCTTCCACTCCAGATACGTTGGATACAGGTAGAATTGGGTGGATTTGAGGGCATGGAGGTTGCTAGAATGGACTGGATGTTGCCGAAGTCACGTCCTCTCTGCAGCTCAGTCGTTCTTGCAATGCCTAGTACACTCTTGGGAGGGAGCCTTGCATATTCAGCCTTCTTTCCTTCGCTGCGGTAGTGGTAAATTCCATTGCTTCTAGTCTCACGTTCTACGCAGTTCATGTCTCCTAACTTCTACTTGCGCATCCTTTGACGGCCGTGTCGACTTTTTCCAACGAAGCCCGTCTTTTGACCACCTCGACCAGCGACACCGCCGCAAAGACATTTCTCGACCAGAGAGTTCGCATTCTGTCGCTGGCGCCCGCTTGCAAACTTTGTCGCATCCCCACACAAGTTACGATCTTCCCTCCGCGCGAGCAAAAGACATCGACCATCGCGCATCCAGCAAGCCAAAACCGAAGCGCACAATGAAAAGACCAGCTCCTTTCGCTCCCTCTCAATCCAGAAAAGAGCCCTCTTTACATTGTACACCAGTCTTGACTACTCTCTTTCAGCAATATCTTTCCTCCCAAGCCCTGAAGTCAGCCAGTTTCCGGTGCTCCAATTATTGGCCGGTGGTTTGGCCCGGGAGATATCACCCGTAAGTCACTTCCTACCCTTCCCTCCCTCTCCTCTCTACCATCAATGGGCCACTAACCAATAACAACTGCTAGAGGAAGAGACATACAATATAGCGGAACGCGACAAGCCATACATGTCGTTCACCGAAAGGAGAAGATGTTCATGCAGCCTGGCCATACCACTTCCGAGTTCTCCAAATAGTGTTACATCTTCTGAACAGGAACGAATGTCGCATAACACGAAGCGGAAGCTTGACAAGAAGTCACTTGCGAGCACGTTATGACTTACCTATATAATACGTCTATCTACCCAGACTTCAAGGTCAACATATCTCTCTATAGGTCCTCTGCCAAAAGTACCTTTACTTGTACCCATTGACGAACTTCCCGGACCATTACTGAAGGGTCCGAAACATATCTCCACACACAGATCAAAGCCATACTAATCAATGGGAAATTTACCACCCTTCGACTCGGCAAATTACTGTCCGCTAGCTGAACCTACACGGCATCAAAACCCTCGCCACAACGGCCCAGCGCAAGCGCAAAGCCGCTCGGTGGCGGCCGTACAATAGCGGATGTTAAATCGATGTCGTTAGTAGATGCTGAAGCATCCGAGATGGTTGATGACACGGTGCCGCTCTCCAAATCCACCCACGTCCTGGGGAAGAAGCGCCAGCTGGTAAAGAAGCTGCAAAAATTGATGGAAAGAAGGGAGTTCATTCTGAGGACGGCGAGGAAAACAGAATCCCGTCCGGTGACCAAGAAAAAACACAGCCGGAGACTACTAACGCTCCTAACTCCGGCCGAGCCTCTCAACAGAAGACAAGATAACCGACCAAGTCACGGTGGACAGCGTGTACTTACCTATACCTACCCCACAGTCGAACTCGCCATTCTTCCTACAATACGAAGTAGAGGTCTTTAAACCAGTTTTCCTTGCCAGCATGGCATTCCTGACGTTACTATGCCTATTACACTGTCATCACTCAACTCACGCACACATCAGGGCATCTCTCTCTCCTTCGCCCAGTACCAAAACCTACTCAACGTAATCCCCCAGCCAAGCACCGATGCAGCCGATGAAATGTGCTGGAGGAGTGAATATTACCACAATGTATCGTGCGCGTTGAACGCCGGGTTTTCCTACCAAGACCCGCCTTTCGCAGACCTCGAACCTGCCGCGACTGATGAACACGGACTCCCAGAGGATGTTCGGCAATTATGGAACCCGTTCAGGAATCACAAAAACCACTCTGATCAACATCATCGAGCATGACAGCGCTGGCGCGCCCGAGGTGGACACGATTCCCCTCAAATATGACGACACCTTGAGATAAGGGTTTAAGTACAACGATGTCAGCAGGTATGTGGTCGAGGCAATTGTGGCCATCTCCATAGCGACCTGGCAGGCTTTATCAAGGCCAAGAGTCCAACCACTTCTGCTAACATCGATCTCCCTGCCCTACTACATACTCTTCCCCGTTCGGAGACAGCTGAGAATGATGGTCAATAGCTTTATCAAGTATGCCTGCATGGTTCGAACTGTTTGATGTTGAAATCGAACATCCAGGATGCCGATACCGACAACTTCGAGAACTGGGAGAAACTGGTACGCGTCTGCGAGGGACTTGAGGACAGCCTGCACCTGCAATTATGTCTGATAGTGATGTATGGTCAAATAAGGAGATGAGGTGTTGTAGAATATCGTTTTGGTAACCGAAGACTTGGGCTTAAAAGTCCGAATGAGGTCATTCACACATCCCTTCCGCGCCAATTCTTTCGCGCAACGGGAACATAGCTGTTACTACCTTGGGTAGTAGCTGGAATGGAACAGGCAACTGCTAAGCTGCGATGTGATGCAATCAGCCAGCTCCGGGAAGAGAAGATGCAACATGAAACGCGCGTTGGCCACCGGTGGTGCAATTGGAGGAGCGAGGAATGGGCACGGGAAAATCAAAACCCCGAAGTCGCGAACTTAGGGCTGAAGCCCAAGTAGCACGTTTTCAGGCTGTACCGCGTTGGGCAACTCCCGTCCCAGTGACAGGGCGACGGGGGTGACGATGTCTAGTGTAGACCGAGATGGGTCCCGTCGCCATGCGACTCTAGGATGCTTGCTCCTGGGGTTCGGCAGCTTCGGCTGGGTTTCAGATGGGGCTTCTTCGGAGGATCACGCCCCGGGCCGCACAAAAATGGATACCAGTCCGATTAGCTCGAAAACTCAGACAAAACGACAGATAAACATGAAGATAAAACGTTTCTAAACTCCCGCAGTTCCGGCTTGGCCTTCTGGAAGATTTCGAGGCTCTCTTTCTAGCGTTCCTACCTCGAAGTTCACCAAGTTCAACCCCACTCATCGGTTTCAAACGAGAGGGAACGATATAGGACGCCATGTTTCTGCCTCTTCCACACATGCACTGTGATGTCTGCCATCGGAAATTACATCGTGAGGCTGCTCGCGCCACCGATGTTACCATCACCAGATTTGGCTTGGCGTGGGATTCCCTCTTTCACGAGGACAACGTCCTTCAATTCGTCAACGACATGTTATCGTCAAGATGAAGCGAGTTAACTCCGCGTTGTCTTTGATATAAACATCCAAGCAAACAACGAAGAGCGCCTGGTTATGCCTGATCACAAATAGCCTTCAGCCGCAAAAAACAAACGACGCATTTCCATCCTATACCTTCCACAGTTTCTACAAAGATTTGAGGTACACTAATCCCAAAGTCCCTCAATAGCAACAACGCCACCACTTCCTTTGTTACGAGCGGAAAGAAGGGCACCAACTAACAAAAGTGTCATCCCAGTTCCTCTTTCATTGAGGATCCAGTCTATGACCTTGAATAACAAAGGTCATCATCTACGACACTCTCTAAATCTCATCTTGTCCTTCGCTCCTTGCCTTGCTGCTGTAGACTATTCTCCACGCAGCTTTCAGCCACCATCTGTGAAAAATACTCTTCGGATCAAGTCAAACGTTTTCAAGTCCTTTCCAAATTTCTAGGGACATTGCGATCTCAACTTATCAGATAATCAAACTGGACAAGAGCGACCGTGAGTCACAGCACAAACCGGCATCATCACACCAGGAACTAACAATGAGCAGATTACTCACATCCACACCATCAAGAAGGCCATCAGCATCTACGGTTATTTGTCAGATTCTGATCGCCATCGAGTCCAGTCCAGCTTAGTACTGCACTTTGATATCCGACAGGACTTTGTGTCTCACACCTCGATACCTCTTACAAGAACCGCATTCAGAGAACCGCACTGCATTCCAAAAACCCAAGCAAAGCCGAAAAACTGAAATCACTCGCTCACTCACTCATCTCGCACGGACGACCCTTCTCAAATCCAAGCACACACGACTCAATCAAGGAACCTACCAACTCTCAGACTTCTTAAAAATGCCCTCCCTACCTCTACCTCCCCCACCCCTCTTAGAGGCCCTTTCCACACTTTCCGCCCGCTCCAACCCCGCCTCCTCCTCCTCCAACACTGCCTCCAACAACAACGACGACCCCTACTACATCCCCGCCACATCACTCGACGTGCCTCCCCTCGGGTGGATCATGATCGGCCTCCTCGCCTTCTGCTTCATCATGTCCTTTCTCCTCGGCCAATGTCTGTTGAGGGGACAGCCGACGCATAGAGAAAAGGAGCGGATGCGACACTTGATGGGGATAGAAGAAGAGGGGTTTGAGGAGGTTGGGTGGAGGAGGTAGGCAGCAAGGTGAAGGTGGAAGAGTAAAAGGAAAGGAGGGAAAGGGGAAAAGGGAGGGAGAGAGGATGGATACTTTAAGGGGAAAAGGGGAAGGGGAGTCGACCTGGTGGGAGTACTTTGGTGAAATGACTGTGTGTGTGAGTACAGTGGGAAGAGGAGGTGAGAGGGGAGATCAGTGAATGGGGCCGACGGAGATAAGTTATTCCATCATGGCTTTTGTTTTTTCAATTCTCTGGTGATGTGTTGGAGAAATGTTTTGCCGAGAGGTGTCAAGCGATAAGAGGAGGAACGAACGAATGACTGGAAGAGGTAATGCGAAAAGGGGGGGGGGGGGGGGGGGTAACTTAGTGAGTCATGATGAGTCATAAAAGACGACAGGGGAGAAGAGGGGAATCTGCATTTCTTGCTTGTTCTCAGAGGGTTTACGAACCATGAGAGAGGAAACCGCGAGAGGTAATCGAAACGCCAGAAGAAAGTTGTATACACACACACAAAAATCCAAGTTGTATTATTCGCTCCGTCATGGTTTCCGCTGCTCGCAGCTCGTTGACCATGTAAAAAGTTCTCAAGGTATAAGGTATCCGCCCAATGTATGCTATGTACCATGCATTTTGATAGAAAGAAAGGAAATCTTGTCAGGAGTAAGAGAGAAGAGATTTGAAAAGGTGGTCAAGCTCCCCGACTGGTATCATCCGTCCATCCATCCGTCTGTTCCATCTATAGTCTTCTTTGCCGTCGCCGTATATTGTAGCTGCATGTGCTGTATTGTCGCTGTAAAATGTTTTCCGTTGGTTTAGTCGTAACATCATCGTCAAATCGTCAGTCATCACCTCTTTTCCACCTTTCACCCATCCATCCATCTAGCCATCGTCCCCCTCCCCTTTCTTGCAAATCTCAATACCCCTTGGCAGTCACCGCCCCAACAGCAAGCGTCTCAATCCGCCCTTTATACAGCTTCATGACATGCATCAACGGATCACCCCAAACCACCCCCCTCAACATCTCTTCGCTTGACACCACATGCGCCACCACTCCTTCATTTAGTCTCTCCTCAACCGTTTTCCCCTTACCCTTCAGCCTGGACTTTGGGTCACCACTCCTTAGCACCACAAGCCGCCCCGCGCAGGAGAGCGTGGAAGCGGGGAGTTTCCAAGTTGGTCCCGACGAGGAAGACGACGAAGAAGACGACGAAGTATGGCCGCTTGAGACGGACGAGGCGGTCGTGGATGTTGTCGTCAGAGCGGAGCTAGCGGAGGATGTGGAGGTGCGGGAGCGCGAGCTGCTGCGGTGGGAGGAACCGGAGGAAGAAGAGGAGGTGTGGTGGCTGCTGCCGCTGCTACTTCGGCGCTCGGTATTCCTGGCGTCTGTCGACTTGCCGGATTTCGAAGATTGCAGCGATGACCGAGAGGATTTTTGTCCGGCGGGCTTCATGCGCATATTGAGGTCAGAACTACTGCTCGGTCCCTTGCGACTTGGGGCTGGCGAGAGTGGGTTGATCGAAGGCGCGGGAGAGGCGTACAACTCCAGCAAACTCTTCACGTAAGCCTTGTCCGCTCGGGCGACCGGATCTCCCTCGTTTATGAAGGAGAGGAACAAGCTCTTCTTCAGTTCTGGCCTCCTCTCGTAGTCCTCCGGCTTCTTCAACGGAATGATGCTGATGGGTGGAGTGCCGAATGTGACACAGTGAACTCGCTTGAAGCACCCAGCTACCGCCGTCAGTTCGCTTTGCGCCTCCTTTGTCGTCGAGAGAATGTGACTGTAGAGCAGAGCAGCGACGGCGCCACCAGCGCTATGGCCGGTGATGAGCAGCGAATACGAAGACCGGCTGGGATCCTCCTCGAGAAGCTGGCGCAGCCGACGAGCGACAGGTTGGACCATATTTCGAGCGACGTCAAGGAAGCCAGCGTGGCAAAGGTTGCCGGGATCGTCTAGGAACCCCTCGGGAGAGGTAGGATTAGAGTTGAGGTTGACGGCCCAGTCCATGAAAGTTGCTGTGCCGCGAATGGCAAACACAATAGTGTTGACGTAATCCATTGGCACGGATTTGATGACCATGGCTTTGGCGCCAGTTCGCCAGTCAGCACTGACGTGGGCGTCTCGTTCGGCACCCTTGGGCCTTTCGTAGACTCGCTCGGAATACTGGGCGGCAAGACAGAGGAGGGGCCAGGTGGGAATGTACCTATGACGGTGAGTGAGCTGACCAGATGCGAAAACAACGGTGTACCTACAGTCTCAGAGGGGGCAGGTCGGTAGGCAACCTCGAGTTGGCGTAGAGATCCACTTTTGCAAAGTAACCACCCGAGTTTGTTGACGAAGAGGGCTCCCGATGTTCCCTGTCCCTGTGCTCCCTGTGTTCCCTGTGCTCCCTTGAATGCGAGCTGCTCCTCCGAATTCCCGACTTCACCACGGATCTCGATCCAACCATACTTGATGAGGGCGGATACGAGGTTTCCTGAACAGCCGGCTTCCAAGTGAAGTGTTCCTTCTCATCCCCACTTATTTGATTCAGATCTATCCTCGTCAAGACATCATTGAGTCGACCAGAGATTTGGTCGTAGAGGGCGGCACTCTGGTTGAGCAGCTGAGTCTTGTTGTCAGGCCATTGGGGAAGCATTCCCTCAAAGCCGTGGACGAGGCTTGGTAGTTGGGAGATATCCGATGCCACCTCCATCACCGTCTCCACGGGCATCTTGTGGAGAGAGCCGGTGCTGTTCTTTGGCGGCGGAATCGGGGGTATTGACTGGATAAGCTGTGGCGGTGGGGAGTTGGGACCCGGACTGCCGAGATAGTAGTGATGTTGGTTAACAATGATGGGTTGTGGTGAAGACGGACTCCATCCTGTCGGTGATGGGAGGAGGCCGGCGGGCTCGAACGGCTGACCCTTATGCCAGTCATGCGGCGAGTAGGCTGGTGGTGGTGGGAGAGCGGCATAGTGATGTTTTGAGGACGAGCCGGAAACCTGCCGGTCACGATGACCTCGACTGTAGTGGTGAGAAGGATGGGGTGGGGGTGTCGTCGGTGTGTCTCTATCGTCTTTCCTTGGTTTCTTTGACCGACCAAAGAAGAGGAAACCCATGGTTCAGAGAGGAGTGGTAGAGTGCGGTTGCAGCTGAGGCACCCACCTACAATGGACTGGAGAATACTGTAATAGCAGGTAGACAAGTGATGAGTTGGAGGTCCAAGAAGCGCGAGATGATTTGGGAAAGGGAAGAAGCAGAACCAAGAGGCGGAAAAGTGGATGATGGAGACAAGGACAACACATGGTCAACCGAGGCGGGCCGTCCAATGTGGATGATCTTTTTCACCCACCACGCTAGAAAAGGGCAAAAACTGAGACGACACTAGTCTAGGTAGAGGTGGTTGTCTTGAAGCTGTCGTCGATGTGAGCCGTGATTTGCTGGGTGCCTGTCCTTCACTCGAGGCACAGGTCAATCCAAGGCGAGCATGTCCACAGTAGGGACGGGAGTGCCTTGCCGTTTTCTTGATGGGGGGCTGCTGCAGCTTCCTATTCGCTGTCGTGGAACCACTAAGCCTCCAATGGCCGGCAGTGGTGGCGGTTTCGTGTGCCCCAGATTGGTGTAAACGGTAGATGACTGGTGGATGAGGGTTCAGGCTTCTTGGGTGCCAGTGAGGATTGGTGAAGGCTGGTGAGGGTTGATAGCCGCCCACGATAGAATGGAATCTGCACTGAATACATAGGCCAATACGGACACGGCGTGTGGGAGCATTGGGTACGTGAGCCATCTTGGTCGGTTGTCTGTTGCCAAGGGTCTGGAGAAAGGAGAAGCTCTCGCGAGATGTGCATATGCTGCACCCAAAGGGGCCATTTCTCTGAGGTGCATAGAGCATCGTCAGTCTCAGTGTCAGTGTCTGTTTGGCAAGTGTGTCCGTCTGGCTGTCTGCTGTGGCCCGGCCACGTCGTCGACATATAGAAAGAGGCTGGTTGAAGCTTCGGGGTCCATTGCGGGGAACAAGTTCAACAGACAATGAATGAATGGAAGCTTCATTGTCTTGGTCTCGGCCTTCGGGGCTCCCATCCGGCCCGCCCTGAGTCGATGGCTGCAGTCATGGACGCAACAGGAGAAATGTAGGGGGGACGTAGGGGGGACGTAGGGGGTTGGAGGACGATCAGGGCAGTCCAGTCATAAAGAGACAACAAAGAGTTGATTGAGCTTGTGAAAGTGAAGAGAAGTGTTGGATGACTCGTCCGAATCGGTTGGCTGTGGTTGACTTGTACAGCGTCGCATTGCAGCCATTGGCTCTTAACAAATACTAACCGCTCACTATTGGCTGGAAAAGGAAGTCGGCGAAATCGGAATGCCCTCAAGTGTCTGTCTGTTCACATGCTTCTGGAAAGCAGGCACAGTTTCACTGCTTCCAACGTTGTCAGAGAGTTTCGCAGGATCGATTGAGTGATGATGCCCGACCATGGATTCGATGCAAGTGAGTGAGATGAAGCATACATGTCGACACCAAGCTATAAGTTGTACCTACCTACTGTAGGTACATATTTTTGGGGATGGAAATGTTAACGCTCTTCACGTTATTTATAGTAAACTGCTAACAGGGATACACCTGTCAGACTCGGCAGTTTCACTCTTGTCAGAGAAGAAGCTCTGAGCCCACTCTTTCCCCCCCCCCCCCATGGTGGGATAGGTTGACTTGCCTCTGATCTCAGGGTCCGTTGCCGGTGCGGTGAAAGGTAGGGTAAACTAGTGTACAATGGTACCTGTGAACTGACCCCTTTACATACGCCCGTGCACCGCCCCGACCACCCTGATGGCCAACTGAGCAACCCAAACTGCCACTTGAGCAAATCGTCGTCGATCAGGACAAGCTGGACCCGACAGACACGACAGGACGCGCGCGCGATTCTTGTGTATCCCCGCTGTGTGTGCCATACACCGACACCGACACCGACACCGACACCGACCGAGACCACCGAGCCCGACCCCAGTTCCCACGTCCCGGCGACCCGACCGAGAGGAGGTACCTAGGTAGTGTAGCATACTGACCTACACACAACTCCCCGGCTTGCTTGTTCCCCCTCGAAATGCTTCCAGAGTCGCCATGGACTTCTGGTCGCGCCTCATAGCACACACGCTCCCCTCGACGGGCAACTCGCGGAACTGGAAGGACTTCGCCAAGGATCCCGTCCGTCGCCTCCAACGCTTCGAGAAGGAGTACACGCAGCTCATCCAGGCATGGCGCCTCTCGCCCAGCATCGCCCACGATGACGAGGCTGCCGAGCGCATCGAGATCTGTCTCCAGGAGCTCACCAACATGCTCACCGACGAGAACCGACGCCCGCTGCCCCATCCGTGCATCACCTTTTGCGCCACCAAGCAGATATACATCCCCATAGCCAAGATCTCCACCACCTCCAACAACGAATGGGTCATCAAGGAGGCCGTCCTCTTCTTTGCCACCCTGATCGAGAGCGAGGAGGAGGCCTTTGTCGAAAATGACCACTTCTCCGCCAGCCTGACCCACCTGATGGTGCGCATCACCGGCGCCAACGCCCTCCGTCTGAGCGCCGACACCGAGGCCCGCGTTGTCGAGTTGGCCTTCAACATCACCACCAAGCTCCGTCTCGACCCCGACATCCTACCCGCCTGGTTCAAGTCCCAGTCGCAGAATGGGGAGGAGAAACAGCCCCTGGGCGAACACGAGCGCTTCACGGGCCGGACCCAGAAGCAGGACTTCCCTCTCTTCTACCTGCTCATGGACTACATCCACCACGAGGGCAAGGTGGGCGACTTTGCCAGAACGGGCCTGCTGTACATCATCGAGGCCGCGTCGAGCTCCGTCGAGCTGGAGCAGTGGATTGTCGAGAGTGATCTGTCGACCTTGATGGCCACGGGCTTGGGTGCTCTGTATAGTCAGCTGAGCCGCAAGCTCGTCATCGACCATCCTTCCAATGCGCTCCCGGCCATCCTCGCCCTTTCCGACTACGAACATCCCAAACCCAATTACGAAGTCATCAGCTCTTGTACCTTTGAGTTCCAATCCCATCTGGAGACCTTTCTTTCCCATCTTTTGTTCTGGCAAGATGTCTTGAACCACTGTCGGTCGGTAGAGGTCAAGTCTTCCTTGCTCGAGCACTTCCAGGTCATCTTTTTGCAGCAGCTCTTGTAAGTCAAGTCTCCCCTCGTTTGCTAACATGGTTCCACAACTAACTCTTACAGATACCCATCCCTCCTCGAGTCGTCAGATATTGACGGCGGTTCCTCGGTGGCGGTCCTGACTTATCTCCGTCACATCCTCCAGTCTGTTGACCACCCCGACATGATCAATCTGATACTGCACTACCTCCTGGGTTTGCCCGACATTGTAGGATCCGTCTCGTCCGACTCCAAGGACGGCGTAAGTGCCGCTCGAAAGCGCAAGTCTATGGATCTTGCTACCATGATGGCCTCCAAGTCCGAAGCCGCAGACCCCTTGCTCTTCAACCTGGTCGATCTTATCCTCGCCTGTCTCCGATCCCAAAGCCTCCAAACCATCTACGTCACACTGCAGCTGGTCTCGGTGATTCTTAAGAGACATCACCGCTACGCAGTCATCACCTTGCTCTACACTGAAGGCGTACTGGGCAACTCGTCGTTTAGGACCACGGGCGCCCACGAGCAGGAAGTCGAGTACCTGATGGGCCTGGCCCAGACCATTGGCGGCGAGGACAACTTCAACGAGATTTACGACAGCGTCATCAAGGACACCATGATCCGCGTCGAGAACCACCCCTGTTCCATGAAGTTGATCACCCCGAAAGCGCTAGCCAGCAACCACAAGCAGCCCGCCATTCCCGACAGCTTACCCGGTGCGCCCAGAGACGTCCGCTCGCACACGCTGCACCCCGACGACCCCCTGCTCACCAGTGTCTTGGACCGGCTCGAGACATTCTTCATCAACCCCGTCGAGACCAACCTGTCGTTAACCGAAGTGATCTTCGACCTGGCCATCTGCGGGTACATGCATCTGGAGGGCTGGTTCCTGAGGCATCCGTCCAATTACACGTATGACGAAGACCAGGAAGCTCCTGCGGCCGAACCTCCAGCAGACATCGACCCCGAATCCCCCGAATACGACGAATACCAACAACTCCTCTCCATGCACCACTGCCGGCGCCGGCCGCAATGGTCCCGCGATTCACTCCCCCGGTTGTTGCGCATCCTGCAAACCCTCTGTGACGAAGTTGCTGCCTACCGTGACACCATCCCCCGGTTCAACGACCTGCTTCAACAACGTCGCGAAGCCTTCCAAACCGCCGACGGAGCCTCAATACCGCCCTCCGCCGCGCCCTCCGTCGCGCCCTCAGCCGCCCCTTCACGGTCGCGTACGCCATCCACACTGCAGCCACCCGCCCTACTCACACCCGGTCTGAGCCCCTCGGGTAATGCTGCGCCTGAGCGACCAACCTCCGGCCTCGGCCTAGAGTCCTTCGCCCAGCGCATCTTCTCCGACCTCTCCTCTACCGTCTCTGCATCTCCCAACCGCACAGCAAACAACTCGCCCCGTCCTCGCTCCAATACTACACGTACCGTATCTGAACGAACGAGCTACTTCACCAGCAACGAAGCCCCGCCTCCCCTACCACCTAGGAATCGGACGCCCAGCATGCTCGTCACTTCGCCACGCAAGGGAACGGGCGGCTTCGGCCTAGGAGCAAGCGGAAGCGCATTGGGCGGCGCAAGTGTTCCCGGCGCAGTGGCTAGTGATATCAGTGGCAGTGGGAAGATGGAGCTGGTGATGAGCCAGGCTAGGGCGTTCCAAGCTGTGGATCAGAGCATTTTGGCGAGACGAGTGGGAATCCCGGATGTTTCTGATGCCAAACACGTTGGTCCTAATCTCAATGGGCAATCCGACAGCAAGGCTGATGAGGAAGTGGAGTTGGACGAGAGGCAGGCCGGGGAGGGACAGGATGGGGCTGGGTTGCCAAGGATGACACTCCATCTCCCTCCGCCAAAGGGAGAAGATGGAGGATTAGATGCTTTGGAAGGGGATGAAGATGATGAGGAGGCGAAACCGGCTGTTCCTCCCAAGGATGATCTGCCTTCTTCTGCTCCTGCTGCCGATACCGACAATCCTGACGAGGCTGGCGAGGCTCTCGCCTCCTCCGAAACATCAGATGGGACCACCGACTCGGAGGGACAAAATCCCGCCACCGCCACGGCTGACGCTCAGAACCCCGACCAGCAACAACAAAAGACGGCCGAAGAAGACCAACAAGAACAACACGCAGCCCAGGAGACAGCTGAAGCCGGGAACAAAGAAGAGGAAGAAGCGACAAAGGCATCAGTATCCCATGTCCTGACCAACGTCATCATCCTGCAATCCTTCCTCTTTGAGCTGGCGAGCTTGGTGCAAGTTCGGGCGGGCGTGTTTGAGGAGGTTAGGTTCGTGTAAACAATAACAGGTACTTTGTACCTACCATGTTAGATACAGTATATATACTATAATGTTACCTCGTGTATGAAGTGCTCGTTCGCATCAACCTTCCGTATCCTGTTGAAGGCCCAGCCATTATGTCCATTTGCCCAAAAGTCAAGTAACATTTTCGGGGGAGCTATCGAACTTTAGTAGCACTTGTAGTCTTCTCGTTATTGCGACATGTCATTTTCTAGACTTATCCTCGTACGTGTATACGACTTCAATGTTATCAACAACTCAATACGACCAGTCATGAAAGCAAAAGGAAAGATCTCCGCGACTAGTACAATATCTATAATCCTATATTCTCAATCCTCTTCGTCCTCCCACCGTCTGCCGAGTATCTTTGCTGATTACTCTTCCTCCGTCGCCTTCAACGAACTTGTCCTCGTATCTCTCGATCCTTGTTGACCCCCCCTCCCCTTCATGAATATATAAATATATCACCATGCGCTATGCATTGGGTTGAGGTTAGATGTGCTGCTGTCATAAGTAGAGGTTGACAGACACGGGGTGTGACAGGGCCTTTGGTGTCACTTGTGGTCGTGCCATCCCCAACTTAAGGCCGATAGCGGAGGACGCAAGGGGCAACACGTGTTGCTCTCCGATGGAACTGTTGATGCTGATAGATTGGGGATGTCGAGACGGATAGGGTTACCGCAAACTTAGTATCATAAAGAAGTGGCATAATAACCTCTAGCAGATGTATTCGAAACAATTGTAATCGCCTTTTGTCTTCCATGTACCTACTGTATCCATGTCTTAGCCATACATATGCCCCTATGCCGTCTAGAACAATATAAAGTAGCTCGAAGCGATGCAACAAAGTCATAATCTTTGCAAACCCATCTTAGCCGACAACAACATAACAACGTGGACAGAACGAAAAGCAGTAGGCATACCAGGGAAGCAAAGCACCCAAGCACATTAGCAGAGCACCCATTGTCATTAGTCATCCACAAACCACCACACTAACTTGAGCAAGCACCACAACAACGATAACAACTGACAACCAAGTGAGACAAGCTGCAGGAGCCTTTCTGACTCACTCCTCACATCTACATCCATAACCATATCTGATGCTGAATCAAGTCCTGCAAGGCTTTGGCAAAGCCTCCATGTTTCCATCATTGTTCACGTCCAGTCTGGTGGCCCGTCTTCAGCCCCCACTCCATCCAGCTTCCTCATCGTCCCTTTTCTCCCTTGCGTTGCATATATCATGTACCAATCGCTTTTCCCCCACGTTCGTCCTCTGGAAGATGTATCATGACAACCCCTTGATATCCCTCTCTTTCTTTCTTTCCCAAACCATTTGCATCAAGAACAGATGTAGTTGCCAAAAATCCATTTCGCCATATCGAAACCAGTCGAACTAACTCCGTCCAACGCCATCCGCATGTGTCGCGTTCTATGACCGACCGAGCACGAAGGATATAAAAAAATCATTTCAACGCCGTAACCGCTTGGAAGACCAAAAAGCATGGGCGGTTATGCAGCATGCCAGAAGAAAAAAAAAAAAAAAACCACGGCACACAAGAGACAAAGGAGAATGTCGGCAGGCTATCGCGGGCCGGGTAGGGTTATCAAACAGAGGGTTACGGAGGCGCCCTCTCCGTAGTAGCGGCATCCTCATGAATGCGCATGTTGGGCAATTGCCCGGGCCCAATAAAACATTCTCAACGAGAACGTAGCACCAAGGTGTCCCAGGGATGGCCCAGTTATTTTTGGTTCTGCCTCTCGCTCTTCCAGATACCGGCACCGAGCGGTTTGCTGACGCCAAAGCCCACGCCAACGGCAAGACCAATAACGAGCAAACCGATCATGACCTTGACGATGATGCGATTGCGTTTGCTCATTTGTGCCAGACAGTTGCAGGTGTGACGGTTCATCTTGGCATCCTTCGCCTTTTGCTTCCAGTGGTCTTGGCCGGGCCAAACCTGGCACTCTGTTGTGGCTCCCTTTGTCGTTGTAGACTTCTTGACGCAGGTTTCATTGGTGACCATGGCTTCGATATCGGACTCGAAGGGATTGGCACGGGCACTGTAAGGGGTAGATACGTCTGAGGGACGCGATACTGTCATGTTCTTTTCGACCATGGGAGAGAGGCCGTCGGGGATTAGGGTATCGCGGGACGTCTTTGGCTCGAGGCGGGTCGTGGTGGTCTCAAGGTGCAGGCCGGCCTTGTTTCGCTCATGGTCGATGAGGGACGCCATGTTGGAACCGGGAGTGGGCGGTGGCAAGGGTCAAGTAGACGAGAGGAAGGGCTGGGGTGGTGGTTCAAGGCTACGTGGCTAGACGAGTAAAATCTAGTGGTCGGTTGGATTGGATAGTGTCGATGTTGGTGTGTTGTTGCCGACCGTGCTAGTCCACGAGCGTGATAGGGGATATATGACGGCGAAACGTTACCCGAGATGGCGATCTGGAAGGAGTTAGCTACACATCTTCAGCAGAGACGGAAGAGCAAGCACAAATGTGCGACACAGGGGCAGTCCGTTGGGAAGGAGTGACGATGTTGGTGGTAGGCACGGGTGAGTACAGCAACGGTCATGATCCATGATCCATCGGACAGAGAACACTGCAGTGTGCACAGACAGGAACGAAAGATAGAAAGAGCAAGACTTACCAAACAGGTCGTAATGTGATGACCGTTCTGAATTTCCCTTGGCTGAATTCGATGCACACGGCTATTATCTCGAGATCTGGTTGGACTCGAATATCGATCGACTGGCGTGAAATCAATTGAAAGACCAAAAGAAGGATCCCCGGCGAACAATCTCTCTCCACGTGTGGTCAGAGTGTAGAGATAGGTGAATGGTATGTAGGACACGACGATGGGGAGATGAGAGACAATGACGAAGACAAGGGAAGGGAAGGAGGGACAGGGCGCAGCGACCTTGGGATTTCCCGTAGTAAGATCACCTCAGTGCAAGGAAGACCGATTGAGGAGAAGTTGCACGAGACCAGGCTCACTCCAGCCGAGTCACGTTAGGTGGATAGCGGTGAATCTGGGGAGGGGAAGTGAAGGGAATGTCGCTGTCGTCGTCGTCGATGTCGTCGGTCGAACACCCGCCTGGTGAAAGGATGGGGATGACGATACCTGGAGAGATAGGTCCAGGTATTGCATGAAGACGGAGAGAGGGAGGACAACACGAGCAAGCAAAAAGTTGGAGTTCCAATTCAAGACGGGAGCCAGTAGGGGAGTAGCAATGACAGCAACGGGCAGGGAGTACCTATCTACCGGGGCCAGCCCAGGTTCATTCACCAAGTCGCAGGCATCATAGAAGGGAACCTCCAATCGGTTCACGCAAGGACGGGAGGGAAATGAGAAGGGGCAGGGGTACGTACCTGTTGGCACACTAATCAGCACATTTTTCCATTGCAGTGCCATCAAGAAGGTGCGCTGCGCACTGTCACCAACTGAAGTGGAAGTCACCTTACTAGTCCAAGTGAAGAAAGAGAGGTACGCAAATGCAAGTCAGTTTCTCTTTTCCCTTGTCTTTTTCCTTCCTGTGCTCCTTCTCTCCCCTGGTCCGCGTATATTCCTGTGTAGTTCACACTCCATTCACCAATTGGCGCCGCCCCCCCCCCCCTGAGAATACGGGAGGAGAGGCTTGGCAGGAGCTAGGGCCAAACAGGGGAAAGTTCATCTGAACAGGGGTCTACCTGCAGCAGTTGCAACTCGCGGCCACTCTTGGTTGAACGTCTTGGCTGAGCCGCTCGTTTGCGTACTCTGCCAATAGAAAGCCAGGACAAGTGGATCTCAACCAGCCGGTTCTAGACCCAGTTAATCCCATTTCCCTTTCCAGCTGCACGTCGCTTGTCTGATTGGCCTGAAAAAGGCCTTTATGGTGGGTAGCCCTGCTGCCCTGGACCATGCTAAAGTGGGCCACCCCACTACCGTTGGTACTTTGACTTTAACCTTCCCCCCGAGCGAAAAAAGGGGGCAATCGCTGTGCTTGATGATCGTTGAACATCATTCGACCTCAACATCCACAATGATTGACCGACAGAACCACCTCAAAAGCACGCAGCCGGCCGTGATGCACTGGAGGTGGGCTGCCGTGGACCATTTGCCGGTCGGCCTGTGCAACAAGTGGCTGCATCGACGGTCGGCGCAGTGTGCGCGGTGGCCCTGGTTCTTTGCGTTGATAAGACGCCCGCATAGCAAGCTGGGTGTAATTGGGTAGCTATCAATCCAATGTTCACCAGCCAAAAAGATTCGAGTCTTCTTTCAGACACTACCTTCATCATACCGTCTCTCGCGCGTCTATCTTGAGGCACTGCAAGTCACATTAGTTCAGCTGCAATGATCATCACCGGTAGCCGATCGAGGTTCCAGACAAGCCATGCTCAATCAACGACAACTCAGCGCCAGACCCTCACACACGTGCTCCGACATTCTAGACACATCGATGGTTCTTTTGTTGTGTCTTATCGTCCTTTTCCCCTTCCTTGTTATCTTCAGTGTTGGTCTAGGTCATCTACGTCTACATACAGTATGTACCCACGATACTGTGCCAACAGCAAACCCAGGGATGTGGGTAAGGACGGTTCCTTCTCCGGTAGCAACGCCGTTCCCTGAGGATTCAACTTTGCCGCCATTGGTTCTGCCAAGGCTCGCTTCTTATTTTTCGTTACGTGAGTTCCTCACATCTCCACTTTGTTTGTTTTCTCGGTCTGTTCACGTTTCACATCTGGGATCATCATCAATCTTTGAACAATCAGGTTCCATCTAATTCAACTTGTCTTCGTCTTGAACGGCTTCCAGAAAATAACACCGAAGTTTAAATCGTTATCCTGAACCATCAGTGCTTCGCTAGTCAACGTCATGAAATAGGATATGTAGCTTCACGATCCTAATCGCCCGGTACCCCTCTCTTCGGCTTCGTCCCCGGTCCCACCACTCGCACCAACAAAAGCCTGGGGCGGTCTGCACGGGAAGCTATCTCTACTCCATGAGCTTAATCCTACCTCCCTGCCACTTAAATCCTGCCAACTTCCTCAGGTCCTCCTCCCACCATTAACTTTATCGCCCACGAGAACCACGCGGCGCATTCCGGTACAATGCGGGGAAAAGGAACGCTAGCCTAAAGAACTATCGACCATGGCTTTTGCCGCTAGTCAAGAAGCATTCCTCCTTCCTTATTCTTCACGTCAACCCTTCAAGGGCGAAACGCAAACTCACACGGTTTGGGATGCGGCCTCTTCCCAAAGAAATAACCTCCAAATCAGGTAAAAGCCCACATTCACAGACGCAACTCTGATCGAAAAACGGGTCGCCCAATTCATTGCACGATATCAACATTGAAGGCCAAACACTTTCAGAGATAGTTGAATCGCAACCTACGTTGTGCAGAGCAGATGTCGTCTGTCACCCTCTGTCAAACTGCCAGCACCAAAGGGTCTCGCGTCGTCCGAAAGTTCGCGCACACACACATCTACCTCATTGTCTCTTTCTGTGAAAGGCCGTTGGTGTTCCTGATCTCCACCACATCTTTGTGCCACACACCATCATCATCGCCAGGTTCTCTCGTTATACCGTCGGAGATCTCCTCGTCGTTCAGCGTCTGCCATTCCACTTTGGTCCCAAGTTCGCCTTTGTCATTCTTCAAAGCACATGTTTTGTGCATGTAGATGTGGATTGTAAGGACTCACGATCCCACCCCCGCTATCTGATGCCAGATGCATTTCTTGTACGTTCTTCATCATCTTCCAAAAGAGTTTCTGGGTGCAAAGTGCGTTTGATAACGTCCGAGGGGTCACTCTCGGGGAATGAGAACGGTCCAAGCACATACCCTGCTTCCATGGGGGAGAGCCGTTGCTTATACACTTTGCTTTCTTGTGCTGCGAGAGGCATCTTTTGCAGGCCTGCCATTTTCACTCCCATCCGAGTGATTCCACAAGAGATGATTACGCAATGCGTTCCTGATCCCATAAAGATGGCAAAAAAAAAAAAAAAAAAAGAGTCCGCCTCACGTGAGGCTTACTGAGCCGGCATGAGGATTGAGATGAAAGCCTATGCAAGTCTCAGGATGCAAGTGTTTTTTACCCTCAAATCACCTTGTTGTCACCTGTAGCAATTATCTCGGCTTGCTGTATGGAAGCAAACTTCAACATAGTGAGGAAAGCACCTAGCTCCTCTCACTTCCCTTAGTTCCTTCCGGGCCTGGTGCGTGAGATGAAAGATGCTAATCCGGTCAAGGATTGCTCGGTGTGTCCTTCCTTTTTGCCTCTCGTGATCCACCCGGAGCTTGTGAGAAGGTAGTTGACTACCGAGAGCATAGTTTCATCGTTCAATGGTTACTCTCTTGATCATCGCATTTTACTCACCTTGTGTGACGGGATTCCACGACAGGCACCCATTCTCGCAGAAACAAACCAGAGGAACTCCAAACAAGTGTCTGAGCATGAACCGAGGGACAAGAGGGACACAAGTTGCTGAGAATAATGACGACCTCGGACAAGAAGAGAGGTAAGGGTTCACAACAAAGTTCATTCAAGGGATTTCAGGCCGAAAAAGAGATCGAGCGTGAACAAACTGCTGTCGAGTCTCCGTCGCCTGATGGTTCTAGCCTCAATGTGAGTCTTGCAACAACATAGTTTGCTCCAGAAATCACGCCTAAGCTCGCGGGGGTACTCTCGCCGAAATGTCGACAAGTTCATAAGGGTATTGTTTTCCATGCTGAAGTCCTTGGGAAGCGCTGTTGCTCGCTGTACAATACTTGGATCAGGCAGTTGCTGTACCAAAGGGGCGAGGCCAACACTTGCTGGCGCAGACTATCATGACGTCGAGATATATGGACAGTAAATCGCGAGGCTTCTGGATGGATTGATGTGAGCGAGAAGTCATTACTTTCTTTGAATCAAGCTCAGTCCCTAAAACCTCTTTCGTCTCACGATCTCAGATCACCCATCAAGATGTTTGGTTATTTTACTTCCAGGCTGCTTTTGCTCATGTGTGATCTTATCTGGTAATGTTTCTTTTCCATCTCAACACCACTACGTTCATGTCTTGGAAGCCTTTCCTCACATGAGCTCTCTCATGACGAGGTTGTTCGTCTCAACTTCCTGTTGTTTGCCTCTAGGCTGCCACACATGAGTAGGAACTCGATGACGAGCAGGCTATCATCCAAACCTCCAGCCAGAAGGGTTCTCGCGAGGATCGTGAGGATCATCCACCCAGACAGGTATAAGACACCCTTGTTCATTCCGTCGACATCCATTGAAATCTTCACTCTTTCAAAACGTTCACATTCATCTCACAAAGCTGTCTCTTCATTCACGATTATTCAAGTTCAACATCTGTCCAGAGCTTCTACACTCCCTCAAGATGCGCCCCATTTGCATCAGCACTATCCTCCTAGCGTTGGCGCCCATTGCCATCCTCGGCAACCCCGTGCCTATTCCCAAGGCCGGCGTCACCACAAATGACCATCACGGTCTCACCGGTTCCAAGGTGACTTTTCCCCCGTCAAACCCCAATCACCATCAAGACAAGCTAACTAACACCTCCCAAGACCATCAAACTGAACCGTGGCCTTGCCAACCGCGATGACCACTACCCTCTGACTAAACCCGTCGATCCCGGCGACTTATGCATCAACGCTCATGCCACCGTGATTTGCACCCCCGGCGGAGAGAATAATCCCAACTGGAGCCAGAACACCAAGCGCTCCAAGGCTGACGACTCGGCTGCCGTCGAGGCCGCCCTCGCCAAGGCAGCCGCCAAAATCGAAGGCAGAGATGACACCGATCCCCACGAGTGGGACTGCAACTCCACCTCCCTCAGACAGTACCAGTGTACCGGCGGTCCCGATAACGAGACCTGCATCTTCGACGACGGCCGTAAGGTCTTTTGCACCAGCAACCAGAAGACTACTGCCATCCAGACCAATGCCAGAGACGGCAGTGGTCCCGACTTCACCTGCGTCACTGACGCAAGGGGAGTTTGCGTCTGCACTGGTGCTGATGTCCGCTGCGTCATTAAGAAGCAGGGTGGTGCTACTTGCAGCTTTACCGGCCCTGATGGTTCCGACGACGACGCCAGCAAGTACAAGGTCAATACCGAGCGTCTTGCGGCTGTTCTTTCCACGGTTGCGCCCAAGCCCATGGACGACAGCGACCCCTTCGACGTCAACCCTAATTACTCCTGTTCTCAAATCTCGGATTGGACTTGGTCTTGTGGTTTAAACGGTGCTGGTCCCAGCAATCCTAGTGGAAACAGTCGTGCCTCGAATATTGAGCATTATGACCCCGGTCAGGGCTGTAGCCAGCCGCAGGGTTTCTTTGGCGGTTGTGACGAAAAGTCTGACTCTCACGAAAAGATCGAGGTAGATGATATTACCAATGCGAATGTCAGTGGGTCCAACGTCTCCTGCGTCGACGTAAGTCTTCCCCTCCCCTATTTTCCACCCACTCACCACTAACATCGACCCAGATGACCGACAACAACAAGCTCCCCTACCCTTCCGGCTTTGACGACTGCAACGCCCTCCAATCCGCCTTTCTCTCGCCCAACAACACCCTCTTCATCCCCGACCCCGACGTCAACCCCCCCTCCACCAACCCAAACGACTTTGTGCTCTCCTGGTCGACCGACTCCAAGACCTGCAAACATGCGGCCCACAACACCTGCCACCTCTCCATCTGCAATTATGCAGTCACCGCTGGCGTAACCGTACCCGTCAAAATCCCCAAGGCAGTGATCAGACAGAACATGGGGATGGTGCTAGATAAGTGCGTGGAGCAGCAGCAGGTGGGCGGGTACGTGTACCCTGAATCGTCGATCGATTTGACTTTGGCGTTGGGGACGCTGGATACTACGCAGAGCTATGGAAAGAGGGATGTGGTTACTATCGATGAGAATTATGATCCTGGTCAGGGATGTAATCAGCCGCAAGGGGTTTTGGGGGGTTGTGATGGAAAATAAGGGAAAGGATGTTGACTGCCACTGAGTAGATGAGAAGAAGGCTATCGGCAATGGAGCTTCGATGATGGTGATTATAATCCGGATGAGAAACTGCAGTGTGGTGGAAGTCTTTTTCTGGTATGGCAAGGTCAGGTGAGAAAGGGATCGGACTTGACTGGGAGTCTGGTCGCAATCCTGGGAGGTTCCTTGGGATCTTGACCATTACCTACCTCTACTTATAACCAACCAAAGCTAAAGCTCGAGCGAAGGGCAACTTGACCCCGGGTAGGTTCATCGGGACTCTTAGCTCGAAGGATCTAGCCAGAATGCGTGATGGCGATAGCTCGACGGCTTGACGACGGAATATCCGACAGTCTCTGACGTGAACCAGATAGCTGACATATATCAAGGCTTGATGTCATCCAACATCAAGTTGCCTGAAACTCCTTTTTACCCTCAAGACCCCAGTACTCGTGCTCAATACTCGTGCATTATCTAGCTTTTTCAATCGTTATAGGTGGAAAAGTGGTTGACGCTTGCCATACTTGCTTTGGGAATAAATAGGCTCGCAGTTTCGCCAAGTTGAAGTGTCAAATCAGCGATGAAAACAGCCGAGGGACAGCTTCGAAGCCAGAGGAAGTGAGGGGGTCTTGTCAGATATGCCTGGCGAACACTTGAGCTATGGGTTTGCATGTTGTAATAAGGGTCGAGATCGTCTGGAGCGAGAAATATGTGCGGTCCACCTGCAAGAGAAGCCATTAACTAGAAGAATGTGAACCGCCATGTTCTTGTGACCACCGAAGATGTGGTTACCACATATCTCCTCGGGCGTTTGACGTGAAAAATTTTAAGGTTTCGCTAGATTTCTGCATTCCGCCACTGAACTTCTCCCAGGGAGGGCGACTTTGCCAGCCCATCGCGAGCCGGCACCGATGGCCTGGTTCTTTCACTCTGCCCTCAGGTCCGCGTTCATTGTCCACGCGGAACGCAAACGGAAGGCACGCGTGAATGGGACTTGTTCCATCTGAACCTTTCCAGTTCAGCGCCAGCGAAATCTGGTCCCAAGCAGATGGACGGAAAAAAACAAATTGTCCCGTTCTCCCTCCTTTCCTTCTTTTCTCCTCAACACCAACATTTTATCACCAGCCATATCTTGGTGTCTTCATTTTGGCCGGCAACTTCTATCGCAACGACACAGCAGCGCTACAGTACAAAGTACCTCTACATCCAGCCTACTTGCACCAGCCACACCTCCTTATCGTCCTTGCCAAGCCCTACGATAAGCCAGCGCTGCAGTGCGTCACCATCATAACCACGGGGATGTCTCACCACCACTCAGCCTGGACCGCGAACCGGTTCGGATCTCGTCCCGGCCACCCTACCGATCCGCGCCGCCATCACTGGAACGCCATCCAAGATTCTCTTCACCCCATCTACCCGCGCCCTCGTCCCAACATCCAGATGGATTACCACGACGACATCCTGCCCGCGCCGCGACTGCAGGATCACGTTGACACCTTCTTTGGACCAGTCAGTGACGGTGGAAGTATTGTATGTTTTTTCTCTTTTTTTTTTCTTCTTTTTTTTTCTGTTTCGTTCCCTCCCTCCTTCACTCCCTTCAGTTCCTAACCCTTCCCTCTGGCAAAAAAAAAAACAGAACAAAGACGCCCACTTCACCCCTCTTCACCTCCACGCCTCCCACCACGCCGACCTCTTCGACGACTTTACGCGCGACCGCCTCCCCGCCTCAGAAGACATCTACGTGCCTCCGCACCTCCAACCGCTCAATCCCGAAGACGAAGATGACGTAGTGCCCGATCAACATGCTGCCTTCGGTATCCAAAAGGCTACCCAAAAGACGCGCGAGCCGGCCTGGAGGGATTTGGGACTGGATGAGCTGATGCAGCAGGGTCCTGGAGCGCCCGGGGCCGGGTTGGGACTGGGAAATGGAGGGGTGGGTGGTGCTAGCACGGCGGGGGTTGCGGGTGGTGGAGGACCGGGAGCAGGGAATGGAGGGAGGAGTAGGGTGGCGAGGAAGAAGATGAGGGCTGGTGGGCATGGGGGGTTGCCGAGGTGAATAATGTCGAAAAGGATGGGAGGAGGGATGGCGATAATGATGATGAGCCATATGGACTGCAAGGGGACACGGCAGATGAAGAAAGCATCGTTATAGGATGCGCAGAAGAATGGGACACGAGGAGATGAATGGGTATGATTCACGATGACGGACGGACAGCTACCGAACATTTGGGGTTATCGCATGGGCAGGAGTTTGAGTTTCCCTTTTGCGACTCGGTAATGGTCAGCATTCACATGGAGTTGGGAGGGTTCAAATTATATGGGTCAACTTGACGGGGCCTGGATCACGGAACTCCAACATTACCACAGACGGCTTGTTGGAAGCGGCGTATGGCGACATGGCTAGGACGGCGCAAGATTGCTTTTCAGAGATATCTCGTAGTCTTTGTTGTTAGAGTCGTGTACCCGAAGCAACACAACTTTCCTCTCCAACGCATGTGGTTTCTTCAGTTCGAGTGAGTTAACCATGCTGCTCACTCGACAAATGCGCCTCTTTTATTCATAGACCTTCATTGGACCTGTAATGGTTATTCGCATATTGGATGCCATCGTAACCGCTTAACGCCATGCTAAATGCCCAGAGCCAAATCCCGAAAAAAATCCCAAACATGCGTCTCTTCAGTAATTCTCCTTCCTTTCAACCAGTTTATACCCCGTTTTTCACCTCCCTTGGACCTCATCAACTCTTAGCCCCAATCAACGCCTCCCGCTCCAACACCTCCGGCTGAAACTTGACCAAGAAAACCGTTCTTCCAGGCCACATCTCCCCCCCCYCCCCTCTCCCACCATCCGCCCCCGTCCCTCCTCCACTGCCATTACTCCCGCCGCCACTGGTATCCCCAACCGTATGCGCCGTCACCCTCGCCGGAAACCCCGCACCATCACAAACCCCCTCTATTATCCCCGCCGCAAACGCCGCACAATTCAACTGGCTCATCTCCTTAGGCACACTGATATACGCATTCACCAGCGGCTCGTTGTCAATAATCATGAACTCGTCGGGCGTGTCGGGGTTGGAAGATTTCTCAAGTCGATCGGCTTGTCGCCCGAAGAGGTGCGTCCAGACGTTGATTTTGATAAAGTGTAGGAGGGCGATAATGTTCAGTGGGCGGAGTTGCGTGCGGGGAGGTTCGCGGAAGAGAAGGAGGTCGAGGAGTTTAAGACCGATGGGGTGGCCTTGGAGGTTGAGGCTGTGAAGCAAAGTATTGGGGTTAGTAGCTGGTCTGGATGGATGGATGGATAGATGGGCTATGGCAAATCTTGTAGTGGGTAAGGAAGAAGTCCGCGCTGACGACAGCTTCAAAACAGCAGCACGACCAAGGCGACCAAACAACAATGTGCGGGCAAAGAAAAGAAAAAGGCATACCGTTTCTCCAACTCCTGAATGCCCGTCACCCTCCTCTGCGCATACGACACCATCTCCGCAAACAAATACGCAAAGGCCGCTTTGCTTAGCTCCGCTGTCTTGGTGCGGTTGAGCGGCCGGTGATAAATCGTCTTGCCGTTCGACGGGTATCGGAGCCCGGGATCCCCTGCGCGCCCGCCGCCGCCGTTGCCTGCTCCGGCTGGTAGGTGGTTGGACATGGCTGGTGTAGCGCTGGTGTCGAGGACGTGCGTGGTCGATGGAGGAGGCGGTAGCGTAGGTATGTGAGCGATGGTAATGGTGTTGTTTGTGTATGATATCGCCAATGAACCGGTATCGCGATTCTGTAGACAGTTATACTTGGTGGGCTGGATTTCGTTGGACGTTTAGGATCGTGGGGGGACGAACGGCCGCAAGTTGACGAGGGGACTCGGGAGCTTCAGGTGTCAGTGCCCTGGGTGAGCGAAGCTACGGTAGCCGCGATTGATTGTGGCTTGGTAGGGTAAGTGGATCCGGCGACAGGAAGGTACCTTGGAAGTACCTGTACTGCCTGCATCATTCTGCACGCTCACGCAAAGTACTCTACGTACATGCCAAATTCCACCCAGCGATGGCATCCAACAAGACCAACAATAATTGAAGCGTGCTTCAACTGTTCAGAGGTGGATAATATTCACTATCTCAAAGGGGCTCATTCATAACCCGCATCTACTAAACGGACTATTGAGGGACGGTTCGTCTACAATCAGGTCTTCGTATAATAGTTTCCTAACCTCTTATTAATTAGATAGGTAGTACAGCCCTACAACTAGTTAGGGCGTTTTGCCAAGTAATACTCTAATTAATTAACTCAGGGATAATATTTCTAATAATCTACGCTAAAATATATTAAGTCTTTCCTTTTCTAAAAATTAGTTGGCTAACGGGTCTAGCAAACAGTTAGTAAATACTTAGTACCCGTATTAACTAATTATTTACATTATAACCCTCCTACTATTCAATTTTAATTTTCTACCTTCAAATTTCTACTATTATTATTATTATTACTGCGATTCAATCTCAATACCTATTTTACTACCAAATAAATTATCGTAATAGCTACAAATATATATTATTAAAAAGTAGTAATTTCTTTACCCGGTAAACGATTAGTAAGTTAGCCTACGTAGGGTATAAGAATCTCTCCTCCCTCTATTTCCTTTAAATTTTAAATTTTCCTTTCTATTTATTACCAATTTAAAATTCTACCTTCGAAAGAGAATTAATAAGAACCTAAGGGATATTATCCTCCTTATTACTAACTTAAAATTTTACCCTCGGAAGAAAGTTAATAAAAACCTAGGAATATTAAATATATTATCCTCTTTATTACCAACCTAAAATTCTACCCTCGAAAGAGAATAAATAACAATTTAGTATTAGGTATTACTTTAGATTCGATAGTAGATATAGATCCCGACTTTCTAAATCGTTTAATATAATTAACCCTCCCTTATTTATTTACTTACTATTACTAATATATCTTTGCAAATTAATAGATTTCTTTTATTCTAAACGTTTCTTTCTAGGGGTTTCTTTCTAGGGGTTTCTTTTTATTATTATAAATATATTTACTAAATATTATAAAATATATTATTAATATAAACCCGAACCCGAATTTACCTATAAGTAAAATCCTAATAAATTTGTATAAAGTTATAGAGAATATTATAATAATACTATTAAGGTATATTTTTTTCTTTTTTTATTATTCCTTAGCCTGTTCCTTTTAATTAATTAATTAATAATATTTATTTAATAGTAAATCTTTAAAAATACGTAAATCCTACTAATAGAATTCTAATATACTATATCGTTTTACTACCTACGGGTAAATAGAATACCTAATAATAAGTAATATTATAATCCAAACCGCAAGGGGTTATAGGTATAATTTAGGTAGTATTAATTGGCTAGCCTATTAAATAATTAATATTATTAATAAGCTACGTAACGTAAAAGAAATACCGTTAAACGTTCTCCTCCCGGGATATTACGACCCGCTTAAAGACTTTAATATTAATTTTAATTTCGAAGCGCTTCTTTATTAAGACTATTACTACTTCGACTTTTCCAATCTTACCCTTAACCCTAACGAGTTATTATCGTTCTAATAATTTTAATTTAATAATACTAATCTAATTGAATCGTCGATTATAAAGAAGATTTTAATAAATTACTAGAGTAGGTACTATAACCCTTCCTACCTATAATACTACTAATAGTATTACTAATAGTATTGCCCCGGGTACTATTACGTTAAAGATTAGTAGTACCGGCCTTAATACTAATTCTAATACCGGTTCTAATATAGCCGTCTCGAAGAATTGTTAATATTGATAGGTAAATTTAAAACTGAAATTACATTATATATTCAATTACTCCTTTCTTTCCTATAAGAAAAAATTCGTAGGTATATCTATGTAAAATTATAGATTCAAATATAATTAACTATACTTTTTTACTTAGGACTCTCCGGATACTACTATAGCCCGCCGCTAAATTAATTAGATTTAGTAGGATTATTATCGTTGTCGCTATACTAATTAAGAAATTTCAATTATACCTTCTCTTAATAATTAAAAAAAAATATAATACTAGTATTTATAATAAGAATAATAATTAGAATAATAATAAAAATAATAATTATTTTAATTGTAGTTTAAATTCTAATCCCGACCTAGATCCCGATTTAAATTTAAACGATAATAACTATTTCTTCTACCTAATATACAATATTACTCGGGCTATTACAAATAAATATATTGAGTTTGGATTTTATAGATATTACCGGCTAAATATACTATATAGTAATACCGACTTTAAAAATAAATTCTATTTACAATATTAGAGGGTATTAATACGAAGGTTATTCTTTAATTTCGAAGGGGAAGAATTCGAATTTTATAATATATATCAAAATCGTAATAATAATCCCCTACCTCCTTCTAATAGGCCGCCCTCACCCCGGCCTCTATTACTTCGCCGAAATTATAGTCTTATCTAAAGACCTAATCCGGATATATAGCTAGTAAGTAATTTTAAACAACTAGTACTACCTTCTCCCTTCCGGCCTCGCCACTTCCTAAGACTTCCAAGCGTTAAATTTAAACGGGATCTACTATATTAACCTAGAGACCTTCTAGTAAGAGCTATTATTAATATTGATTTTAATTTAATTAAAACTTTCGAAGCCGTACAAAAAAAAAACAATATAGAATAATATTTATATTATAAAGAGAGGTGGTTTGATATATATATAACCGCCGGGTATTGCTATTAATATTATAATTGTAACGACTAAAGGGTTCCTAATAATCCTAAATATTTCAACGCCTAGAATAACCTGGATTTTAACGATATTCCCGACTTCTTACTACCCTTCAATCAAATTAAAGAACAATTTATTACCTATATTTATATTTTTATCGATATTTAGGTTATTAAAGGTTTCTAATATAAATATTCTAGCTATATTATTAATTTCTTTCGTAATATTAATTATATTTATTATTAATTACTTTAACTCCCCCGGGAATTAAATATTATAATTCTCCGGCCCCGCAAACTTAGGGATAAGCTCTATATTACTTAGCGAATTAAATAAACTATAACAATTAATCCTATTAAACTTCGTATTTAATTTAATTATTTAAAGTAGTACTACTTTAGATATAAAAATATCGAAGTAGTAGAGGTTCAATTTAAAGAATTGGAAGCGCTTTCTAATAGTAATATATATAATAAGTTGGCTATTTATAAACTTAACCTTAATAATTTCCCGGATAACGAGGATTTTAACCTAAATTAAGAGGGTAATAATAATATTAGTAAAGAAGAGGATAATATTTTTAAACTGGAAATCGCCGCTCTCCCTAATTTTATTACTAATTAAGTAAATATAAAACAATTTTATTAATAATTACAAAATAGGGGCCAATAAATATTAGATACTATACCAGTTCAATTAATATAACCTTAACCCGTTAGTTAATATCTTCTAGTTTGACTATTTATTAAACCCGGCCTATTATATAATAACCTTATACGTAAATAGGATAAATCTCAGCTAATTCTATTATAGGTATTCCCTATACTCTATTCCGAAGGGAAAACTAACTTCGTTAAACCTTATATACAATTAATTAATTATACAAACTATATTAAATATATATTCAAATAGTATAACGGACGGTTTATTTAATATTATTAATTTCTATTTATTACGTTTCATACTTTAATACGTAAGTAAGTCAATTCGAAGTCGGCCTTTTTTATTCGGTCCGGTTGTAGTAGTATAAATAATAAAGGTTTAGTTAATATCGAAGTATTAAGGGAGGTAGTTAAATCTAATGCTCTAAAGGTACGTCGGCTTCTCAATTCGGTTATACGGTTCTCTAATATAATACGGGGTATACGGCTATACTAGATACGTAAGAGCTATAAACTATATATTTATATATAGGCTTTAGGTATGCCGGCTATATTTATAATATTTAGTACGGCCGATATATATTAGGAAAGTCTTACTCGGTATATACCTAATTATAAAGAGTAAAAAGTTAATTCTTAGCAAGACCGTAATAAAATTATAAGGAAGAACCTTAAAGAAAACCCCTATATCGCCGTATACTACCTCTAATAACAATTTAAACTATTCAAATAATATATTTTACTACTAAAATTTAAAATCGAAAATTAGTAGTACCGTATTAAATTTTAGGTAAGAGGTAGTAATTATAACTATAGTATTTACTAGGTGCTATATATTAAGGTACTTAAATTGATTAACGAAAATGCCTACTATAAATTTATAAAATTATAAGGTTATTATATTACCGCTTTCAACCCGGAGCTAGAAAGAGTTATATAATAGGGTAAAGGCAATCCTCTATTTATTATTATTAGTAATAGCGTAGAAGAAGAAAGTATATACTCACCTACCTTCGACCTCCTATCCTATATAATTAACCGGATACAACGATATAGCCGGTATATTAATAATTATTACCTTCGTATTAAGCGGCTCAATTAAAGTACTCTTCGTTTTAGGGATTTAATATTTAAGGTTTATAAATTTCACTTTCCTAAAAATTACTATCCTAAAGTATATTTTATATATAATTTTAACCCAAAGTATTAATTATATAATAAGGTAAGGAATAATAACCGTATAAACAACTATAATCGGACTATTATATTAATATAGCGTACCAATATAAATATCTAGTTATATATTAATTATAACGCTGTTATTAATTATATCGCTAAATACTATTCGAAAGTAGAAAAGTAGTTAATACCTTTTAAAGAGATTATTTAATAAATTACTCTTCAAATCACTTCTAAAAATTATATTATTTCCTTTACTACAAAAATAATAAACTAATTTATTACTAAACGTAACTAATCAACTCAAAAAATCAACCATTTACTCCTTAATTTACTACTTAATGAAAGCACTCGTATAATCGTTAATATAGATTATTATTATCCTAATAAAATACTTAAATATAATACCGGTATAGTTATTAAATCGGGTAGTCAACAAATCTAAATTCGAAATTAATATACCAAATACCTATCTCGCCCTAATAACTTCGAAAACATTAACTATTTTAAGTAATTTACCCGATTTAATAATAATTACCGCTTAGGAGATTGTACTAAGAAGAAAGTACTTAATTATTACCCGATTTATAAATCCAATAATAATACCTAATACGAAAATTAATATAAAGTTAAATTTATATTATAATATCCGTATCGTAATTAAATTTAACTTTTTAAGGTTCTCAACTATAATAGTATTTTAGAAGAATATAAGACGTATTCTAATATACTTTTAGCTTGTATAAAAATTTACGTAGGGGATATAAATTATTTTAATAATTACTATAGTACTATACCTAATAGAGAACCTAATAATAAATTTGAACCGCCCGTTGAAGAAGTGAGGTAATAAGAACCGTAGTAGGTATTAGCCAAAGAACTTCCCGCTTATTAACGAATTGAAGATAATAGGTATTTTGGGATATTTAGGTTCTAAAATTAAAATGTATTATATAATTGGTATAACTACTTCGAATATTAAAATCTATTACCGTTGGCCCAAAATTATTAGCGTAATATAAAAGCCGACAATGCCTATTTAATAGCAAATACTTTTACTATTATTGCCTCGGCTATTAATAATCTCAACCTAGCCTAAACGGTTATCTTTGATAAATTTATTACTTATTACCAATCTATTTTAAATTATAATAATAATATTTAAGAACTTCTACGTATTTTACTTCTTCTTTTACAAATTAATAGCCGTAGAAGTATTAATAAATTATATTTTATTAAACTTCTATTTTTTAGATTAAAATAAATAGCTATAAATTGTAGGAAAGGTAATTTTATTATCTATAGTACCCCTACTAGAGTAATAGCTAATAATATCGATAGGTAGACTTTATACTCCTTATTCAAGCTTCCTATCGTACCTAAAAATATTAACCCTAATAATCCCGAACAAGCTATTACAACTTTAAAAAGTATTAACCTTATTTATCTACAAATTAAATTACAACTTTACTAATACTTTATTATTAATAAGAAATCGATATTAAGACTTCGTATTCTTAATTTCATTAACTAGAAGCTTCGATAAGTTTTTCCGGAATTTCAAAATAAATTATTCGGTAGCAGAAGTATCCTTCTACTTGGTAATTTCTATTAATTAGCGCTAATAATATAGAAATCCCTTTTTTACAATTAATAAGTCTTATTAACGTTCGAAGCTAATAATTGTAATTACTATTATATTTTTAATAAAATAGTAAAATTATAATAAATTGTACGATAATAGGGTAATAATTAAGCGCTATTTAGGGATATACTTGAAAGATTACGAAATAATTAACCTATTCGTTAATATTAGAATTTATTATATATTCGAATAAAGACGTAATTATCGAATAAAGAGGCTATACAATTCGAGTATACTCTACGAATCTACCCAAAATATAATAATATAGCTTCCTACAATATTAAGTATATAAAAACTTTATATTAACTATACTTTATACTTCTTACTAACTATAAGGGAGCTAGTACTAAAGACGTAGACCCTATAGAAATTAATAATCTACAACTCAACCTCCCTTTAATAATAGGAAGCCGGGTAATACTTACTAAGAATCTCTAGACTAAGGTTGGCTTAGTTAATAGTATATTAAATACTATTTCTAATATTGTTTAGGATACTAACTTCCTTAATTAAGAGATATATAATAAAGAATACCCTAAAGGTACTCCTTTTATTATATTAGTCAAATTTAATCGGTATATTAGACCTTACTATTTTCCTAACTAAAAAGACTAAGAAAGATTCGAAAATATAATCCCTATATTCCGGATTATACGAGACTTTATTTCTTATAGGAATGCCTAGTACAAGAGGATATAATTCCCCTTAATAATTATACATATTATTATAATATATAAATTATAGGGTTCTACATTCGATATAGCTATATTAGATATTTCCAAAAAGGACTTTCAAGCCGGGCTTATATATATAACTTACTCCTGGGTTAAGACCTTAGAAAGATTTATATTTAACAAGCCTTTTAATTTAAATACTCTACGAATAACTTCAAATTGTATTTTTATTATATAGATTATTAATAAGGCAAGGAGATTACTAGAGAAACTTCTAATCCCAATTTAAATACTAAGAACCTAGGCATCCGGTATTACCACTTCTAATCCTATACCGGCCTTAATTATATATATAAATATAATAAGTAATATTTTTAAGCGTACCTTCTTTTATAAATTAATTGTATTTGCAATACTCTTTCTATTTCACTACCTACATTATAAAAATCTTTATCTATCTCTTTCTTTCTCTCGTATTCAACCTTTTCTTACTTTTATTTAATATTAACTAACGCTATTATATTAATAATCTTTAAAAACAATAATCTTAAACTCGAGGAGCGCCTTAACGATATATTGAAAGAAGAAGAAAAGCGCCGGGACTTACTCGCCCTTAAGCGCCAACGTACTACTACTAATTGGGTTGGTACTAAGACGGTATTACTAATTAACAATGAATTTATTTATAAGTAAAAGACTACAGCTACCCTCAACCTTTATCTCCCTATTCGGCTAAAGTAATATATTACTTTTATTAATTACAATTCAATTTTTTCTAATTAGTAATTTAAATAGTAAAAAAAATAAAAAAAAGAGTTTAAGAGTTACAAAACGCACCCTACCCGAATACTTTATAGTAGTCAAAGCCTTAAGCCACCGTCTATAATAATAAGGGATAATACGTCTTATATAAGCCTTAATTTCACTTTACTATTACTATAGGGTTTTATAGGTAGGATTTCCCCGGTTCGGTTACCCTAATATAGATAAGATTGGAATATAAGATGAATTTGAGAGAGATTAATAGTATAATAATTAAACGTTTAACGAAAAACGAGTTATTAATACGGAATTGAACGCGAGAACTCTTTATATATTTACATTAGTAGCGGTAGGAGCGTCCTCTATACCGCTATACCACAAGCGTCCCTATAGCACCCCCGGGGGGGCTAGTAATAATAGGAATCGTTAAAGTAGATTATATAATATAATTAGATAGTTCTAAGAGTATTTACTATTAATAAGTGAAATAATAGAAAGTCTCGCGAAAAGGGTCAAATCTAGTAATGTTTTGGCTAGTATTGTGCCTTTGAGTCTGAGTATATAATGCCAAGGAACCTTCCCGTTTCTCGTCTTGGCATTTCTTAGCATATGAATTCTATTGGCTCACGTAATGTAGATCTAAAGCACGCTTCAATATACAGCGGGCGTTGCTTGAAGTCGGGATCCAGCATCGCACCGGTATCTGAGAACTATTTTACGAGCATAGAGGTACTCAACCCAGGTTGAATGATTGTAGAACGAACCCTCCGACCTAAACATTACTGAAAAATAAAAGATACTGGTGGGGGAAGACAATGGAGCATTGGAGCGTGCTCTTGTGGTGTTGTCGCCCGCTGTTCTCAAATCCACATAACGACCTCTTGTTTCAACCTTTGCACCCTTTCACCACGCCAACTTTCAATGCTCAGCAAGCGTAGCAATGAAATCAGTAGGTATCATATGTATCGTATAGTGTTCTCCCGCCGCTAGAAACTCGACAACCCTTTCTATCGTACTGCAATAAGCCTATATCCACTTTCACCTATCACCACACTCCCTCTCCCTCTATGATTGATCGTCCTCTCGTTGCCCTACAATGTCTACCAACGAAGCTGTCAAAGCTGCTCTGTCCCCCACTGGCACAACTTGCTCACTTCCCTCCCCATCCCATTCACCGCATCATTCAAGGTAGGTCGAAACTTGTTCATCAACACCACCTTTTTCCTTCGACAACCACCCATCTCATCCTCACTGTTGCTTTCCCTATCGCGTTTTCCCCCCGCCATCAATGTCTTGCTATTCGGTCGGCTACACTAAATCACGCCGGCTCCTTTGCTATCCTCATCCCTTAGAATCTGAAGTTGTGTCTTGAACTCCTTCGACGCCCATTCCCAATAGCTGTGCCAGACCTGGTTAGTACCCGCCACCGCAGCCGATCCCCCGGGAACTGCCGCTCCGACCGTACCGCCCGCGCTGAGAAAAGCCTTAAGTTTCTCCCCGAGCAAGAGCGTGACCCTAAGTGCTGCCCGGTTGGCCTCGGCTTGCTTCTCGAGCTCCTGCTTAACCGCTGTATCCTTGAGCTTGGTCGACAGTGTCTTACGGAAGGCCTCTGCGATGGAGTCTAGGCGGCGAATGGTCTCGTCAGGGTTAATATAGGCGAGCTTGGATACCATGAGGTTGCAGAGAGCCTTGATGTCGTTGTCGTCCGACAGGCCGGCGACAATGCGGTCGTAAAGATCGATGATGCTGATGCGAGAGAAGGCGGTTTCCATAAGCGCGTAGAGGGTTTCGTATGCGGCCTAGTAGTGTTAGTCTCAGGTAACCTTGTATACAAAAGCACGTACTCACCTTGCGCAGTTCCAAGCCATCATCAATAATGTGCTTGAAGGGACCCATTTGCACCTCCCTGATGAGTTCCGGCTTGATCACCGTCTCCCTCATAACATAGGGCATCAGCTTGTTAAGATGACCAAGGATGACGTCCGCCTTGTTGTGCGCCGCCGAGTTGAGGGTTGACATGGCATGACGACGGTTCTCCATCTCGGGATCTTCCAGCATCGTCTTGAGCATGTCCACCAGGTGGCTCTTGAGCATGCTGTCGAAGACCTCGTTCTCGTCGGGGAGCGTGTAGCGCAGGGCTTGAATGGCGATGGCCCTCAACAAAGGCGACTCGTCGTTGAGCAGGGACTATGGACATTAGTGCCGGGAAATCTCATAGACAGCGTAGGTACCAACTTACCGCAAGCTTCAACATGTACGTCTTGGGATCAATGATGACCAACCGACCAATACATTCTGCACAAACCGCCTTGTTGTCCTCCGACCCCGACGCAGCAAGGATCTGGTTCCAAATTGGCGTCGATAACTGACCAAGGTCGGTCGAAGACATGGCAACCTGCTGAAGAACCTCCTTGATAGACTGAAGGAGCAAGTACTGTGTGTTACCCTCTTGATGCATCGACTCGAGGATCACGGGGACATAGACAGCTACATTGCCTGCTCCAGCACGACCCAAAGCAACGGCAGCAGAAAGCGACGTCTTGTCGTACTCGCTATGGAACTGCTCAAGGAAGAGGCTGGGAGAGTACGGGAACTTGTCCCCGAGACGAAGCCCCGCCTCACCCAGGATGGTGAGTGCAAGGCTGGCCCTTTCCCCTTTCTGCTTCTGAATCTCCTGGACGAACAGCTCGGCCGTGTAGGTGCCCTTGTTACCACTCGCCACAAGAAGGGTACCGATAACTTTTCCGACCACCGATGGGTCGCCGCTCAAGGCAACCTCGTTGAGCAGGCGCTGCATGAGAACCTCTCCCTGTCCAGTCTGGCCGATGCTATGGACAAGCACTAGAAGAGAGTCAAGGACCATGCCTGTAACTGTCGACTCCATAAGTAGTTTACACAGCGCGGTCATGAGCTCTTCAGTGACGACGATCTGCGGCTTCTCTTGGGCCAGGCGTGCAAGCACGAGAAGACCGGGGCCAAGAAGTTGGGCATCGTAGTGGGTGATGACTGTGACCAGCGCGGTCACCACCTTTTGAACAGTCGCATCATCCAGAGTGTTCTCGGTAGCTGGTGAGAGGACCAAATGCTTGAGAGCCATGACGCTGGAACCCCGCAAGGAACGGTTGGCCTTGCGCAACTGAGCGGCAAGTTCAACAACAACCTCTTGAGTCCATGGTGCGTCAAAAGAGACTTCAGACGACGAGAAAGCGGCGACAGTGTCAGTTGCCCGAACGGCGGCGAGACGTGTGGTTTCGTTGAAAAGTCTTTCCTTGAGGTGACCAAGGGCAGTCTTCCGGTCCGCGTCCGCGAGCAAAGCAGCGCCCTCGGTACCCGATGTTCGGGAGAGGAGGGTCCCAAGGGCATGGATGGCCTTCTGGCGAACTTCAGCGTCAGCGTCGTTGTCAGTGGTGCGGTCAACAATCACACTGTAAAGCTTCTGCAGCTCTCCCTTGTACTTATGCGCAGTCATGCGAGCACGCGGGGGCGTGATGGCCTTGGAGACTTCCTCGGCGGTTTGGACAGCTTCAGCGGCGATCTTGTAGACACGGTCATGAACAACCGAAACAACTCCGTCCACGATCTTTGGTAGATACGGCTGCAAGTCATTTGAAGAGTGGTTCCTGGCGAAGCTGCTGATCAGGCGAAGCGCCGCAATGCGAAGGGTGTTAGTCGTAGCAGAGGCGCTCCCACCCGCAAAGGAAACAGGCGCGGATGAAGTGCTTGAACCAGTGACTTTGATGGCATCCAGGATAAGATCTGTGATCTGGTCAAGATAGGACGCAAGGCCACCCTTTTGAACAGAAATCAGATCATCTAAGATATTGATTGTTGCCTGCTTCGTGGGAATGAGCTTGCCCTTGAGCAATTTGGTAGCTGACTTGACGATAGCTGGAGTGAGGGCGGCAAGACCGGCACGGGGTCCCGTTGCTGGGATCTTTTCGGCCTTTGGCGACGTGTGTCCGGTGCCGGAGAGGTTGACGGGCATCCCAGCTTGACCAGCTGCGCTACTCTGGCGTCTGCGCTTCCGGCTTTGAGGAGCTTGGCTTAGGCCATCGCCAGTGGCGCTGTCAATCGTAAAGTCAGGAATAACACCCTCTCCCGTCTTGCGAATCAGCAGAGAGACGGCAGAGAGAACCTCCAGACGAACATTCTCCTCGCGCTCGTCGAACCTCTTGATTAATGCCGGGGCCACTCTTTGGTAGAGAACACCGCTCTCGAGGAGGTCGCCGCTGCTTCTTGTGGAAATGATGGTATGAAGGGCCTTTGCAGCACACCGCCTGACTTTCCAGCTAGCATCGTCGTCGTCGTCAAAGTTACCGTCAGCCTCAAACTCGTCGTCATCGTCGAAATCGTCTTCCTCCTCTTCCTCCTCTTCCATCTCCTCGTCCTCGTCAGCGGCGTAGTTGGGGTCGAACTTGAGATAGCGCAGACACGCCTCAATGGCATCATTCGTGTACGGACGCATCTGGTTGGGACAGGAGGAGAGAAATGCGTCCAGCGCAACAAGAGCGGCTTCTCGAACATCACTCCATTCAGAGGTAGTCTCGCTGCCTTCTTGGATTGCTTCGAGTTGTGCCTGCAACTCCTCCTCGTTCAGGGCATCGAAAACAAAACTGACGACTTCTGGCAGATATCGGCCAAACCTGTGAGGAATGGAGCGGGCCATAGAACCCAAAATCGTGATGTAGAGACGGCGGGTGGCGGGTGACATGCTAGACTTGCGCAACAGAGCGACAGTGCGCTTGACGAAAGCAGCCAAGAGATCGTCCGACAAGTAATGAGCCAGCATGGAAACGGCGGCAACGGCCCTCTTCCTGACGACCGAAGCGCACTTCTCCTGGGCCAGGAGGTTGAGAACGGCATCGTGAAGAGCTTCGATCTCGACAAGGGTCAGCACTGGGCCGAAGCACCTGACAACTTCTATGAGAACGTCGACAGAGTCTGAAGTGACTTGGCTTCCCTGTAGCAGACCGGGGACCTGCTTGCCGGTCGTCTGACCGAGGAAACGAGGAATAAGCAACTTGTTGATGCTGTCATACGCCTCTTGCGCTTCCTTGCTCAGCGCAGCACCGGGCACAGGACGCGGCAAGGCCTCGACCACGGCTTTGAGGGCCATGGCAGGAACTGAGTTGACATCCGAGTTATGGCTTTGCAACTCGATAAGCTTCTGCATGGCCGTGGTGTAGAGCGGGGATGGGAGCTTCTTGACTAGGGGGCCCAGCACCTTGATGGCCTGGTTCTGGACCTCGCCATTCTGGTCACTCAAAGCCTTGATGACCTCGTCGAGAGTGCGATTGGATGTGTTGAAGTCGTGTTGGAGGATGTCTGGCTTGGCAACATTGAAGGTGGCCAACAAGTCGTTGAGGGCCATGTAGCGGAAATCGGGGTCGGCATCGCTGATCTTGGTGAGGAGGAGGCTGACCGTGTGGGAGGTCGGGTTGGTCGGGACCGTCGTCGCCATGATGGATGAACTATTATTGTGGGATCAACCGCACATTCGATAATGGTACTAGATGAAGGCAAACACTGGAATTTCGATGGTGATGTCAGCTGCCGCACGCTAAAATGTTGCGCCGTGTGGTATGGTGCTAGTAGTAAACAACAGTTGTTGACTTGATGGTGTTGATATCGCGAGGTGAAGTGGAGATGGGCCAGCAAGGTGAGCTACCACCTACATATAAACAGACTAGAGCTACTACCACTAGGCTTTGCTTTCTTTGTGGGCGGGACTGGCCTGGTGTGATCCAAGAGTCGTCGTTGCTTCGTTGATCGGGGAGCTGGATGGAAATGCGCGGGATAGGATGGAAGCTGCAGGAACTCGTTGTTGCGGGAGGGTAAAAAGTCGAATGTTTTGTTTGCAACTTTTCTCTCAATGTCAGGTCAAATCAACAACGCAGGCACCAGGTATGAACTGTAGTCAACCGAAAAGGTGCCATCTGCACAAGTCTGGACGGCGACCCAAGTGGCAGCTTGTAGCTCATGCCCGCCGCTGAGGTGCTGTCAAATGGTGGGGTGATGACAAGGGTAACCGGCCAAGGTAGTGTACGTACCGCCAAAGGGACTCCAGGCAGGCACCAGAATGCGGCAGGCAAGTGGAGTCACATCTCATCTCTCTCGGCATCAGGGCATCTTTCGGCAAGCTTGGACCACCTGAGTGATGTTGCTGCCGAGTTGATGGAGGACACAACTGAAGCTCCCCATCAACAACACCGCAGCAGATGCAGAACTTATGAACCCTATCATATCATCCGTATTGACATCATTTGGACAAAGAGAGTCAGAAATAAGCGAAACAGTCACAAAAGTGCGCAACCCAATACGACAGAGGTTTATTCGCTTCAGCGATGGCGCCAAGACCCGCGTATCGTGTAAGTCGTCGACATCATTGATGGTATCGTCCAATAGCAATCTTGCAGGTCAGGATCGAGAGGAAAAGATCAGGGGAGGGGAACTTCTATCCTATCCAACGGAGGACGTCAGGGACGTATTGCGTGTGTGACAAAATGGACGTAAAAGAGAATTGGGTAACTCTAGACCCTATTCATGGTGGAGTGATTACCTCTAGCTTACCATTTCTCGGTGTTAACGAACGACTGTTGTTCATTTGCCTCTACTCTTAAAGTGCAAGACACGAATATCATATGTACACCCTTCACTACACCAATCGTCACAATGCTAGCCTCATGATTCGGAGCTTCAACAGTTGACCAGCCCGTACATGCTTGATCAACTAGCTTCAACATTTTCTGTTCGCTAAAGAGGAGATGCAATCCTGGGTGATATTCACAAGGCAAGCGACCGGACATCTATGTTTCTTTTTCTGTGTCTTGGTGTCAACATGAGATGTACGATCGCAGCTAAAAATTCCTCAGATTTCTCACATCACTTGAAATCTCCCTACCAATCGGCTTTCGCCTAGCTTCCACCGGATCAGCATATGAAAATCTTGTCGGTTACGGAAGGGAGCACGAACAAAAAGGGAGAGGCCAGGGCGAAGCAAACAGACGACAATGAGAAGCGAAAAAAGACCAGTTTGGACAACAAGAATACGGACTTCAAGACGGATGATAAAAGCAGCTCCAAGCAGTCAAATCAAAGGAATGGGCTGAAGGTTGGCAACTGAAGGTGAGTGAGCCCAAAGAAATCCGCTTGAACTTGATAAGAACTCGTGCCGACCTGTATGGTCCATCTTGCAATCGGCCGGAGACTCGGGAACGGCCTCGAAATATTCATCTGACGCAGCACCCTCGCCAGAGTCATCATCAGATGTAAGAAAGTCTACGAACAGCAAGTCCGGCCTATCCGGTTCACTACCCAGTTCCAGCCCGACCGAAAAGGTTTGAACAGTGGAGGACGTCTATCTGGGCGTAGACGAGAGAAGGCATGATTCAGCCTTGTGCAAGAACGGATGAGTGAGCGTGTGCTTAAGACTGCCAATTTGACTTCGTTATGCTGCTCGGCGAGCGCGGTCAATCAATAATGAATCGCGATTGCTATCTACCTACTTACTTACTGATCGTATCCCAGATAACCTTCGATGACGCAATGTCAGTCGACCCTGAAGGAAATCTCAACATTTGGGCAGTCGGCGCAAGCGCAATCCAATACCAACTCCTACCTCTCACCAAAAAAAAAAAAAAAAAAACACCAAGTACGAGGAAAGAACACATGGCAATCAAACAAAGCATAGGTGCTTGAAATAGCAATTTATTAGATGTTCACCTGGCCCTGTTAAACCGCCATCCTCCCTCGCGGAAGACTTCTCCAGTTCATCCCAGCCACTCATTTGAGCATCCCGGCATTATCCCTTCACACATCCAGCATCATTATTTTCCGCACATCCAGCCATCTCCCCCGTTCTCGCTCACACTCATTATAGAGGACCGAGAGATGTCGAACAAACCAGAAAGCACATTGCCCAGGCCGCCGGAAATTCCTGAAAATGACTGGAAAATCAGCCTTTACGACCCCGGCGACAACGATGACTGTCCCCGAGCTTGTTTTCTCCCCTGTGACTTGTTCGGTCACACCCGCTATCGATTAGACTTGATACAACAGGGTCGAGATCCTCTCGATCTCACCGATTACAAAGACTTCAACCCCACTTGTTGGAAGTTCTTCGGGTTGTGCACTGGGGGTTTCTGTACGTCTCACATTCACTCTTACTCTACCGCTGACCTGTGACCGTTGGTTAACGATAACTAGGCATCGGCAGCGGCATCTACACTGGCAGAGAGACGACCAGGATCCGTCAAAAGTACGGCATCAAGGGCACAGCAGGAGACGACATGACCACAGGGATTCTCTGTCAGCCATGTTCCCTTATTCGAAACGACCTCGAGATCCGCCAGCGCGAAAGCATGAAACAAGAGGCCGATCTTCCTCCCCCAAGACCCCTTGGTGAGGAGTACCAGCCCATCTTTGCCATCAAGCCCGATGGCTACAAGTCAGAGCCACGGATGACTACCCCCAGAGGCATTTTGAAGCCAATGACGTCCCCGGAAACCTCATCGTCACCGGACGGACAACCCGCTCTGCGAGAAGTACACTTTCACGAACCAGGGCAGGGAAATGCACCCAATGTGGCCGCCTCATACCCTGCTGAAGTTGGTCATGTCTCCCAATCTCCTGTCGGCCCTGGTACCGAGGCTGGCTCTTCGAATATCAACCAACGACGCAGCAGAGAAGGGACGCTCACTCCTATCGAAGAAGCAGACAGCCAAGCTGGTGAAGAAAGGAAGAAGAGCACCGTCTTGGGCCCAGCAATGAACACCTTCCAAAGGACGACAAGCCCACCTGTGATGCACGTCACTACCAGCAATGCCCCCATCCAAGCGCCAACCCCAACTCGTGACCACAACAAATCTGGCAACCGCCGAACCCCGGACACCGATCGGTTGGAAGCACCCGCCCAATTTCGCGAATTGCTTCCCGAGACACCTACTGGATCTACCAATACCCCAAGTGCTGAGTATCAGCCTGATTGCCTTGAAGCTCGGAGCCGGCCCCTGGACTCACCCCCATCCTCACAGAAATCTCGAGATACTCGGCTGTCCGAGGACAGCTCCGACAAAGCACCTGTACAATTTCCGGTTATAGAAGCGTGCGTTCCATCACCCGAGCTCCCTCGAACAGTACCCAAGATCGCAAAGTCCCATACCCCAGTCCGCAAGTCCCGCTTCTCCGAGGAGTTTGATGCGCCCTCCGCCGACGAGATGTTTGCCAATATCCCAGACGTGGCCTCAAGTAGCTCACTCGATGCTCCTCCTCGGCTCCCGCACTTGACTGGTGCATTTAACATCCCGGCCATGCCACCCGCTACCGGCCTTGCAGGCTCCTCTAGCGGTCCTACTCAATTTCCCCAACTCCCTGGTGCGTTCCCTTCTTCTTCACATTCCGAGACACCAAATATGAAGCCATCCGCTTTCGAGCAACTTGCCGCTCTTCGTGACGTGGCAAACCAATCTCCCAAGGTGGTCACTGTCGAGGAGGCGCAGACTTCAATCTCGGACACGATTCACGACCAGGTGGACGAAGCGCAGGTCGGTGATCGTCCTCATGACAATTCCCCCGACCCCCAGCTCGATACTCTTCCTCCCAGAGATACCCGCCACCGACTCAACATCGACGAGGAACTAGCGTAGGACGCAGCTCGGTCACAACCTCATAATCTGGGCAACGATTCCCTCGCTGGAGTGCCTCCCCAGGATGAAGCTCACAACCTCGGCGCCGATACAGTTGTCCCCTTGTCGCATCAGCCAGAAGCTCATGGTCTGCACATGGATCCCAAGGCTGCCCTGGCCGCCGCCAGGATCAGAGATCACCCCATGGAGTCGGATCCTCGCATCAACTCGCCCAGACCGACCTCCATCCGCGATCGCAAATTTACCGAGGACAAGCGACTCGCGGTACCGAGAACCAACAGCCCTTTCAGACACGGCATCCACTTGGACCAGCGTGTCCCAACTCCGCCAGCCTTGGTACGACCGCACGATCGCCTTGATGACCGGCAAATCGCTACGCCCAGTCCCACTCCTGGTCGCGAAAATCACAACCTGACCGCAGACGCCAGGATTGCGAGTCCGAGTCTAGGATCGAGGCGTGGAGGGCTGACGGGTGGAAGACCTCATTCTCTGCGTCACGATAGTCGTGTTGGAACGCCAAAGCATTCAAAAGAAAATGTTCAAGATTTGGCGGCCGGTGTGAGAGAGCCAACTGGACCGGTGAGTCCGTTGGCCAAGAGCCCGGAACCGAGGAGTCCTCCGCCCAAGAGACCGGCGGCGGCTAGCCCAGCTTTGAGTGCGTCCAGTATCAGCATTGGAACGAGGGCGCATCAGCTGTTGGAGCACTTTTTGGAGGGTAACAGGAGGGGAACGGAGCAGGAGAATGGGACTAAGTCGTGAGCTGGTGGGTCTCTGAAGGAGCGCAAGGCCTGAATGGGAACGAGACAGGCGAAAGACGTTGGCGGGGCCGAGCAGTGTGTGAGAAAGGCTGCCCGTGTGCGAAATGGTCACACGCTTAGATGAGGGATGGTCGATAATGACGGGAATGATGATCGAGATGAGTCGATTGGATAACAAAGGGACACCTGCAAACAAAAAGCTTTAATCATTAGTCTTAATCATTAGCGTCAGATACCTAAAATTCCGAGAAATCGCTATGTTTTTCCAACTGAAGTTTTTAGGTGGTGGAGAGCTGGGTCAGGTGGAAGTGACCTGTGTATTGTGTACAAGCGGAATGGCTTGATCCGCCAAATTTACTCACCTACCCTCCACCTATCCACCTACCCTCTACTTCCTGACCTCGTCGGGGTGTGGCCCGTGTCCGGTAGTGATGGCAGAGAAGCCTTCAGTCCCGGTGCCGGGGGCAGCGGACCCAACCCCACCGGCGGCTCCGTCTCACAGGGTGGGTCAGCCCGCGACATTTAAACTTTCCCCTGTTCGAGGTCTTGGCGGCGGGGTGGTTCCCGCTGCCCCCGGCTCCAGATTGCGAAGTTGCCCCTCTTGTCACATTCCGAATTCCTAAAGTTGACTTCCTGGACTTTACCAGACTCACGACCGGACGTGTTGCACCGCCTAAATCAGTCAATCTTCCATTGAGTCACCGCACAGAGAATTTTCAAATCTGTTTCTTTCACCCAAACAGCTTGTTCAGACAAGAAGATCATCGTGAGGACTGTTGAGCGATCACTCACTCATCCCTCACCCTCAACCGCCAAATCATCACTCCAAACTCACCCGAGCCAACAACACCAAACTCACCACCACCATGTCCGAACAAAAACAAACAGTCCACATCGGCACCCGCCGCTCCGCCCTCGCCCTCCGACAAGTCGACCTCGTCATTGCCGCCCTCCAGCCTCACCACCCCAACGTCCACTTCCAAGTGCACGCCCTCGCCACCATGGGCGACAAGAACCAAACGGCCTCTCTCCCCTCCCTCGGCAAGGGCCTTTGGACGAACGAGCTCGAAGCCAAGCTGTTCAACAGGGAAGTCGACTTTATCGTGCACTGCCTCAAGGACATGCCCACCACCTTGCCCGAGGGAGGTAAAATCGGCGTCGTGACGGAGCGCGAGGATCCAAGGGACGTGGTCGTTATGAAGAAGAAGTGGGTTGAGGAAGGGAAGTACAAGACCCTGGCTGACCTGCCCGAGGGCGCCATTGTGGGAACTTCGTCGGTGCGTCGCGCGGCCCAATTGCGCAGACGGTATCCCGGGTTGGTGTTCAAGGACGTGCGAGGCAACATCGAGACGAGAATGAGGAAATGCGACGAGGAGGATTACGACTGCATCATCCTTGCCGCGGCGGGTTTGTTGAGGATGGGGTACGATGAGCGAATTGCGCAGTGGTTGGATTCGACGACGGAAGGTGGAGGCATGTTGCATGCGGTCGGTCAGGGCGCGCTGGCCATGGAGATTAGGGAGGGCGATGAGAAGACGCTGGAGATCATCAAGCCGTTGTGTCATGAGAAGACCATGGTGGCGACGTTTGCGGAGCGCGCAGTCATGAGGAGCTTGGAGGGCGGTTGCAGTGTGCCGATTGGTGTCGAGACCAAGTGGGTGGGCGAGGATCAGTTGCAGTTGAAGGTGACGGTGGTGAGCTTGGATGGAAAGGAGAGTGTGGATGGGCAAAGCGTCGAGGTCATCAAGACGATTGAGGAAGCCGAGGCGATGGGTCAGAAGCTGGCGGAGGATTTGGCCAAGAGGGGCGCGCAGAAGATTCTGGACTTTGTTAACCAGGGTCGCGCTTCGGGGGGTGCGCTCAAGATTGGTGATCTCTGAGTTTCTCTTTAATGGTTTTTGTACGATAGAGAAGGATGGAAAAGTTGGCGCGCGGTGTGCTTTTTGCGGGCGAACCAAAAGCTGAGAGGTATGCGAGGCGCAACCCTGGGTTTCTACTATCTGCTGAAATGTTTTCCACGCATGTACATAATGTGGCATGATACTTGGATGCGTTCTGTTGAGCTTGCATGCATGCTTGTCCCGATGAACTCCAATTCAATGTATGCATAAACTACCAAACACCGCCCTTCGCCGTCTGATGATGTAAAAATACTTCTTTGGGCGCACAAGTTGGGCCCCCCCATGTTGTCTAAAAAGCAGGTTGAACTGTCCGAAATTGAGTTGATCCCCGTAGCCATTTCCCCGGGTTCCGTCATAAAATAGCCAATATACACCAAGCGTCATTAATCTTTTGTCCCCGTCAAGCGCCCCATGATTTTGATCTCTTGCGTTTATGTAGATAATCGTTTAGTGGTCCTCGGCGGCAGTGAACTCCTTGTAGGCTTCCTCGTCCATGAGCTTCTCGAGATCCGCAATGCCCTCCTCGGTAACCTGGACCTTGGCAACCCAACCGCCGCTGGCAGAGTGGTCGTCGGGAACCTTGTTGATCGTGGAAGGGCTCTCCTCGAGGGTCAAGTTGCTAGCAATGACCTTGCAGCTGATGGGGGCGTTGATGTCGGCGGCAGACTTGACGGACTCGACGGCGCCAAGAGCATCGCCAGCGTGAACCTCCTTGCCCTCCTCGGGGAGCTCGACAAAGACGACGTCGCCGAGGGCCTTGGCGGCGTAGGAGCTGATGCCAACGTAACCGGTCTTCTTATCGTCGGAGAGCTCGATCCACTCGTGCTCGCGGGTGTACTTCCTTAGCTCATCTGTTTGTGGTGGTGGTACTAGTTAGCATGTTGTTGTGATTGTGCGCGCCATTGTGTTGTGTGGTTGCGTGAATCATGTCGCAAAGAGTGACTCCGCTTTTCGGGAAGCGCATCGGCTGATGGAGACGGGAACGGGTAGCTCACTGTTGGCAGTAACCGAGAAGGGACGCGCAATGCGGACGGAGCTCTGGGCAAAAGCAGAGACGACAGAAGGACGAGCAATCCTGAGGCAGCGAGCAATGGAGGCCATTGTGACGGTCGGTGGTTTGGGGGGGAGGGGGGTGGACGGAAGGTGTGTATATCGGCGCAGCTTGGTGGTGTAGTTGTTAGTGTTAGTTAATTCAAATGCACCGGCCACAAGTTCAGAAAAAGGCACAGACGGCGATGGGACCCGGGGGGGTGTATCCGGTTCAGTCGAATGACGACAAAAACGAGGTGCCGGCCACCCGACAAACGGCTATACTCGGGGCCAGCAGCTGTCAGGGCCGGCTTGCCAAGACCACAGAACCGAGCAGCGGGAGACAGGAAATGCAACCTATATTATGTAAGCGCACCAGCAAAACAGGGCCGGGCCATCAAGGTGGAACGGGCCGGATCTGGGGAAGATCAACTGAAGAAAACAAAAGCACGTCACCGGGCAACACATGGCAGACTGGCAAATGGAGTGTCCACTGTTCACCCCTTGGCAAGGAGGCAGCATGGCACTCTGCGCGGGAGGGTGAGCAGCTCAATGGGCAAAGGGAAAGATGTATGGAAAGTCGCAAGTGAGACAGCAATGCACTATGCTAGACGCGCAGCCCGCCATAGGTTGATGCTTTCGATGAGGTTCAGACGCTGCAAGGGCCCGAGTGTGGATGTCCAGGTTTGCAATGGAAATTCCATGTGGACATTGACCCGAGAACCTGGAGTTATCGCCATCTTTCCATGCTCATCAACGGTTGATGTGCACCACAACCGAATAGTGTTCAAGCCCCCCTCGGCTGGACTCACCTTGCCCTTGAAGTTCTGCCACTCACACTACATCATCTCAGAGATATCTGACTGTCGTGTTACCCTAAATTGCCGGGTGCCAAAACCCCCATTCAGCTGGCAAGGACTGGTTGTTCTCATCTTAATCGTGATTGTCATGGCAATATCTTGTGGCCCAATTTGGAAACCCAAATCGTTTGACATGGTATGCACTGCCCGCCTATCTCCACATGCTCGCCCGGGCTTGTCGTCCACACAGCTGAATGTTGTCGTAGTCTGATATATACATAGCAAACGGACAAGGGACAAGCGCCGCGCACTTGAGAATTGAGATGTTTTGACGCCAAACGAGACCCCAATGTACATAAGAGAAAAACAGGCGCCCAGCCAAGCCAAGCGCTAGCGGGTCCACATTCTGTGATCTTCAAGTGGAGTCTTTGTCTGATCAAATCGATTGGAGCTCCTAGGTCCCCCTTGGTCCGTGCGTGCCTGGCTAGCTTCATCGTAGTCACTCTGCTGTCCGTCAGCGCCGCCAGCCCTGCACACCCGACGCACTTGCGGGAGTGTCTAGCCTCTACCATACACTACACTACAGTAGCCAAAAGCCAACATCAATCCGACTGACTCCTTGCATGCCATCTCGCAGCAAGCATTTGAATCCACTTCCACTATTCATTCATATTCCATCTCCATTCCCATTTCCATCGGTTCGATCTTCCAACCCCAGTTTGTTGCTGCAGCATCACTACCACTCAGCTGCCATCATCCATCCAATCCATTCGTCGCCGTCCGCAGTCAGCAGCAGCAGCAGCAGCAGCAGTCTCCACAGCCTCGTAAAACCCACAGGGTGCCCAGCAGGTACATACATATGTAGTTGTCGACTATCGCACGATCCCCCGATTGCGTTGCATCCTCTTCCACGACCGACCCGGCGAACCACAATTGTCTGTCTCCAGGTAGCGAGCAAGAAACGAGCACCATACAAGCAAGCTATCAAGCCGAACATCAACCAATATCACTCACATATACCCATCCTTTTCAACCACGGCCAACATATCCGACGCATTCAGCAAGACCACCTTTTCCTCCCCCGTCGTCCCATTTCGTCCAGTCGCCCCTCCCCCGCCCGCTTGCCGCCCGCACCCACGAGGAAAGCGTCATACGGGGTTTCACCAAACACCACACAAACGGACCACGACAAACCGATTGCTTGCTCCCTCCCGTCCGACCCCTTTCCGCTTGTCTTGGTCTTGCCTACACAGACAACCCGCCATCCAAGGCTGAACCTTGCTGCCTACCCCTCCTTGTCATCCACTGTCAAGCAGGACTTCTCGCCCTTCTCCGCGGGGTCCCCGGACCAGTTCCTCGATAACAAACACTGCAACATGGACACCGTGGTGATGGATCACGATCAAACCATGAGCCCAAACGAGGCTCAGCACAACAACATTCCAGACGACAACAACATGGGTGGCCTCGAGGATTCACCCCAAATAACACCCGACCAAAACGGCTTCCCAGATCGCCATTACCAACAGCAATTCGATCAGAACCTCAACAGCTCACCACGCTCATATTCCCAACACGACAACTTCGACTCAGACCGATATGCCACACCACCAGCAGCAGCCCCGGCTTCGATATCACGACCGCCCTCGGGTCTTGGAGGCCAGAACCCATCCCAGTCCGCAGAACACGGTTCTAGGACCACCGCCGGCGCAAGTTCCAGCGAGCAGGCCAACGGGCGCAATCATGTCGTGATCAAGGTCGGGATGGTCGGTGATGCACAGATTGGCAAGACAAGTCTAATGGTCAAGTATGTCGAAGGCAGTTGGGACGAGGACTACATCCAGACTCTGGGCGTCAATTTCATGGAAAAGACCATCAGCATCCGCAACACCGAGATCACCTTCAGCATCTGGGATCTTGGCGGTCAACGCGAGTTCGTCAATATGTTGCCGCTCGTGTGCAACGATGCTGTAGCTATCCTCTTCATGTTCGACTTGACCCGCAAGAGCACGTTGAACAGCATCAAGGAATGGTACCGCCAGGGGCGAGGATTCAACAAGACGGCCATTCCCGTCCTTGTAGGCACAAAGTACGATCACTTTGTGAACCTTTCGCGGGAGGAGCAGGAGGAAATTTCCAACCAGGTAACATGACTTGTGTGTATACGGCAAAGTTCCTGCTTGCTAACGTTACTTTTCCAGGCTCGACGATTCGCCAAGGCGATGCGTGCGGCACTGATCTTTAGCAGTACCAGCCACAGCATCAATGTCCAAAAGGTACGTCACACACTTTTTTTTTGTTGTTTTTTTGGCCGTAATTGGTCCAGGGTCTGACTGTTTTGCAGATTTTCAAGATCGTACTATCCAAAGCCTTCGATCTAAAATGCACGATTCCCGAAATTAGCAACGTTGGCGAACCACTTCTGCTGTACCAGTCTGTATAGGTCGATGAGTAAACTCGACGCTGTCGACTATCTTTGCGACAACTGTGCGAGCGGCCTCCGACGACGATCTGCAACTTGCATTAATACCCCTGGCTGGGCGACGGAGCGACGGCACATGTCGAGCACCTGCAACGGTCACTTGACAGCGATATAGGAGGCCCAATCAACGGACTACCGAGGCGCGGTCCCCAGTACACATACTCGCTTCATAACCCCCCATGCCCAAACACCCTCGAGGCAACTCCACACATTAGGACAGTCGCATTTGGTGATTATTTGGTCCGTGGCTTAGCAAATAAAGCACATATGGAGGAGGGCAGAAGAGCGGGGGTGGCATTGAAAGGAGAGATTAACGTCTTTTGAGTCGGCTGTAAGAAACGGCTGGTGCGGGACAGATCATACCAAATTGGGCATCTCAATCCGATACACGATGGGGAAGGGTATTCTTTACTATGAATACGGAGCACAAGGAATACGGGGGGTGTGTGGCCGTGTTCCCTTTGGTCGTTCAGGCGTGGAATCGTCCCCGGTACAGGTAGAAAGGGATTGGATGTTCATTCTTTGGTTGTATGTGTTTTAATTCCCTGTTGGCAGTCAGCATATCGGTAGTTCCCTGCACATTCTTTGCCTTCATCTTTCTCCCCAAGCTGATGCCATGAAACACTACCTGCTCCTCTCCGCCAGAAGTCCCGAGACATCCATTATGTTTTTTACGTGTCGCTTCGAAATTGACACCATGTATCTTCCGGCATATGGAGTGCTCAGTCGGTCTACCATACACCCAACCACTAAACCAGAACCAAATGGCTAGGGAGCTTCTATATCCAAATTTCACACATCGGTTACCACAACCAATTGATGGATGAAGTCCCACTGGGGTTGAAACAAGAACTCGTTTAGGTGAGCTTCAACCTCTGCAAGAAGGAAGAGCACGTAGGCCGAGAACCGAAATGACGTGCACTGTAATGTTCTGTCCTCACAAGGTCGGTTTCCCAAGACTTATCGTTCTTCCCAAAGTGGTTCTCGTGATCCCGCTTGCGGATGTCGCAGTAGACAACGTAACAGGCACACGCAAACCCCGAGAACCAAACTCGAACTTCATCATGGACGGCAGAGGCTAGCCAAATATTTCCATCCTCCACCTTGCGGCTGATACATCACACGCGAGGACAATGTAAGGTTGTCAAAAGTTCGTCCCTCCCCGCCCTGCTCGTGATCCGTTACGTCGTGCCCGGCCAACTCAGTTGCCGTGCAATCGCTAACCAAGGATAGCTGCTCAGGTCAAACCCTTCACTGAGTCTTACAACTTGAGTTCAGCGTACGCGTAATACATTAGCAGGCATGATGCTTAACCTATCACGTCATGTTGATTCATCCATCTGCCTTTATCCAACTCCAGGTATCCAACTACCATGCTCCATCTCCTCACCGAGAACATCAACTCCGCCGGCTTCTCGATGTCCATCCAATGGTTTCGATCACTGTGGATTACATTCGGAGAATCTGCGCATGGGAAGCAGCCTTTTTGATCTCTCCCCTCCTCCCTTTCCCCCCACAAAGCGTGAAACAACGACGTGACCAAGGGTTTCGTTGTCTGTGGTTGGGGAAGCACCGCAACTCGAAGGCGTTGGACAAGTAGAGGGACTTTGACACTGCTCGGCTGACGAGGCTTTTCAAACGGCCTTTCCTTCCGAACTGACGAGTTCTAATCCCGTTACCAGAGACAGGAAAACCGATAGAGGAGGTTAAAAGCATTCGCGATCACATCATCGCATCCGTCTGAGACATCCCCTCTTCCCAAACAACGGCCATCTTGACCACCCAAGCTGTAGAAAGGCCCAACACCGGACCACAACACCAAAGCATCATGAAATCCTTCATCACCTTTTGCTACTTAGCCTTCTTCTTTGGCCCGGTACTTAGTCAGAGCACCGCAGGATCGGACACGACGTTCTGGCAAGCTGCGGCGCCGTCGAGCACCGCCCCGAGCACATGGACACCGAGCACGCCGGCTCCTCCTGGTCAGGCGCTGTGCGGGCAAGGCTTTACCTATTGCGGGTATATCTTGAGGGATCATCAGAGTACGTGTTCATCCCGATACAACTTTGGGATTTATTCACTTTCTATTCACTCTTTTATCGCCTCCCTTCTCCGGTTTTCCTTACTATCTCATCATCCTACTCTTGACTTTTATACTACCCGTTTTTCACTCCTTATTCGTCATTCCTTTACCTTCTAACCAGCCTATCTTTACCCTGTTTTTACCCTCTTTTTACCCTCTTTTTACCCTCTTCTCACACTCTCTTCACCCTTTCTTCCCTTAAACTTTACCTTCTGTTTAAATTCTCTTTTACCCTTCTGTTGCCTTCTCTTTACATTCTCTTCACCCTTTCTTTACCCTCGTGTCATCCTTTCTTCATTATCTCTTTACCCTATCTTGATATTCTTTTTACGTTCCATTACATTCTTCCTTTTTGTTTCCCGGCCGTCGGTATTAATCGTCACCCCGGCCAAGAACTTCCTCTACCCTACTCACTTCAACTAACATCCTCCCCTCCCCCCTCAGACTTCAAAGAAGAAGAAGTAGTCAAAGCCTACTGCGCCGCCTCCAAGAGTAACTGCGCCAACGGCAAAACCAAAACCGACCCGATCCAAGCCCTCTACGTCTGCCTCCCCGCCAACGCCAACCCAAAGGAAAAAAAGGACTCGGCCATGTCGCCGAACCCGCACTACGACGACGCATCTTCTTCCTCCACCCCTATAATGTCATCTGGCAAGTCCATCTCTACTCTCTCCCGGTTCTTCAGCATCCTATCTTCGCGCACGCATATGAACCATGCCGTTCATGAGGACATGGATAGCACCGGAAAGATAATGCAAGCGAGACAGGCGCCGGCGTCGTCCTCGTCCACGTCAAACACGACGAATGCGGGGAATGATGGTGGTGGTTGCAATACGCTGGCTACGTCGGGGAATAGGATTGAGTTGTTGTGCGCGTGTAGTGGAAATTGTCTGAATCCGGTGTCGGATCATATTGGGAGGTGTGACCAGTCTTGCTAGTGATCGTGTTTAAGGTGTCTTATGGGAGCAGGGGAAGCGGGGGGTAATGGGCAATGCGGAAGTAGAAGAGAGAAGATGGTGGGATCAAAAAATGTTCTGTTTTCCTTCTTAGTTCAAGGTCTTTCTTGTCCAGTTGTCTCAATGTAAGGCGGCTGTCTATAGACCAGTGAATTGAACTGTCATTTCAGGCTTGGACCCAACAGACCCGGAAAACACCGGTTTGACGGCTTCAAGAAAGCATCACCACTCAGACGGCAAAGTGTGGCCCCATCAATTGGTGGTGGGAAGGATCATGTTGGGAGAGCTTTCATGCGACTTGAAAGGTCTAAATCGCTGTATCTCCAATGTTTACCTCTCATCAGTACACTTAGATACTCGTGCTTCTCTCCTACAGCCACTTTTCTCCGCATGCATGCATCATGCAAGCCCGTGTTAATGACAACCTGGCGGCTATTAGAAGGGCTCAAACACCGGTAACGACGAAAAGGGCAAGTATGTTTTGAGGTGACAACGTATGGGAACAGATGAGTAGCCGATATCACATCTTCATCCGACAAGCCAGCTCTGTTACTATCTCCCCTTCCGGCAAGCAACTCCCGCTATAACTATGACTGTGCAACATGGGACTGCGCTTGGCTGGATTTCTATAACCGTTCGTGCTTCTGACTGTTTTCAACACCCATCTGACTCTGTCATAGTCATCATTATCCCCATCCAGCAACAGTATGACGGCAAGCTTGTACGCAAATGCGAAACCCAACGAAGCAAAAGACTGAAAGCAATGATCAAGCAACAAGTAGGGTATTACCAACTTTTGATCCCAAAAAACCACTTGGCCCCTCGAAGCAACAAACAAAAGGAACGGCTTCGTGGCACACACCAACGAATCCTGTTTCCTTGTCTCTCCAATATTCAAATACATCCGCCGCATACTCTGACAAGTTTCCAGAACGCCCTCAGATACTCCCAAACTCCTCCTCATTGATCAACCTCCCCAGAATTAAACTCTGAATAACTAATTCATCACTCAACGTCCTGATCTTCTTCAAAGGCGGCTGCTTCTCCGCCTCGGTTGGCTCATAGACGTACCCCACACTCTGCCTCTTCCTCTTCTTGCTCTTTATACTCTTCCCGCCACCCCCGGCGCCGGCACTGGCGCTACCGGCATCACTTTCGCCCACCCCTAGGTTATTCGCACTCGTGAACAACTCGGCCCCATCCGTCTTCCCGTCCACATAAATCCAATCATACGGTTTCCCGTTGCCGCCTTGCGCTTCCTCCTCTGCCCTCTCCAACTCCCTCTTTGCCTCATCCAAACTGCTCACCCGCCTCAATTCCGCCCCCAGTACTCTCGCCAAGAAAACATAAGCCATCTTCCTCCCTTCCTCTTGCTTCTCCTTCTCCTTCTCCTTCTGAGTTCTCCTTCCTTTCTTTTCTCCGCCCGTGTTCATGACAAGGAGGATCCTACTCCCACCCAGCCACCGTCCCCTCCTCGCTACCGTCTCCACGAGCTTCGCCGTACTGGCATCGTAGGGCTGTAGGTTTCGGGAGAGAATGGCGTCTCCTAGGAACGCGGACTGTCCGGCAGCGAGAAGGTAGGGCGACCAGTCGACTATCGAGTTAGAAGAGAGGCATGTAAGAACCCAGCGAGAAGCGAGGATGGGAAGTCCGAGACCAAGGGCCTGCATGTACTTGACTTTGCGGGAGTGGCCGTCGGCGATGAGGGCTGTGAAGCCAGTGTCTCGGCCGGTGCTATTAAGAGGTAGGTCGACGTTTGGTGGTGGTGATGGAGGGTGGCTTTCGCCCTTGGAAGCAAAGGTGGCAGGTTGGATTGGGATAGGTTCGAATAACTCATCGAAACCATTTTCGAGAATGCGGCCGCCTGCTTGCTTGATGCGTCTTTCGATGCTTGCCGCAGTTTCCATGCGTGCGTTGTACTGGTCTGCGCTCTCACCTGTTCGCTTTGACTGGAAAGATATTGCAAACGCCATGCCTTCAAAAATCTTTGACCCACGCTGAGAGGGAGCAGCCATGGATGATGTTCTGCTGGGTTTGAGCAGGGAACTGCGAGACATGCGTACACTATGGTCGAACGTGGGTATTGTTGCTCCAGAAACGGACAGTTCATCGGCAGAACTGGACAGCCGTCTCTCGACCCGTGCCGAATGGCGCAGGCTCTCTGTTGACCTAGTTTTCGGGTGCTTGAGGGGGCGCCCAGCAGTGTCACGCCGAAGGCTGTTCACAGGCGCCGGGGACGAGCTATCAAGATCAGGCCGAGTGAAACTGGTCGAAGCATCTCTTGCCGGCACAGCACTTGACGGAACGACGGGCGTAGAAGACAGATTCGACAGATCCGAGGTTGTCTGAATAGCAGCATCGACGGCAGACGACGACATTCCGGCCTTGGTTGTTCTCACCGTTCCCGATGTCTGTATCTTTGCTGTCTGACCTGCAGCGGACGAGACTCTCTTCTTCCTACTTCTTCTTTCGAACACCGGCGGCGATGAAGAGGGAATGTCATGAGGGGGTGCTGGTAAGGCCGGGAGTTGAGAAGATGAAGGAGGTTTATGCGCGGATTTCTCGGCAAGCAGACTCTCAGTTGGACTCGTTCCGGGGTGCGCACCCGCACCGGATGTATCAGCTGCCGATTTATTATCAACTGGCGAACGAGGTCTGGGTGTTGGACGCCGGCTCGGTTGTGGGCTCTTCAAGACGGCGTCTGACTTCGGCGCCCGATCCTCATCTGGACCAGACTGCGTAGACTCGTCATCTACCGCATGCGCCGCAGCAGACTTCTCACCCCCCTGTCCCTGAGAATCTTCCACCGTGTTTGGTATTGCTGTTTCCTCATCCCCATGCTCCAGCTCTTGCGTTGCCAGTTTCGCCTGAACACGCCTGTTCTTGTTGGATGACGGGATCTCAACATCATCTGACTTGGCTACCAGCGGAAACCGGATCTCCGTCAGCTGTTCCAAGGCGGCCTTTTTCTTCAATTTTGCCCGTCTGCGCCTGACTAGGGATGATTCCGTATCTTCATCGTTCAGAGGGCCTGGGGGATCTGATCCCGATATTGAACTCGACCACCGCTCCTGTGATTTCTCCATCGGCTCGTAGCTGGCAAAGGGACGTTGTGCAGCCTTCTTCTTCTTCTTGATTGGCTTTGTTTGCGGCGATTCCGGAATCACCATGTCATCTTCCAAGGCACTTGGGTGAGGGCTTGCTAGCCTTCGCTGCGTTTCCTTCGGTGGAGGTTCATCGGGTAAGACAGCTGGGCTTGATGGTGCATTATGCGAGGGTGATGAACGCAGACCCCGGGCTCGAAGTGGTGACGACACAGCCAGGTTCGGTGATACTGTGTGATGCATGAAATCGGAGGGGGAAGGGCGCGAAGAGGTCGGACTGGCGAGGGCTTTTGCGGCAGAAGAAAACTGGGTGGCTCCGAATAGCTGTGAAGGACCAAGTAGTTGCGATTTGCTTTGGCGGAACGGATTGTTACCAGGGACGGGAGTCTCGGGCACCTGCTGGGCAGGCGAGGCCGCCTGTTGTGTCTGCGAGTGCATGTTCCGCAGACGCGCGATGCTGCCAAAGTCAACGCGATCTGACCCATCCTGTGTCGTCGTCGAGGTGGTTTTGTTGGTGGCTGGAGTGTCGAGAAGTCGTGATTCTCGCGATTCGGGAACGGCTGTCGTAACAGAGGCTGGCTGCAGAAGAGGGCTGCTTGGGCCAAGTTTTGGCGAGTTCCGAAGAGTACCTCTGGGTTGTGCCTGCGACGCCGAAGCAACATATTTCTCATAGCTTCTTCCGCCGTTCGATTGTGTTGTCTCGTCGGAATGGGCGGAAGGCTGAGTTTCGGCCTGCTTCTGTTCATCTGTCCTGCCAGGCTCTCCGGCTTGCACCAGTTCCTCCTTCTCCAGCTTCTCTCGGGCTTCTTGGCGCGCCTTTTCTTCCGCTGCCTGCTTCTCCTGCTCTTCTTTCTTTTTCTTTTGTCGTTCCTTTTCCTCCTGCTCCCACTGAGCGGCCATGACCAAGAGTTGCGAGGGCTTGAACCATGAGACCTTTGGCTTCTTGGCCTCTTCCCGCTCTCGTTTGCGTCCGGCAGCCTGTCGGGCCTTCCATGCGCGGTATGCCTCCATATCGAGCGGCTTGTTCTCGGTAAGGTCGTCGGCGGGGCGAGAGTTGCGTACCCGGTCCTCCTCCGACTGTGTCAGGGGAGGGAGCAGGTCCTCATCCCTTTGTTTTCTCGGTTTGTTCATGGTCGGAAGACGCGCCGAGGATGTTTTGGAGGACGATGAAGGCGGGCGAATGATGCTTGTCTGAGACGGTTAGCAGATCGTCACCGAAAAAAAAGACAAGCGGCAGGGATTATACCTGGCCGGCGCCGTAGGTTTTCATGTAATCATCGAGGACAGCTTGGGTGTCGAGTGACTGGGGCGCGTCGTGGTCGTCGCGCTTGTCCTTAAGCGAGTGGGACATGGTGACGTTCCAGTGGCCCAAGGCTCCGACGCTAATGTCTGTAGGTGCCAACGGATGCACCTATGCGCGGATGCTGTCACCCTATCAGTCGCATCCGATTCGAGCACACCGTGTCCGGACAAGCCAAAATCTAGTGAGCGATCTGGATGCTTTCCACTCTTGCCGCGCAAACATTTCAGAGTTGCCTTTTTCACAATCGAAATCGTGGCTTGCTGCCCGGTTTGCCGCCAAGGTTGTTGGTCCGGCTACACAGGGATTGCACAAAGGGAAAGTTGAGTAGCACGGTGTGGCGGCGCGACAAGAGCGCGCTGTCACGTGAGCTAGCAGGCTTATGGACTGGAGCACGGCCTCTGATAACGATAAAGTGGGAGCATGCACGGCGACAGCACGTCATTGTCCGTGCTCTTGCCCCAAGCCTCAGCCGCAGACCCAGCCACAGACCCAGCCACCCCCATACTCAAACCCACTTGTACCTGTGCCGCTGCGGAGTGTTCATTCCCCACTTGGATTCGTCTTTGGCAGGGGATCCTTTATCAGTCAGACTTCCCAAAACAGGCTTGATCAACAAAGCTTAAAACAAACATGTGTTGTGACACTCACCTACCTACCACTCAAAAACCCTTTACAAAATAACACAGACTGAAAGTCTATGCAGCCTGGCTCACCATTACTGCCATCTCAAGCTCAAACCAAGTGCCATATCTGTTCGTCTTCCAACGCGTGGGGGAGCCGTCACTGAATGGGGTCTGTAATGCTCCCAATTTGTCATGTCATGCTATCCTGGGTATGATTGCGTCATTCAGCCAAGGGAACGCGTGCATGTCAACTTTGTTGTTTTCGGACGAAAGAGCCTTTTTTTCGGCTTTCCCCTCCTGTTGCTGCAGCTTACCTTTGGACCGAAAGAGACGGATCGACCCGAAGCGAAAAATAGGCGTCCACGAAGAGCAGCACTTGATCGCTTTGAAGTTGCCCATGGCCTGAGCCGGGAGCTGTCGTGCTCCTGGGACAAAGAGGAATGCATGAGAACGATAGGGCAACAGCATTCGAACAGAATGAAAACGACGGCACTTTCCGCCAAATGCGAACTACAAGGATGACGTGCTTGATGCACCTTGATTACCTAACATCCAGTGCATTGGACAGTGAGCAGGGCAGACAGGCAGAAAGAAAAAAACATGATCGAGAAACCGCCTCATAATAATGTAGTTAGTTAGGTGTAGGAAAAAGAAACGGCAACATGTCTGGCGAATACTATCGTCCCCAATCCCTGCATCCCCCGTACCTTGGATCTTCATGCAATCCCCTCCATCGGGTCCTCTCCAGTTGTTTCCGGCCGAAATGTAACCATGTCTCAGCATCCTTGAACCGCCTTTCCTACAGCTTTTTCAACTTTCATCGATTCGACTCTTGTCTTGCCACTTAACATGTTCCCATCCAAGCTGTAGCATTCAGTTCTGTCAGTATCCACGACAAACTTCATCGATTTGGCCTGTCTCATCAACATCACCTTCGCTTATCATCTTGACAAGTTCGCGTGGGACATACCTCCACATAAGCCATGTCCGCCCCTACGCCAGGTCCGCCTCTGGACAACGGGAGAGATAAGTCTCGGATCGATGATAGCAATGCGAGTACAACTTGTAAGGAGGATGCTCGCCCTGGCCTCTGGTCCTGGACCAAGCTCGACGATACGACCGCCGTCGGCCCTCGCATAGGCCCCGTCCTACAGAGTGTCGCCACCGCGAGTTCCGACAGCGACGACAGCATTGCTTCGCCAGGACGCCAACACGAACTTGAAAAGGGAAATGCCATCCAGTATCGCACATGCAGCTGGCAAAAGGTCTATAGCATCCCCAGTACCCATCGCAAATTTTTTTGACGTGGAAACTGACCACCAAGCCCTAGACGGCCGCGCTGCTCTTTTCCGAATATATATGTCTGGCCATTATGAGCTTTCCGTGGTCATACAGCGTTCTGGGTCTTGTTCCTGGGTGAGTTTGAGACTTCCAAACATGCAATCCAGCACGAAAAGATTGCAGCCGCTGACAGTTTACAGGCTAATCTTGACGGTGGTTGTTTGTCTGGTTGTACTCTACACGTAAGCCTTCACACGATTCCTCGTCACCTCTCGCTGCACATCCTAACCCATCAATAGTTCATTGGTTCTGTGGGAGTTCTGTCTTCGGCACCCCGAAGTTCGGGATGTCTGCGATATTGGCCAAATGCTCTTCTGGAACCAAAATTGGGCTTGGTGGGCCACTGCCATCATGTTTTTGCTTAACAACACAGTAAGCCGATTACCGATGCACCGCGCGGATTGCAAACTAACCGCCAACAGTTCATCCAAGGTTTGCATATCGTCGTGGGCGCCGAGTATCTCAACACCATGACCGGTACAGACCCGGGTGTCGCTTGTCGGACTGTTAGCTTTGGCATTATCGTTGCGCTTGTCTGCTGGCTCTGCTCGCTTCCACGGACATTTAATACCTTGTCCAAGCTTGGAGTGTTTTCTGCTTTCTTTACTTTTATTTCTGTCATCCTTGCTGCCGCCTTTTCCGGCGCACAGAAACACCCAGCTGGATATGATCCCCGCCCATCATTCACGTCAGACTCCGGAGTAGCGTCAGTCGGAGGCAGCCCCATCGTAACTACATTTCCGGTCAAGTCAGCGTCCTACATTGCATGTTTCAATGCTTTTCTCAACATCTCTTATACTTTCATCGGACAAATCACACTCCCCAGCTTCATCGCAGAGATGAGAGAGCCCAAGTGAGTGCCGCCGTTCTTCATCGCCCCATTCTCTGACTGACGAGCATCTAGGGACTTCCCAAAAGCCCTATGGGCTTGTGCCATCGCCGAGGTGATTCTGTTCAGCGTTGTCGGAGCAGTAATTTACGCGTACACCGGAAACCAGTACATGACGGCCCCTGCATTTGGTTCACTCCAAGAAACTTACAAGAAGGTTGCCTTCTCGTTTATGATTCCGACCATCATTTTCTTGGGCGTATTGTACGCCTCAGTGTCGACGCGATTCATCTTCTTCCGTCTCTTCAAGAACTCCCAGCACAGGACCGAGCACACAATTACCGGATGGTCAACATGGGCAGCTATCCTCCGTGAGTCACCCCTTGCCTCCCGAGCAGTTTTTGCTCTCATGTCGTGCTGACACCAAACACAGTGTCAACATGGATTTGCGCTTTCGTCATTGCGGAAGTCATTCCATTCTTCTCATCTCGTGAGTCTTCAACACCTTATCCCAAATCCACGTACATCTAGCTAATCCCAACACCAGTCCTTTCCCTCATGTCATCACTCTTCGACAGCTTCTTCGGCTTCATCTTCTGGGGTGTTGCCTACTTCCGGATGCGTAAAGCCGACGCGAGAGCCGGCATCACAAGAAAGAGAGGCATCGGCACCATCCTGGTGGAGGGGACCAACATCATTATCATCCTCGTTGGCTTCCTCTTTCTCACCTTTGGGAGCTATGCGAGTGTGCTGGGGATTTTAGAAGCGTATGATACAGGATCGGTCAGGAGCGTATTTTCATGTGCGAGTAACGGTCTTTGACGGGAGTGATGTCTGTTGGATACCAGGGCTTCCACAACTGGAATAAACTGTACAAAATCTTCCTTGTTAGCTGTCGACCAACAAAATATCTGCCTGAGAGGTGTTGTCTGTGGAAGTTATACAAACAAGCGATTGCAGTTTATTACACAGAATTATATTTCCAGCATATGCACGTGTGAATTTCTGAAGCTTGCCTATTGTACAGCATTATAATTTGGACGAAAGTGCCCCCCTATCAAGGTCTCTGTTCATAGGGTATTTGGCTGGAAGCCTGGTAAAGACTCAGGATATCGACTTTCAGCTAACAAGGAAATTACTTGAGTATAACCAGACGTGTGTATTTCTGGAGCACTGATTGTAACTCGCGTCCTTCTCACGCTCTACCTTTTCACACCCACGTATATTTTAAGGGCGGTGCAGGGTCGAGACATTCAAAATAAACATGAATACATAACAGAAAGACGATGAGTCATCCTATCTTTTTATCGTTTGGTTTTGTCGTTCTGCTACCCTTCAACTTGACATCTCGGCTTAATGCAGTCTTCGCACAGTATATCTGTTATGTGATACACCACAAAGATATGATGCCGTTTCCCCCCGATCCGCAACCATCTCTCACAACTTCCTAACACGTCTTCCTCAACCCCTTTCACCTTCCAATGCCATTGAAATAACCAACCGGAAGTGGTTCTTCGGATGGTATCAATGCCAACTGACGGAAATCACGACCGTGAGACGAAATGTGGAAATTACCTAGAAAAGAAGAATGAAATGTGGGTTCGGCTGAAACTATTCAAGTTGTTATGCGACATGGATGATTAGGTTCGTACGAGATGACTTTGCGAGGGACGGGTCCCACTTCGGCAAGTAACATTCATCATTGCAACTGCCACCGCCATTATCAATCGAAGGTACTGAGCGACCTGGAAAAGACTGTCCCTCGTATTCAACCATGTGCAATAGTACCTGAACGTAGAGTACGCTTGCTACCTAGACAGAGAAGCACTGCGAGGGAAAGTACTAACCTCCCCTCATGAAGTGCGAACTTGCAATGGAAGCCAAACAATATTGTGAAGATGTCAGATTGATAAAGGATCCAACCAACTTCCCGTTCAAATGCAGCCGCCACAATTTGGCACGACTGGGAGAGTTAGAATCATCAGAGACTGCTCGAAGAACTGGCCAAAAAACTAGGCGAGAGTGAGAACGCTTTCGGGGCTAGATAATGAACGAAAGGCCACATTGGCAATCGTCTTCGAACTGACAGGTTGGTTAGAGGAACATGAACACGTGAAGGATACGATGACGAACGGCTTCTGCGCGGTCATCTCAGTAGCCATCAACATGTACATTGCGTATAGTTACAATCTACTGAAGGATCGGAGGCCGACATAAATCACTCCTGCTTATTACACCTCTAGCATTGATGAATAGAGATGAGATAGCGAAATCATCCCCACAAGGAGTTAGCTATCCCATACCTGCCAGGAAGCTCGAAGTATGTCATCACTCCTTCAAAATATGTGGGCGCAAGTAGGGAAGCGACGATGCCGCCGAGTTTGAAGAGGACTGGAAGTATCAAAGTGACTGGAAGGAAATGAAGAGGAAGCATGGCAGTGGCTTCTATGAGTTCAATTAGTTTAGTAAAGAACGGTTAACTTTACTAAGGTGATGCTTGATCTAGGCCATCCTACCTGACCAGACGGCGAAAATCCATAGCAAAGTTTGTCTCTTTCTTTCCAAAGCCCACCACGTTGCCTGCAAATATATTTACGAATATTTTCCTACCACCACACAGGCATTGGTACGGTCAAGCTGCGTGGTTTGATCAACTAAAATTCAACATATCTTTTCTCCTACCCACACGCCAACACCTGGCATTATGTGTATCAGTTTCGACAACCCGATCCGGCCTTGCCCCCGGGGATGCAAAAACAAAAACGACCCAATACTAGTCGAGTGCGACGAAGCCTAGAACGAAAGATACACTGACTACTACATCTGTCCGGACATCTTGCATGTTACAGCACCCACCAAGATATCTATCTGCTGCCGCAAACACCACAAGGAACGGCTTGAGAACATAGCTGTAATATTGACCGACACATGGACGGAGCTCGTCGAGTCAAGAAAGGTTATCTTCACGACACAAGACATGGACGAGATGCAACGTACTGAACTCGACACAGAACACTCAATAGCTACAAGAGTTGTGTCCTACCAGCCGATACTCCAAGGGCTGGTTCACGAGTCGCTGACAAAAACCACGCCCTTCTATCATCCTCTTATGGCCAACATGTTTCGACAGGTGGAGGAGTGTCGGAGGAGGTTAATCCTTGCTAGTTTCATCTACGAAGAACCCATTCCGCCTTTGTCCCGGTCGGTTGTCGAAGGCGATATCCCTGATACGAAGCAGCCTGCACATAGACTCCCACTTTGTTCATCCCGTTCGTCCAGCACGTCGCACACAAATACTCCAGAGGTCGTTGAGAATATATGGGATGACTACGATGGCTACGATTCCGATGATGAGGAAATCATAATCGAAGAAGATATTGACGATAATCTTCCCAGCAACGAGGAGTTAGGGATACGACAATGTGGAACAAGCCGGCATCGTCGTGTTTTTCTCTTTTGATATGGTTGCTGGCCTTTTCTCCTTGCCCAGTCACTATTATACTAGCATTGCCCGGCCACAAGAGACAGAAGGCTGAACATCGGTAATGTTAAGTTCGAGGCAGTATTACAGAGCGTACATTTGCTTTCACGTTGGGCTTTTCGGCTTGTAGCTACCTCTAGCTAGCGAATCAGCGACTTTCATATATGCACAAAGATTAATCACTGCAGGGATAATTCACAAGCCATTATATCTATACTACAAGTTGCGAGTCTATGTGTCGTGCAAGTAGTTTTAAGTGTCTGCCGAAAGCAGTCAACATGTCTTCCTTAACGATACAAGATGTCGACGACATGAAGCCGGAATATCCACCCGTCCCGTAATACAACTATATGATCAGTTCAATTTAAATTTATTTCCAGCCATTCGACGGGCCGCTGGTCTAGTGGTATGATTCTCGCTTAGGGTTCAATCCTGAGCATTCTTGCGAGAGGTCCCGGGTTCAATCCCCGGGTGGCCCCAATTTTTTCTTTTTCCAACTTTTTCCTCACACCTTCGTTTAATTGCCTGCGCGCACATCAACTCCAAATCCTTTTTGCTCCTTAGTAATAACACATTCATGTGCGATTGTTTTGCACAGAGTTAGCTAACTCATTCTTGGTCGTAATGCGAGATTCCTTGGGAAGTTTGCTATCATTGCGCAGTTTTCCCAGCCCTTGAACAACCTGTTACCGGGACTAACACCACCACCACCACTCTACACAAATTTTCTCCGCATGGTAAATGATAACCATGTGTCCACCTTTACACACGCGTGCGTATCTAGTGTTTGCACCAAGCTGCAAATGGTCACTTGAGCCGATGAGGAGAACCTACCTTGAACACTCTCATTATACCCGCTCACGAAATCAACTATGACAAAGCTTCGCTGAAATCCACCTGGATGCCCCGCAGTCTCGATGACTCGGAGGGCGGTCCAAAATCAAACTCAACTGCACGAGCCGTCCGCATCGTCAGAATAGCCTGACTGTGGTTACCAGTCTACCAGCCACGCACGTCATCAGATAGCACATGCACGGAAACTTCATCATCCTGCACTTTTTATCATCAGGCTTTATGTTGATAAGAAAGGTTGGTTGCGACAGCGTCAACTTGTGATGAGCAAAGTCGTCTAACCGAACTGGGATCATAGCTAAGCGAAGGTGGAGAAGTATGACCTCGGTCATCAAATACCCGCAGATCTCGAAGCTATTACGAAACAAATGTCGTTGCCGTCAGGATAAGCTGGCGAGGTGGACTGCTGTAGGCAACACGAGAGGCAATTTCCCAAATACCTTTCACAGCCACGTCGAGCCTGGTGTCGCATAGATGAGGGAGAAAAATACCAAGAGGACAGAAGTTTGGAACCCATCTATGTCTATACGTTCATAAAAAACCAACAATAACATCTACTCCAACACATGCATCCGCGTGATTTATCATAATGTGCTTTGTCAATCCCGCAATCAGCGTCTATGAATCTGTCTATCGCTCATATTCTCCCGATGCCATCTATACTGTCTTGGGTCGTCCTCCTCTCAACCACATCTCGCTTAGCCGGCCCCTCACTAACCTCATAGTTGTGAAGTGAGACTTTAAGGAGCAACATCCCGGCCCGTCTTAGCACTCTCCCGGAGAGCCTCGATGATCCTGAGCACCTTTGCGGCCTGAGACGCGGGGACGGGGATGTCATCTTCGTTTCCAGTCTCAAGAGCCTTGGCAAAGCCCTCGAAGATCTTAATGTACGTCTCCGGCTCCACGGTCGGGTACACCTTCTCCTCAATCTTGCCTTCCTCTGTGACATAACAGAGGCGGCCGAACCGGGACTCGTCCTCCTTGCCGAACCGAGCATCAGTCGCGGCCATGCCTCCCCTGAGCTGGTCCTCCTGCGGGTCCAAGAAAGCCTTCTGGTAGCTGCCCTTCGTGCCGCGGATACGGAAACGCGGCTGCTTGGTCTCGACACTGACAACGCTGATGCGGACGTGTACGACCAAGCCCGTGTCGGCATACGTCAAGACAGCCGCGATGCTGTCCGGCTGCTGTGACTCATCGCTTCCGCCAGTAACAATTTTGCCCTCACGCTGGTCCAAGAACTTGGCCGAAACAGAACTCGGCATGCCAAAGAGGACGAAAACCTGGTCCAGCAGATGCGTGCCGAGATCATACAGAACACCGCCGGCCTGGTCCATGCTGAGCTGGCCCTTCCACGTGGTCGGCTTCTCCAAACGGAAGCGATCGAAATGCGTCTCAAACTCGACGATGCGACCGAGCGTGCCTTCACGGATGAGCTTTTGGACAGTCAGGAAGTCCGAGTCCCATCTGCGGTTCTGGTACACGCACAGAACACGCTTCTTCTCCGCGGCCAGGGCGGCAAGCTCCTCCGCCTGTGCAGACGTGGGAACGAATGGCTTCTCAACAAGGACGTGCTTGCCATTGCGCAGAGCGTCGCGCGCAGTCTCAAAATGTGTGTGGGGAGGCGTGCTGATGATGATGACATGCACGTCGGGGTCTGCGAGCATGGGCTCAATTGAGGTGAAGTGCTTCACCGAAGGATGGTCCTCGGGGGCGGAGTTCCCTGGCGAAGGGGACCGTTGCACAATGGAATGGAGGACAAGAGAGTCGGTCAGGGCGACGAAAGGAATTTGGAAGACTTTGGCCGAGAGGCTGGAAACAATCATTAGCATCGACATTCCCCGTCAACGCAACGCTCATGGCATTGCAACTAGTCTTACCCGTAGCCAATGATGCCAACATTGAACTTGTTCGAGGGCGCCATCGTCGATATTGGGATCTCGCGATTAAAACCGTAATGTAGAGGTAGCTTGTTCTTGTGTTGGAGGAGTAGTGTTTCGAAATAATTGAGTCAGTTCGAAGAATGACGTGTGCGGGGTTGAACGTTCGGTACATCTCCACTCCGATATGTGGTAGACTGCTAGGTACACTAACGATGTCAAGTCTCGGCCTACTAGACGGTAAACCCGTACTAAACCCGAATAACGCTAACGGACACAGAGGATAGCGTTGTAGGCTTAGTCAGTCTCATTCACTTAGCTTGTCCACTTCGGCCGGAGTATTTAATCGCTAGAATCTAACAAGAGCGAAGACCCCAAAGCTCTATCCGAGGCTTGCTAATAAGAGAGAACTACACTATAGTAGATAGTCTTATTCACTTAGCCTACTTACTTGAACTAAGCGAGTGGGCGGCCGAAGGAAGTTTGAGCTTAACTTGGAAAAAAATAAGGATTAAGTATAGATTTACTAATGCCGACCGAGAGGGACTTGGAGAAGACGTAATACTATACGAAGAAGAGAAGATTAAAAGGAAAAAGTGAGAACTCTATTATTGTATTATAGATATATATACTAAGTGGGAATATAAATAAGGGACGGTTAGGCTATGGTGCTTAGATGTTGAAGATGCTAAGGTGTATTAGATTACTATAATAATAACTAATATAATTATATTCTTCATTTCTTTTTCCTACTATTCTCTTAACTAAAATCTATTAACCCTCATTTCTTATTACTTATCATTGGGTTTAAAATAGTTTTACCAAAATAATTTTTATTATAATATTCTTAGTTAAATCTTAGTTTATGTAAATAAGTGTTGGGATTAGAGAGAAAGGTAGGCTAGGGTAATTATAATTAGAGACACATTTGGAGAACATTTAAATTAGGAGTAGATTTTTAAAAATATAAAAATAGCTACCGGCTCCCTTTGAGAAGTTACGCTTTTAGCTTTTATACTCGTATAAACTTTGTATCGTTGTAGCTAACGCTAGTAGACACTCGAACTACTTCGCCGCTATAATATAGTATTATTATATTCTCCTTTAACGCTTTCTAGGCTATTCCAGGCGCTCTCCGCTTTATATAACTCCGCTGTGCCCGTAGTGAGTTCTACAAGGCCTAAAAATGAAAATAGATATATTTCTCTACTTAGTTCGAAACAAAGTTACTTTCTTATATAATAATTATTTGATAGAAAGTAACTAAGAATTACAATAAAAACCTACTATTCTCGAAATATACTATATATATACTTTAATCAATATAATAAGAATAAAACAATTTAATTCAGTATGTTTATTAGAAATTATACTTTCACATTATTTGATTTAGATTGTAATAACTAAACTGATATTGAAGTAAAACCAACTTCAACAAAACGATAAGCTTTCCAAACAAGCGATTTACAAGTTCAATTATTCAAACCAAATGTTCTATTTAATATAATCTTTCTATCAATATAGTTGTATTTATAGAGATATAAGCCTTACTTTATTCGATGTATTATATGAGTTTAAAAGAGGCGTTGTAAATTTAAGTAGATTTTTAAGGCATAATAAATATAACTAAGAGAGTAAAATATTTACATATAGTAAGCGAGTATACTAAAACTTCTCTTTACTAAGTAGTACTATCAAATATCAACCTATAGATACTTGTTAACTATTACCGGATATGTACGATTAGCTATAGAGTAGGGTGTTGGGCTGGCATACAGCTCATCTGAGCCATGCCTAGCCCAGTGCCATAGTTAAAGTGCAGGCCAGTTGCCCGCCATTGGCAGGCGGCCGGCGGGAAGTGGGGACTCTACCCCTGCAAACCAGGGTGGATCCCTGCCCAGGGCAGGGTTCTTGCATAAAGGACCCTTGACTGGGCCGGCCAACGGCCGCTCACTTCCCTTCTGCATCTCGCTTTCGTACTTTAAAATTATTGATTACATTAATGGATATTTGGAGTTCTGAGCAAACCCAGCGAACCGTAACATTAACTAACTCACTTCCTTCATTTTATATATATATTATAAGAACGTATACAATTACAAAGAACGGCTAGCTTTATAAGGTTTTGATATAATCTAAATATAATATTTAAGTTAAAGAAAGAAAGAGAGAAAAGTATAAAAGTGAGTTGACTGTACGAAATTAAGTATAGATGCTACGGTACTACGGGGAGTTGAGACTGTAGTTACTATGCTACCTCGTAACGGATTTATCTTAAGGAACCACGGTCAATTGCTGTAAGGGGACAGCAGAGCGATACGCAGGTGCTGGCCTTATGTGTGTATACTAAGGTTCTACGAGGAAAGAAAGGGGTAAAACGCTACCCTTCGGGTCGCTCGAGCGCCAGAGCTTTTCATGGCCGTGGGCTCTGGCGGCTGCCTTGTGGCCTGAGGCAGCCGAGGAGGGCTCCGGAGAGCCCGTGCCCCGGAAGCCGTAGGCCGTGGCCCGGGTCAGCTGGGGGAATCTCAACGCCGGCTGCCGTCTTGGCACTCGAGTCTGGCCAATCAGGGTCAGATGCCTCAACGGGCGCCAGTCCCATGACAATTGCAACCTAAATCTTATACTAGTAAAGAGTGTCACTAAGCGAGAACTTCTAATTGTAAATAATAATTAATTGTCGAGGAGAGTCCGTTAGTATACCTGCTCTATACTGTGTCGGGCTGCGCCGAGCCGAATCCGGCTCGGCACAGCCCAGTGTACATAGACCTAAGGGAGGCGGATTCATCGCTTAATATTAGACGTACACGTTATACCCTATATAGTTAGTAAGGTACGCTACGAAGGCGGCGCGTAGCTGTTATAGCACGGCTGGTCGTGCCCTCGTAGCGCCGGACACGGCACTAAGGAACACCGGATGGAATGAGGCTTATATTCTTATCGATAGCTATCCGGATTGGGAAGGCGCCGAACGTTGGTAAAATCGGGACTTATATATCTAACTCCGAATGCCTTCGTTCGTACACCTTCCCTTTCTTCTTTACACTTAATATTACTTTGATTTGTAGCTTCTAATCTTGGAATTTAATCTCTTATAGGATTACACTTTTATAATAGCTATATAATTCGATCCCGTATACTCTAATAATTATAAGCCTAACTAATTTATAAATATATTATATACTTTTTTAACCTCTTCGCCCTTTCTCTCTGCTATTTCTTTTAAGTTATAAAAGAATAAATTTACTAATATACTCGCTTATCCTTATAATATCTCGTTTCACTTTATACACGACTCTTTTCCCTTTTTCAACTTGGGCTATACTTGAGAGCAGGCGGTCGTGCCTACCCTATAGTTATTGCCTACCCTGCACTCGGCCAGTGCCGTCTACCCGTTATTTTCCTCTTCCAAGACCTTTGGCCGCACTTTTCTTCTTAGGGTCGGCTGCACCTTTCTCGCCTACCCGGCTGTTCTTGCCTACCCTGTACTCGTCTAGCGCCTCCCATTATTACTTTTCCTTTTTTCAGACGTAAGCCGTACCTTTGGAAAGAAAGATCAACCGTACCTACCCTATACATATCCATTAATCTACTAATAGTCTAATATCCAACCCCCTAACTAGACTGCTTCAACGTATCAGACACTATATATACAAATAACCTTTATGTATAGAATTTATCTTTTTTTTTTCTATTGTACCCTTAATTTGCTATGATTAAACAAAATATAATATACGCTTCTACTATTATACCTCGTTCCTTCTTACGCACCTCTCTCTTTAGTTAACTAAACAACACCCTCTCTTATTTTATATATTCAATTTATTTCCCCCTTTAATTCTCTTTGGTTATTTCCGAGTTTACCTACTAATATATATATAATAACCTATTTTTATAAATCTCTCCACCTCTACTAGTCTACCGTTGAGATAAATAAGTCTCTAGACAATACTATTCAAAAGAAGACGATCAAAAAAACCTTGGTATTCAAAACGTACCTTTTCTACTCTCTTTACTTTACATAATCCACCATTTTCAACTTTCCAAGGGGAAAAGGAAGGAAAACGGAGGGAAAGAATAAGAAGAAGAGAAGGAGGGTACATAAGGAAGAGGAACAAAAAGGAAAAAAAAAAAAAAAAAAAAAAAAAGGACAAAGTAAAATTAAGAAAAAAGAAGTAGGAAATTTCGCTTCCCCCCTAAAACCTACTCGATTACCGGCCCAACTTACCCACCCACCGCCTAGCCTACCCACAAAATCAAAAAAGGGTCCCCCCCTCTATACCTTTACCTAACGTAAAAATACAATCCCGTATAACGTTTTTCCACCTACCCTACTACAACCTCTT
>RANX01000080.1:45752-139789 GCA_009805215.1 Neurospora discreta FGSC 8579 | reverse complement strand
CCCGCCCGCTGTTGCAAGCAGTGCTTATACATAACTCTCCCCAACGTGATTTGCATGGAACTAACCTATTGCTTCACGGCGCCTACAGCCCAGAGACGATGTTTACGGCGCCTATGACCATTCCTACCTCCAGAACAGCGGCCCGAGACAGGCGACACAAGCACCCATCGTGACGGGTACTTCCGTTATTGCGATGAAGTATAAGGACGGTGTAGTCATGGCCGCAGATAACCTTGGTATGATGAACCTCACCCCTCAATACACCCACCCCATACTCCCCCCCTGCTGACTTGTTCGAGAACAGCCTCCTACGGCTCCCTAGCCCGCTTCCCCGACGTCAAGCGCCTCCGCGTCTTCCTCGATTCCTCCGTTGTCGGCTTTTCTGGTGATGTATCCGACATGCAATTCCTTGACCGGCACCTGACCGAACTCTCCATCGATGAAGCCTACGAGGACCCCTCCTGCACTGCTCCCAACAGCAAGGGCCACCTCAATGCCGCCAACCTGCACAAGTACTTGCAAAAGCTCCTCTACAAGCGGCGCAACGATTTCGACCCGCTTTGGAACCAGCTTCTGATCGCCGGTTTCGACGGCCACTCCAAGCCCTACCTGGCCAGCGTTGACCTGCGCGGCACTTCTTTCACTTCCCCTTCCCTGGCGACGGGCTTCGGAAGCGCGCTGGCGCAGCCCATCATGCGTCGGTATGCGGAGACGGAGGAGGATGCGGCCAAGTTGACACGCGAGGAAGCGGTTGAGGTTATCAAGGAGTGTATGAAGGTGCTGTATTATCGCGATGCAAGGAGCTTGGATCGGTACAGCATTGCGGTTGTGACGAAGGAGGGCGTCGAGCTAAAGGAAGATGAGCAGCTGGAGAAGCAGAGCTGGGCTTTTGCTGAGCGGATCAAGGGATATGGTACTCAGACTGTTTGAAGTGGTCTGTAGACAGCACCATTTATAGTGAGGGTATGGGCTCAGGGGTGGTAATGAGACCTAGTGGAAGATTACACGGATTAAGGGTCATACGCGGAAGATATCGTGGCCGTTTGCTATTCTGAAGTATGGGAATTGATACGCTGTCAGAACGCGGAATCGGCTTGTCTACCAGGCTTCCATTACAGGCTTCTAGAGACCATATCGCGTAGTCCTTGTCAGTTAACTTCCTTCCCTTAGACTGTGCAGCACGCATGTCACGAACTGAGACGGCTTCACCATTCTTTTACAAGTACATCATCAAGTCAGTAGTACCATTACTGTTACTAGCTAAACTCCTTAATCACAGTCCATCACGTCGTCCCTGAATGTGACGAACAGATCAAGTAACAAGTAACGCTTCAAACCATGAGCAGAGTATCCCGAAATCCAGTTGTTCAATCCCACCGACTCCCTTGATTTGCATTTCACTTTCGACCCCCCCGACGTACCTTGGCTTTTCGCCTTTTCCTTCTTCCCTTATTCCCAGGTCAGATGTTGATGTGCTTCCCAGCCAGCAAGAATACTCCACCACGCCCACCTAGACCAAAGCACGATGTAGATTACAAATAGGTATATCAAAAATCCGCTCATCAACAGAAGACCTGTCTTCCTTGTCTCGTACGCCTCTTCGTGCCAAAGTCGATCGCTCGACAACCCCTTTCATTGATTCTTTACTCCACAGTCACCGACTTGGCAAGGTTTCGGGGGAAGTCGACATTGAGGCCCTCCATAACGGCCAACCAATAGGCGATCAACTGCAGAGGAATGACGTTCAGGATACCCTGAAGGCAGTCGACGGTCTTGGGGATCTCGATCTTGACGGCATCGCTGGTCTGGAACTCGGCGTCGCTCTCATTGCAGATGACGACGGGCTTACCCTTTCTGGCGACAACTGTTGGATGGAGCGGTTAGCATCTTGTCTGTGGGTTATAGTTCTTGGGAAAATATGGTAAGCGTACCTTGCTGGTAGGCGTTCAAGCTCTTCCTGAAGAGCTTGTCGCGGGTCAAAATCATGATGATGGGCAGGTTCTCGTCAACAAGAGCCAGCACACCGTGCTTCAGCTCACCGCTCATGACGGCCTCGCAGTGGAGATAACTAATCTCCTTAATCTTCAAGGCGCCTTCGAGAGCTGTGCTGTACTGGCTTCCACGACCGAGGAGCAGGAGAGACTTCTGGTTCCTGAACCTTTCCTCGCACAACTGCTTGATCTTCCGATCCTGCGTGAGGACGGACGAGATCTGCTCGCTAATCTTTCCCAGACCCTCCATGATCTCCTCGCGACGCTCCTTCTTGGAGGCGCGATCCTCACCGAGGGACAGAGCAAACATGACCATGGCAATGAACTGGGAGGTGTAGGCCTTAGTGGAAGCAACACCGATTTCAGGGCCGGCGTTGACGTGCACACCGCAGTGAGTCATCATGGAGATGGAGGAACCGACAACGTTGACAATACCAACAGTAAGGGCTCCGCGCTCCAAGCAGTACCTGAGCGCCATCAGCGAATCAGCGGTCTCACCAGACTGAGAAACGAAGACGCAGGTGTCGTCACGGAAGACAGGTGCTTCGCGGTCGAGGAAATCAGACGCTAACTCGACAGAAATAGGGATCTCAGTCAGTTCCTCAAAGATACCACGAACCGCCATACAGCTGTGGTAAGAGGTACCGCAGGCAATGAAGATGATGCGACGGCAGCGACGGATGGTGTCGATGTAGCTGCGCAAGCCACCAAGAGTAACCGTCTTGTTGGCAACGTCGAGACGGCCACGCATGGTGTTAACGACGGACTCGGGCTGCTCAAAAATCTCTTTCTGCATGAAGTGGTCGAACTTGCCCTTCATGATCTCCTGAAGCTCAAGCTCAAGCGTCTGGATTGTACGGACGTTGGAACTACCATCGGCCTTTTTCAGACGGTGAATGTTGAGAGAACCCTCGTGAATATGGGCGATATCGTCGTCCTCGAGGTACATGACCTTCTTGGTGTGCTCAACAATGGCGGACGGGTCCGAGGAGAGGAAGAACTCGGTGGGCATGGGCATGCCATCATCGGTCATGAAGGCACGCGACTGAGAACGGTGGAGCAGAGACTTGTCGGCAGCGCCCAAAAGGCCGTTGGGAGAGAGAAGGCCAGCCGCGGACTTCTTGAGAGCAACATTTTGAGAGGCAGTCTCAGCGGGCAGGGGTTGATCGTCAGCGTACTCGACATCGACGAAATCGACCTTCATGCGCTTTTGAGTCTTGACACCGATCACGAGGGGCGAACCCTTGCGAGCAGCGATGACCTCGTGAGGGTAGTGAACGCTCTTGATCAAAAGACCGTAGGCACCCTCAAGCTCGTTGATGACGGCCTTGGCGAGATCAGTGAAGCCGACAGTAGGGTGCTGGTCGTAAAGGTACTTCGCGAGCTTGGCAATGCACTCGGTGTCGGTCTCGGTTTCAAACTTGAAACCCTTGCCCTCAAGCAAAGTCTTGAGCTCCTTGTAGTTCGTGATGATCCCGTTATGAACGATCGAGAACTCCCAGTTGGGATCAGAACTGTGATTTACTTGGTCAGGAATTGTCCGGTGTTCATAGGCAGCCCATCAAAGCGACAGAAACTTACCGGTGCGGGTGGCAGTTGACGCGCGAAGGAGGACCGTGGGTGGCCCAGCGAGTGTGAGCAATGCCGCAATGGGAATCGAATGTCTCTTCAAGGTCGAGGTTCTGGCTGTCAATAAGCTCCTTCAGCTTCGCAACCTTGCCCACCTCCTTGAAGGCAAGCACCTCGTTCTTCTTGTCGCCATCGATGGCAAGGCCGGCAGAGTCGTAGCCGCGGTACTCGAGACGGGAAAGGCCTAGATTAGCAGAATCAGCGGTCAGCTACCGTTTCTTCCGGGCTCGGAGCCTCGTGAATGGTGTTTTTGCAGACAAAGAGCCGGGAAAAGTCCTGGGCTTGTATATCAGGAACAGGACGCGCAAGCACTCTTGACGTACCGTTGACAAGTGTGTCTAGAATATACTTCCTGTCTTTTTCCACCAGGTAGTTGATATAACCGAAGATGCCACTGCACAGCAAAAGTGACGCCAGTTAGCAAAGATCCTGATCCAAACGGGAGCTGGGTTTGCGCTTCGGCCGTCTCTGTGATCGGCCCTGTTCAGGAGTGATTGCGGGGCCTTCAGCTTGGACGAAAAAGGCAGCTGAATCAGATAGAAGGGCTGGAAAGCCAGCGAGGTTCTCTTGAACGTACCACATGTTGACTGATGAACCAACGAACGACGGTACCGAATATGGAGCTGGAGCTTGTTGTAGTTGATTTGTGGAAGTCGGTTGTCTTGCGGTGAGACGGTGTACGGAGTTGTACGTGCGCGGGACCTGGATCGGTGGGGGTATCAAGTATTAAAGAAACGGACAGAAGGCGAAGCGAACGTGAGGAACGTCGAGTCAGTCAGGGTCGTTTGGAGGACGAAAGGAAGATGAATGGATAGATAGAGTAGGCCAGAAGGGTTCAAAGACTTGACGGCCACGGGGATACTTGTCTTTATGGCTGAAACGGGCGGGGAGGGTGCCAGGCTCTCGTCACTTTCTCTTGGCTCTTTAGTTTTGGCTCTCTTTGGTCCTCTTTGGCATCCGTCTCTCACTGGAGACAGACTGTGTTCAGGTCGGCCCCGTTGCCCCGTCCACGGGCGGATTTGGCAGGGCACTTGGTGCAAACTTGGTGGACAGCACTGGCCAGCGCGGACGGCAGGGACAGACGGCACCAATGGCATTGATCAGTTCGCTGGTGAGACTGGTGCAGGTGCAGCTTCCCAGGTGGGGCACAGGCGCACTACGTATCGCCAGGGACAGGGGTCTCGCCCACCTGCTCGCTTCTCCTTGGCTGGCCAAACGACTTTGGTGTCCACCGCCCGAACGGTCTCTGCGTGCGTTCATCCAGACTCTGCCAAAAATCGTCCCATGCTCGCAATTTGCCTTTGTTTTTTTGCTGTTGTCTCCAGAACGCTCTGCACCATTGTCGACGAAGTGAGCGAAATTTGGGAGTGCTTAGATGTTGTCGTGATTGTACATCCCAGTGTTTCATCGTGATACATGTTCGAAGTCGTTGTTTGAGTGGTGACCTTTGGAATACTTATGGCGGGGGACCAGCCCTTTCCATGGATGGGCAGGACGCTTGGTGATGGAGGGGTATGGTTTGTTGTTTAATGTGTTGCTAGAGGTCACTTCTGTCTGATAGGTACCTAGGTACCTTGATGTACACTACACACCACCCACCCACTCTGATACCATCTGGAATCTTCTTGATAACTCATTATCATAATGGCAATATCTCTGACATTCTTCCCATCATGAAATGTATCTTCGCTTGCTGTGTCTCTCAACTTCGCAAGACTGTTTTTTTTTTCCTTCACTAACCGTGCTAGGTCTTATATGTGCACAGGCTCAGCTGAAAGCAGCTTACGGGCATATATGCCACCCCCGGGCCCACCACAAGATGTGTTGTAGTAGTAGGCCAGACCGCAATGTACCTCGGACATTTCTATTTGCACGTTGTTGTGTGTTTCAGCCATCTCGAGATCGTCAAACCGGCCACAACTCTGGTGGACGCTATACTTGTCAACAGTAAACAGTTACATGCAAGCCATTCCAGCTTTGTCATTGATTGGCGACTCTCCATTGCTTGGCAGAACGAGGCACGGGGCTCCCTTTATTGGTTGGGTCATCATTGTTGCCCACGCAAAAAACCTCATGCACTGCACGCACTGCGCTAGAGACATACTACAACTCTCCACAACATCCACAACTCGGTGACCCCAGCAGAGGCCTCGAATGATGATGAAAGCCAAAAGCTCTCTCCAGATGGACTGTGGCGTGCTCCTGCGAGCCTCCGTTATCTCTACATTCTCACCGCCTTGCCGGGTTTCCTCTGACATTCCGATAAGTGTGAGCTCGTAATTTCAAAGTCCTGTCTTTATGTTGTGGCGATGTTTCCAGGGGTATCATGGCAATGGCGGTCGAGAGCCTCGTTCATAACAGCGCCGTGAGCCGAACGGCGGAGGTAGCCAGTACCTGTTCAAGCCCTCCGCAACGTCACTTTCTGCGCCCTTCGCATGACGCGCGCCATCCATTCTTCAAGCCCGGCAATCGGCCGTGGCATCCTTTCCGAAATGTGCGGGATAACAGATAAACATACGGGGTATGGGGGCGCCATCACGCGGTTAGTGTCGATCAACCCCTGACCTACTCAGCCTCCCGAACCTGGGCCGGAGCAGAACAACGACAAACAACGAGCTTCTCTCCGCGCGTCGTAGGACGAACCTAACCCCAAGGCATAAACTACCGCGGCCTCGTATCGGCCTTTCTTTGTTCGCAGGTGCCCTCAAGCTCCATAAGATTTTCATCGGGTACTCTCGATACTACGCTACGATATGGCTTGCCCTGAGTTGCTAGCTGAATATCCAAGCAACGGAAGAGGAAGTCCTCTTTTAGGAGCCCACTTTTTGCGGCTGTGGCACCCTTCTCCACGGGCACAAGGAGGACCATCCAGGCCGCTAAAAATGTGGAAAATGAGCACCATTCGGCCGCCGGCCGGATCCCTGCTATTCTTAGCAACCCATGAAATCTTTGCTCCCACAATGCCGGGTCATTCACATGCTGGGTGATGAAAAGTTCCCCAAAAAGAAACACCTTCGGTTGATGGAATCCGTCCATATCCCTTTCTAGAAAGACCATGTCCATCACTAGCCAGTCAGCCACTGCGAACAACGTCCGCGTTTCAGTTTACCCTTTCCGACCTCTGAGCAACCATTTCACAGCCCGCTTGTGTTTAGTTTGTCCCTTGTGCAATCTCACAATACGGTTGCGCCTTATTCAAAGCCGGCAAGCTGTCACTCTATATCACTCACATGGCAACAAGACTACTACTCCCATGAGGATGATGAGGTTAGCGTGACCACTATGGATCCCAGCCGGATGTATCCTTGATGAAACAGCCGCTCTACATGCCATCACCACTATCTATCGACCATGCTACCTCGTATCGTGTTGATCCGCTCTTCGGCGGCGGCACCCGCCCAGGAACAGGAAAAGACACTACCATCCACAGAGAGATGGATGACACTCTACTTACTTCTACACTACCCACCCTAGCCACCCAGCCATCCCAGCCACTGAGCCGCATAGCACTATGTACCCGTACTACGCCCCCACTTTATTGGACGTTGCCAGACTCGCACCCCCCCTGGGTGTCTGTTCCATCGCATCACAAGAGGTAAAGTGGACGTTGGAAATTTACAAGCCGATCATTTGCGATTTTCTTTTACACATATTGTTCACTTTCGATGTACCACAATACAGTAGGTAAGCAAGGAGGAAAAGATTTCTGGTCGATCCCTCTTCATGAGGCAATCAGGAACGGGATGGGACCATGGAAACATGCGGAGAAGTGGTACAGAACTCACGTACAGACCAGACACACCAGGCACACCAAACGCATCAGACATATCACAGGCAACACAGGGACAATGGATAAAGAAACAAACAGCCATTAACCGCGGCCGGAAAACGCGGTGCCGGAGTCTTCCTCCTTGTCTTTGCTAGGCGTTCTAGACCGACAAAATCCCGTCCGTATCTGGCTAGGGACCCGAGCTAATTAACAGCATTTCGATACACGTGAGCGCGTACAAGAGGAGGAGCAAGCATATTCAACCTCGTTGCCTTCCGGGTAAAGACAATCGGACAATCTTCCCTTTTTTTCTTTTTAGATGAGACACACACACACACACACACACACACACACACCACATAGTTGATTAGCAGAATTGCACAAACCGGAACCATCTTGCCATCCGTCCTTTTCAAGCGCAAGGCATAACAAAGCGCGTGCCGTCGACCAGCAGCCGGGAAGCTGCATGGCGGTGGTAGAGGCGGTGGTGAAGCGGCGCTACCTACGTACTTTGGTTGCTCCTGCTGTGGGAGGCAGCAACAATGGCTCGGGGGTCCAGACCATAAGTTTTTGTGTTGCTTAGCTCGTTGTGACAAGCTGAGGTTGGACAGCTACCTACCACCACCGCGGAATGATACTCACCTGAAGCGGAGACGATTTCTACGATGATTTGTAAACCCAACTCCAGCCATGCAATTTAGGATGGTCCTGAAGAGCTCAGATAGGATGCAAGTTCCCAGGACATGTCACTGTTACTACCCAAGACTAAGAACCGCCAAGCTTCGCCCTGGGGTTGGGACTGTGCCATAAGCCATCGAATAGCCATTCTGACACCCAATTTGTAGGCATCGTGGTAGTCGCATGTGTACAAATTACAGCTAAAAGCTCGCTGATCATCTTCCCCACTTGCATCTAGATAGGGCGCAAAGTCTTCTATGTCCGTGTCTAGGATGCTTCATCACTGTTGTTTGCTCAACTGTTACCACCTCCTTTCTTACAACTCCAGCCACCAACTACTGCATGCTTATTATAGCTTCTGATATTCGAGCTTGCCCTCAAGCTTCTTGGCCTCGGCAACCTTGCGCACCGCCTTGTTGAAGTCGTCTTGGTTGATCGCATCGCGGTAGTCCTTGATCGCAAACAGACCACTATGTATAACGGAAGAGTTAGCAGGGAGCTGCATAGTCGGCGTCTTTACATAGCAATAAATCGCTAACTTACGCCTCAGTAACCACGTTGCGCAAATCAGCACCGTTCAAGCCATCGCTCATTTTCACAACACTCTCGTAATCGATATCGCCCTCAATAACCACACCGGAGGCGTGAATCTTCAGAATCTCCAAACGACCGACCTCATTCGGCAGAGGGATCTCGATCTTGCGATCTAGACGGCCGGCACGCAGCAAAGCAGGGTCGAGGGTATCGGGGCGGTTCGTCGCCATGATGATCTTGGTCTTGCCGAGATAGTCGAAACCGTCGAGCTGATTGAGGAGCTCCATAAGTGTACGTTGGATTTCTCTGTCGGCAGATGTACCCTCGCTGAAGCGCCTGCCGCCGATGGCGTCGATCTCGTCCATGAAGATGATGCAGGGCTCATGTTCCTTGGCGTAACCAAACATTTCGCGGATTAGTCGGGCGGATTCACCGATGTACTTGTCGACGATGGCGGAGGAGACAACTACAGACACGCAGTATTAGTGACGTATGTTCAAGTGAAGGCGCCGCTAGAGAAAAAAAAAAAAAATGCAAGACAAAGAGAGGATGCGAGCTTACCCTTCAAGAAGTTGGTCTCCAAGCTGCTCGCGACAGCCCTGGCTAGTAACGTCTTTCCGGTACCTGGAGGGCCATAGAGCAAAACACCCTTGGGGGGCTTGATACCGACTCGCAAGAACAGCTCTGGGTTCTTGAGGGGCAGTTCGATAACCTCTCTGAGCTCACGAATCTGATCGTTGAGACCGCCGATACCCCCGAAGCTGACTTGTCCGGGATCCTCGAGCGACATGTTGTATACTAGCGGGTCGACCTCGCGGGGGAGCATGCGCATGATGGTGAGGGTCGTCATATCGAGCGCCACACGTGTTCCCTGCTTCAGCTTCGCCTTGTCGACCTTTGATCGGCAGCCGACGACGTATCTGGGGCCGGAGGAGGCCTTGACAATAACTGTGGCATGGTGAGTTCGTAATGGTCTCCAGATACTGGATAGGGGATGCAAGACGTACACCTCTCATCGTCCAGTTGCTTGAGGACTTCGCCAATGATTTGGCCGACACTTTGCAACGCCTTGATGTTCTCTTCTGTTTGGTCGTACTCCTTTTGTAACCCCTTAAGTTCCAGACGCAAGTTCTTAAGCTTCGCCTCCCACTCTCGCGACTCGATCAGTTTCGCCTTGAACGAAGCCAAGGCATGCTGGCGCTCCTGGTCCGCCATTATCATGGAGATATAGCGACAACTGGCGGTTTGTCTAGTTGATGGAAAGGTGACGTCAGGCTGTCTTGAGGCGTCAGCTCGATTGACTGTTGCTTATGAATAGACCGGTCAGCGCGCAGGTCGAAGGGTTCGGATATGGCAGACGAAATGGCTGTTTAATGGATAGACTGGATCCAGATCGGGTTGTTGTGTTGATGCAACTGAACAAGTCGGCAGGCGGGCGGGCAATGGGCTGGCATCGACGCACGGACGAAGGTACGTATCGATGGAGCTTACCTCAAGCTCTCGTTGCCTTGGGCTGGTGGGTCCAGTGCATTGTCGCATTCTTGCCCCAGCTGAGGTCGAGTTGGGTGTGAATGCAATTGCAGGGTGGTCTGAGCGTTCAAATCGGCTCGCGGGGCTCCCATTGCTTGCGTCAGGTGGGTATCGGCCGACTTATCTTATCTGCCCGGGCTGTTCATATCTACCTATCTCTAGGCATCACCTACAACGACACTGCACTATAAGTGTCATGCGCTTTCCTTTCGTGATACCTCTATGAATGTGCTCTGCCAGACACTTCCACTTTACATACTACAATTCAGTTACCTATCCGACTTTGAGCAATCTCGCGCCTTTTGCAAACTTGTCAGTTGCCAATTCTCCCAGCTTGAAGATGGTCCAACATAATAAGCGACGGGCTGCCGGACCGGCCAGAACGAGCCAGATATATGGCTTGACGTCGACTTCCTCCCGCACCTCCCCAACTGCTGTTTCGACGCCTGAACCTTGAACCATCATCCGATATTCGATTTGGAGAACTGCTGTGGAGAACATGGTCACTGCGGCGCTGTTGCTCATGATGCCCACATTACGCACTGATGAGGGATCTGTCTCTACATCAGCCACCAAGAGTTCGACAGATCTACCGTCTGCTCAAAAACATGCCATTTGCGAGATACTCCAACCTTTTCACGGCTACCAGACATCGGCATAAAGGTGGTTGTCCACGGCGCCTGATCTCTCAACATGCCCTCGACCCAAATCTCGTTCGATTACCCCCTTAGCATCACCAACATTGGCACAGCTACCGCCTTGATCCATCTTGGTGAGCCAAGCAGTCCAAACCGTATCAATCTTATCACAGACCCCGTCTTCGGTCCCGGTAGCACCCAAATCGAGTATCGCGGTCTGGTCATCAACAAGTCCGACTCCCCAGCCTTAACTCTCGACCAGCTCCCTCCCATCGATGCTGTTCTACTCAGCCATGAAGATCATCCGGATAATCTAGATGAGCTTGGCCGACGCCTTCTTGATGCCCGAAGGGTGCTCACCACCAGAGACGGCGCTTCTCAACTAGCTCCACGGCCAGGAGTGCGGGGTCTTAAGAACTGGGAAACCGTTTGTCTTGATCTTGGAGGTGAGGGAAAGGCGCGGAAGTTGGAAGTGACGGCCACTCCATGCAAGCACTTACCCGGCGGTCAGGTAGTGGGCTTTATTGTCAGCTCTCCAGACGGGGCTTTTGGAACACAGCCTGACGGTCGTCCGAACGCGATATACTTCTCTGGAGACACGATTCATCTCGAAGAGCTTGGCAAGATGAAGGGAAAGTATCACATCGCCATCGCCATGCTGAACATCGGAAAGGCAACTGTAATCTTGCCTGGCGGGGGTGCTGATGGGGGAGGCCCGCTGCAGATCACCATGGGTGGTGACCAAGCAGCGCAGTTGGCCAAAGACATCGGAGCCGACGTTATTGTGCCATTACACTTCGAGTCGTGGAGTCATTTTGCGGAATCTGGTGTCCAACTGGCAAATGACTTTGCGAGGGCAGGGGTAGAAGATAGGGTGCTTTGGTTGAAGCGAGGCGTGGAGACCAAGATTGTTTAAATATTCCACGAGCTGGGAATCATACAGGTAGCTTTGCCCGTTAGGGTAGCCCATGCATTGATGTATTGTTCCGAAAGCTAACAAAGGGGAACTCGCCCGCAGTGATCATAGTATACAGATAATGGAATGACACACAGGGGCTGTAAGACCGCGACACCATCATACCTCATCAAGGCAAATGGATAGTATTTCCATTGGTCATGACCTTGTATCCCACGTGTGCTGCCAACGGAATGTGGTCTTTGATCAGATTCAGCCAAGGAACAAAATATCAATCCCAAAACGCCTTGTCATAGCTGTCACCATCATCGAAATCTTTTCCATTCCTTTACTCAGGTGGAGCATGTGAAGGAGTGCGTTCGTTCGTTCCTTTGGGCTTACTCCATGTCTCTGGCCCTGTCAATGCCGCCGAGGAGGATGTTGGTAAGTCTCTCTTGCAAAGACTTATCGATTTCATCGACTCTATCCCAGGGACGGGTGTCAATCATCTACCCCACGCTTTCTGTCAGTATCGCTTCAACGCGGCGGCAGGATAAAACGAATAGGCACGTTCAACCCACGTCTCGAACTCTGTGCTTCTTGTTTAGGTCATCATCCAATTTCTTCAACCATCTTGAAGCCGCTTCGTTTTTGCCGATTTGGAGAAACTGAATTCCCACCTGGTTTGGAAGCGCGCTCAGTTCATCCAGCCTCCTCGCTGCATTGACGATTACATCCTCTACCGCATCCTTGTCATCCGCCGCCCCGTCCGTGATCACAATGAGGTTCAACATTTTTGGCTTCTCGGGAGAGGGTGCCCGCTCTCCCATCCGTCGCCGATAGTATTCGAACCGGTCGATATAACCCGTCAGGATTGTCCAAAGTCGCTCGGCAATGAAGGTTCCGCCACCAATCTCGTCTGGACTGACTTCGTTGGTCAAAAGATCTAGAATCCGTTGTCCATCTTGAATCCTATACTCGTCTTTATCTTCCCGGTAGAAGAAATGCACATCTACACCGTCACGATCATAGTGCGTTACAATATCCACAATGTAGCGCAGAGATTCGATCATTTCGTCCCATTTCGAACGCTCCCTTTCCTCGCAGTTGCCGTTAGATGAGGGGACCGCCTCAATGACTTCCATCATTGATCCCGAGTCGTCGAGAAGGAAGACGACGTCGAATTTCGAGAGCAGAGCGAAATCTCGATTATCTTCTTTTCCACCATTCACACCATTGAGAGGCATCATAATGTCGTTGAGCTTGACGGGGACTATGTTGGAGCGGGATCTGCTGGGGGTGTTGTTTTCTTCGGAGTTTGGGTTGCTGATACCCAAGCCAGCTGGTTGGGATTGGCCAGAAGAATCAGAGGCCGATGTTCCGTTGCTGACCGAACTTTCTGTGGAAGGCCGTCTTGAAGTTCGGCCTTTATATGGAGGGGGGTTTTCGTCTTTCGCTGGCCTCTGTCTGAAAGGGAGTTCCCGAAAGAGTTTTTTTCAAGCTTCCCTGCGGAAGGGGATGTGATACTGCTGGATCCAGACAGTGTTCGTTGAATCATTCGAATTATGAATTCAGCAACGTCACGGTAACTTCGGTCCTGGTTGTTCTCCATCTTGATCATGGTGCGATGATCACCTTCAATGCCGACGGTCTGGCAGTCAAATGAGCTCATGGCTGAGTCGGGGTCGGTTACCTGAAAGTTGTTAGTACCAGGTTGGATCGGAACTCTCAGGACCCCGGAGGAGACCCATCAATGAGAAATTGAACGACATTTCGACTTACGAATCTCATTCCAAACATCGGCTGCATCTCATATGCAATCACAATAGGAATCCTTGACCTTGGGTGGTTTCGCATCTGATCGAACCTGGCAACAATGGTGTTCAGGTCCTTGGATTCGATGCTCAAGCTGTCTATCAGCGTGTCATTGCCGCGGAGGAACTTGACAATGCGGGAAGCATATCTGGCTAGCCTGGAGCCATCCTGTGATCGTTACTGTTCGTGAGCAAACGCCGACAAATTGAGGGGGTTCGGGACGTTCGGAGGTTGTGGACTTACGAAGGGAGTACCAAAGAAGAAAATCCCCTTGACAAGGCATTCTTCTCCGTTGAAGAATGTACTTTGGCAGTCTTGAAATCGCTCCAGCCTATGTGACTCTTCCGACAGAGCGTGAATAAGGGCCTGGAGGAAAATATGATTAGACATGACCACATCAAAGCCTCAAGTCTACAGAGTTTCCTATACCTGACAGACGACCAAACCTCCAAGGCTATGGCAAGCGAAGTACATCGGACGCTTGGATCCCTATAAGACTGGACGTTAGTCAGAGACGCAGACCAACCATGAGAGCTGGACTCACCTCGGTCCGGTCAGCCCTGAGATGGTTGAGGAAGTTCTGCGATATCTTGTCGATCGTTGCAGTGGCAGCAGACGCACACATAGCGCTTGCACGATATCCCACGGTTGCCAAGCGACCGGCCAACCTCCGGCCATGCCAATTCATGGGATCCAGCGGCCTAGCTTTGATGTCGTTGGGAAGGAAGTCTCTGGGCCACATGTGAGGTGCGCCTTTGTCTGTGCTCCAAGACCTGAAAGCATGCCCTCCGAGGCCATGAACGAAATACATACTGTAATCGGCATTGTTGTCAGCGGAGAAGCTCTCATCATCGAACATGATGCCTGGGGACGGCAAAGCGGCTTACTCGAACAGAGGGTCATCGTGCTCGGCGATCGTTGTTACACCGAGAAACTCGTCGCTCACCATGACAGCTGAATCTCTGACATCCCCCGCTGGATGCTTTGGATAGATGCGTGTGAGATTGAGCTTGTCACGCACAACTTTGCATTTCTCCTCTGTCTCCTGGCGAATTGTGACGACCGCGCAGAGCGTGCGCTGGTTCGTCTCCTTGGTCAAGGGATTGACAATGGGGTCAGAATCGTGTCTCTGTCGCCTGATATGCTCAAAAACGTCGTTTTCTGTGGTTCCCAAGGGAAGATTACGGATCGTTAAGGTCATATACGAGTCTCTTTCCGCGTGACGATCGCCGTGATGGGGATGGAAGCGGGTGTGCACCCGGTGCGCACGCCGGTGGATGTTATCGATCAAGGTCGCCATCTTGGGTGGGTTCGAGTTCTTGGAGATAAGTTGATTGGGAATGTTGGAGATCGAGCAAGCTTTCAGGTCTGCTGTCGGTGCCAGTCACCACTATTTAACCTTGAACGGCTTGATATTTGGTCATGCGGCTCTGCGCTTCCAACTGAGCGTTGACCAGTCTGTACCCAACCTGTGGTCTGGATGTCCAGTGGCGTCTCATGATGGAGTTGATACTCGCCGGATGACCCGCATTTAGCTCCGTCTTAGATTGCAAAGCACTCTCTACAGTAACCTCAACAGCAAGGTCGCAACACAAGTAGTCGTGTTGGTCGCCATGCGCCGGCTGGCTTGGTTTCTTCCCCAACGGTTTTGATACGCGGTGTACTGCAAGATGCGCAAGAAAGAGTGGTACGAAATACACGCGTGCCAATATTCCCGGCGCCACCCCAATCAAGTTTTCAAGACGCTTGCCCTCTGGTTGAGATGCTTGGTCCAAACTTCTCGCAGGACAATTATGGCCCTCCGGATCAACGACAAGATTGTCGTTGCTGCCCAATCGAAACACAACTATCCCGATATGGTTCCGGATTCTTGTGGCCTTGCTCTGCAATGTCGGTTTCACTCCTTTTCAGTTGTATCGGGATTACCACAGTAGGAAAAAGTGAAGATTCTCCGGAAACAAGTGTCTGCAGGCACATGCAATACGAATCCATACCCAATAGACATTGTCTTGGCAATTCATATGGGGAATAGGTGTGTCAGCTTAGACCTCTTCTTCCCAGAAATCTTGTTCATGGGAAGGGAGGGAACTTCATGGTACCTGGTCGAACCGAGGAGATCCCATGTTCGCTACGGCGCATCCCGTTGTCTACCTGACGTTCACCCTTACCAGTCCGGCACTTTGCTCATTCGCTACCCATGTCAAGCTCTGACTATAGCGCCAACGCAAGACCACATCATGTGCTATGTGCCACTCCCAATATAAGAAGATTCTTCCTGTGAGAACGATTGCGGATCGGGCGCCAGCGAACACTGGTTGTCAGGCTCCTCGTCGGTGGAATTCCGTCGAGAGTTTTCTGTTGTACTACTCGGAAAGCCTCTCGCAAAGATACATCCAGACTTCGGCCTCAGACACCAACTGACTGCCACGACGAGACACAAAATAACACTGGCGAAAGATATTATCAGGTGTGGCTGTCACAGATCGTGTAATTGGTGAAGGCTACGCCACATATGCGTGAGTATGACAGGGGGTAAGAAGGAGAAGTCGTTCATCCCCGCGGGGTTCCTAGACCGGCCCTTCATAGTTGGGACAACCCATCAATCTATCAAAAACCTCTCTGCTGATCGTTGACCAGTCGGCTGTTCTAAGAAATATCTCCGACCCAACCCTCATAACCCCATACTGTGCAATATACGTTTCGCAACTTTTGCAAAATCATGGTTACATGAGGCTCCGCCGCATAGTTCACGAATCATAGACGGACTTGGCTCCGAAAGACTATGTTTAGGCCGCCATCAATCAGTCTCAAATCCGACAAGGCAGCCAGCCGTCTGGATGGAGATGATTCGTGGGTACCACGGACCGTTGAGTTCAGGTGGCAATTTTCTGCCCGACGGTGAGGCCGTAACTCGACCGCCAAGAAGAGCCGCGGACTGTCTCCTCTGACGTTTATCAACCCCTTTTCTGGAAAAGCGGGAGACATAACAGGTAGCGTAGAGAACAACCCATGGTGTTTCATCACAACCCGATATCCGGGGTACTCTGCCGATGTCTCCAATCAAAGTCACGTCAGCACCTTACTCGGGCCAGTTACTCCTGGAAACATAGGACCGAAAAAAGCAGCATGACGATGCCTTTCAACCCCGGATGCCGTCCGTCCTGGTTCTTATCAATATCACGAATCTGGCTACCCTGAGCCCATACGTGGCGAGCTCCCACCCACTTGAAGACCCCCCGTCAACGTCGGCTACTTCAGAACGTCTTGCGTTGTCGCCCGGGACTGCCATCTGTCCGACATACTTCTCGCCTCTGCTCCATAGACATCATACTACCTCCTTTTGATGCATTTAAGTCCACGTGATACAAATGCATATTGTTCTGCAGAGCTGCATGTATTGTCACTTCACCACATGGCTGACAAGTGAGTTGTCATTTGGGCTGAAGCGGGTTCCTGGCCTCGCTGGACTGGCGATATATGGAAGAGACGGAGGCTCAGCTCTCTACGAGCAACAATGAACGTCACTATATACCCACGCTACTAAGATAAATCAACAGATGCCGAGTTCCCGACCAACTTTAACCCCCCTGATGTCAGTTGGCTAGCTGGGTATATAGTTCTACAGGCACGCTCGCCGGTTAGCCTTATTTCTGTCTGTCAACCAAACTAGTGTCTGAGGCAACATACCACCTTCCACAGTCATCGTAGATCGGAAATACCGAATCAAGCGCGCTTAACCCTCCTTTTTTTTTTTTTTTTTTTTTTTTTTTTTTTTTTTTTTTTTTTTTTTTTTTTTTTTTTTTTTTTTTTTTTTCCCTACTTCCCCCGGCCTTGGTCAAACGTGTCTCGACTCTCCACAGCAGGCTCTCAATACCCCCTGACGACAGAAGCACGGAGACACCGCGAGTGACGGATGGTCAGGATGGTGTTGAAAGATGCACTGGTGCCAGGCTGTGAGACATAGAATCGAGCAAACAGGGTGACGACTTATAGATGGACGCTTGGCAAGCGACTGGATGCTTACAGCGGAGCACATGCACGGCACTCGAGACACAATCACTTCAGCCTCAATCGTGGCTGACAACAAGTGTCACTAAGCGATCACATTGGAACAGTCACTCATGGAGAAGATCGGATCTGAGCCATGAAAGCAACAGTGTCTGTTCTCCTCCCTCGAGGTTGGACGCCAGACCATCACTAGAGAGATTCTATGACTTCCGCCCCGTTGCCAAACATCTCACAGAGGTTTATACCCATTTCATAGTACTTTCTGCGTTCATCACTTTGCCTGGCTTTCCATCCTCGCGATCCTTCTGGGCCAGGTGAAAACATGACAAAATACTAAAAATCCCCAACCAATGCACCGACATCCTTGTGCAATTAAAGAAATTTGCATGTTTGCTGAGAAAGCAAAGTATCCTTCCTACTGAACCCCCATCACTCAACTCCTCCTCGCATCTTGCTCAAGCTGTCGCCATCCTTTCGTGGCTCGAGGACCATATTAGTGCCTACACCTCGCAATGGGTCGGCTCAGTTCGTGATAATGGACAGCTTGAAGTTCTTCGGCGCATGCATGGACGTCTCCAGTCCCGTCTTTCTCTTCGGCAGCGAACTGGTGGGGTTGGCCATGACGGCGCGGCTGGGACCTGCGGCAGGGACGTAGCCGTCGTAGTAGCCAGCCTGTCGACCAGATACGTTAGTGATCGCTGCTCGAGGACTGAGAACTTGACCAAGTGCTTGGGGCGTACATACCTTTTTCCTGGCTTCATACTCTTCCTCGGCTTCCCTGAACCACGCTCTGACTTCTTCGTCGGTCATTATCTTGGGCGACTCCAGTGCGCGCGGGACCCTGTGTCGGGGGACTGTACGAAGGGCTGGACGGGTGATTGTGCGGGGCGCTTGCCGAGGGATGGGTGAGGCTTTTATGCGCTGAGTCTCGAGATGCGACTTGTAAGCAGCAGCGCTGCGGTACGCATTCTTGTTGAAAGGCTTGATGTATGTGGGGAAGTCGGACATGACTGCGATTTTGCGGTTTCGTTTTGGTTTGTGTTGGTTTGAGTTGGATTCAACGGAAAGATGACGGTATGTGAAAAGGAAGGAAGGAAACGACGGAAGGAAATGAAGGGAGGGGGGGGGGGGAGGAAGGTATTTATGCAGAGGGTTGGCAAGTACCTACCTGTTGATAAGGCAAGCAAGTACCTATTCAGAGTTGAAACAGGACGCAAATACTTATCGATGAGGCTGATTTATATTGAGAATGCAGGTGCCCTTTGCGAGTTGAGACGGAAGGCAAGTACTTAGGTTCCAGTTGAGGGGGCTGGAATCTATTGGGAAGGTAGGTACCTATTGGGGAGAAGGCAAGCAGCTACCTATTGATATGGCAAGTAGAAGGCAGGTGCAAGTAGGAAACCGATATCACGTCACTCGTTCATTCCAGTCTTTGAGGCGAGAAGGTCATCCGACCTATATCCAAGCCTCAGGAAATATACGCCCCATATGTAGAGGTAACTGAGTTGATGATGAGTAACTCAGACGGAGAAGCCAGTACCAAGGATCCGAAACAATGCCATAGCGAAAGCAATAGCCATTCCATTCTGTTATAATGATAAGATATCCCATTTGATGTTGGATGAAAACACATAGCTGACACAAACGTAATTTCGTCCGATTACACTTTACCCCAGCTTGCCGTTCACCTGGCTCTAGTTCTCCTCGAATCCCCTGGTGCCAAAGTAGATATGGACACCAAGTGTCGAGAGACGTCTGTCATCATCCATACGTATCCATCGTCCAAGGCCCATGACGTCTATTGTCGACTTGACAGGGCCTAGTGTTCTGAGTCAACCGTCAAATCAGCATCTACAAGCAAATTTATTTGTGTGGTGACAGGTGTATCAGCTAGAAGGTTGGCGTACTTGCAATCACTTGCGGCCCTGGAGTTCGCACACTCTGTGATCTTGGAGTGGTGCGTACATGGAACTCTTCATGCCGGGTACGATGGCATTTGACGCAGATGATTTGGCCCGAAAGGCACTGAAATCGGGAGTGCGGCCTCCCGCTGGGACGTAGTCCTTGTTGTACCCAGCCTGTGTCAATCACATTATCAGTGAACTGTCCTGGTAGGTCTCGTGTACTTTAAGGCAAAGCTGCGCACCTTCTTCTTGTTTCCGTACTCGACATCGGCCTGGCGGAACCACTCGCGCACTTCGGCATCCGACATGCAGTGCGCTTCTTCAGCACCGCTCTGGGTTTTGGAACCCTTTGCCGGTTTGGCGGGGCGCTGATTCCGGAATTGCTGCTTTGTGAACTGCTGCTTGGGGTGATTGATGCAGGCGCGCGGAGTATTCTTGTTCGAATGAGGCCCGGCCTGACCGCGGTAACCGTGAGGGATGAACGAGCTGTTGCTCTTCGGCATGTCGAAGGATTGCTTCTTGGGAGAGTTAAAGTCGCCATGCGAAGTGTTTTGGTGCGCTTAAAAGGCTTCCTGGTTGCGGTAGGCGTCGCGGTTAACTGAACTGGTCGGCTTTGGCTCGTCGGACGGTTCGTGCTTGAGAGGAGGCTTGATGGAATGTTTGTGGGCATCATACGCAGCCTGGCTGCGATAAGCATGCAGGTTGAAAGCGGCGCTACGCTTTGGGAAGCCAGACATTTGGAATGTGATCGAGTTGTATGCGTGTTATGGTGTTGGATTGAATGGAGGTTTTGTAGGAAAAATTTAAGGAGGAAGGAATGGAAAGGCGGAATCGACGATGGTAAATGGGGTGACTGGAAGAAACGGACAGGACCGGTATTCCTCAGAAACCTTTGTGCACATGACACTCAGGGCCCTTCACCCGACGAAGGCCCATTCAGTCTCGCTCAGGTTTGAAAAGATTGAAAAGCTTGACAATGCTATCCTAACTCTTCCATCTTGACTCTTGGAGGTTCCGTCCGGTCGGGTGATGAGGCTCGGTAGCTGGGTCGCTGAAGTAATCACGGGGACGGAAACCTTGAATGATATATAGAGCAAAAGGTTCTTCGGGAAGACAATTTTGCGGTCATGGGGATGTATTTCGACGAATGATCGCGGATCAAGAGGTCAGTTTTTGAAGCTCAAACCAAACGAACGTTCCCAGTTCTGGCAGAAGGCAAAAAACGCCCAATGAGGGATTTCGTTGCAAAAAGATCAAGATGCATCATCGCCAGTCTTCGATTTATGTACATGCAGAAGGCATAAACGACAATTCGCATTTTCTCATGGCCAAAATCGATCTTTGACAATGTCAAGTTTTGATTGAATTACTATTTTGAGCGCATGTCCTTCCATCCGCGAGTAGGTCTTATCCTACCTACGTAAAAGGGGTGTCAACGCCAGCTTCTCCATGACAGTCGATGTACTTACCTTCGCCATCAGTTGCTGTTCTGGGGCTTAGCTGTAGGCTCAATGGCCCTCAGCATGCCTTGAGTTCTTCAGACCATCAATCATAGCCTTTAAGGCATCAAATGTTCTGCGAAAGGCGCTGAAATCGGGTGCATGACCGCCAGTCGAGACATACCTGTGGAAATATCCAGCCTGTATAGAGCCTGTATAGATTGGTATTCAGTTAGTTGAGCTTTCCCTATTGCCGTATTCATGCGTACCTGGATGATAGTATAAAAGTTACGCACCGCCTTGTCTCTCTGATGGTCAGCTTCAGCTTTGGCGAACCATTGTTTAACCTCGACGTCGGACATAGATTGCGCTCGTCGGTGTTCAGAGCCCCAATGCTACTGGAAGCCCTCGCCTTCTGGGTGACCTGCACGTGTCTCTTCTGTGGCTTGTGGGGTTGCTTCACATTCGGAGCGACGTTGTTTCTACGGGAAGGGTTGTTGTAGGTGCTCTGCCCAACCTGCTTGCGATAAACATAATGGTTGAATGTGGGAGCATTGCCGGGCTTGTGAGCGTAGTTGACGGCCTGAGCTTGGCGGTAACAAATGTCTGGGTCGAAACTGTGTCCGGATTTGGAAAAGTCGTTGTTGACACAAGTTAGGCTGTGATAAACGCTTGGGCTGGAGGCGTTGGGATCATTGTTGGCGACAGAGGAAGCTTTCTGGTGGGCGTCATACGCAATCTGGCTGCGATATGCGCTGGGGTTGAAGGACGCGTGGCGCTTTGAAAAGTCCGACATTTTGTTCTTGTTGTTGTGAGAGATGTAGTGTTTGGGCCTCGTGTGCGGATGTTCCGATATTCGATTATCGGGGGTGCAGTGTAAGGGAAGAAAGTTGAGGAGGGGGGGGGGGGGGGGGGGGGGGGGGTAGGTTCTTATGTAGGAAATGAATCTGGAAGCTGAGGTGATGAGGAAACCCTTCACTGCGAGAACTAAACACACTGCGAGAACTAAACATGATGTCTATTCACCCTGACAGACTGTGGATTGAGAAGCCTGGAAGTTTTAGCAATTTTATCCCATCTTCGGGGGATCGACCTGGACTCTTTGAAGGAACAGCCTTAATTTCAATACACAAGACTGAACAATGACCTTGGAGGATACATGTACTTCTGTGGTTAAGTGCTCTGAACTTTCTGGGATCATGAGGCACGCTTCCTGCTGGAGACATAGTCATCAAAATCTCCGGCCTGTGTGGCGGACTCGAACGGCGGGAGTCAGCGATCGGTAAGTAGGACCCGACGGATGAGAGATGCTCAGTCCTTCTGGTCCTCCTTCTTCGCAAAGCGAGAGCCCGCTAAGCTCTTGATTCCAATAGGGAGCGGTTTCTCCATTCCCGCCCTGGGCGTCTCATGGGCAGCGGCATGGTAAAACGCTGATTTACTGTCGCCCTAAGATGTCAGTTGGTAAGTAAGTGTTTTGAAGAGCGTAAATGCGAGACATTGTCTATGCAGTGACTACACCTTCTGCTCTTCGCCCATCTTCTTCGGGGATTCGGCAAAAAAAGCCTCTGCCGTGAAAAGGTGGTAGTGAAGGGTAACAATATGGCAAAAGATCTGGAAAAGGTTTTACATTTCGGAATAGTTAGCTAACCTGAAAGGTGCTGTGTGGTTAGGTGGAGCAGGGCCGGTCCATTCACTTGATAAGTTCCTATCAATGGCTGGTCAGATGTAAAGGTAGGTTGCAAGACTGAAGGCATATTATGGCTCAGCGAAGGAAGGATATATCGGTCCTTCCAAGTGGTCTCTGCTTTGGTTACTAATTCAGCCTCCTGGGCAATGGTAATGTCCCAAGTGTTATGCCGTACAGTCTCGTGACTCGGGGGAGCTTGGCTTGATTGAGCGAGGAGAGAAAACTTCCAGCGAAGATGGTAAGGTATTGAAGAGTAGGGGAAGTGATGGTTGAAGGAGAAGCGACAGAGATGCCTACCTAGGTATATTTTAACAGGTTATGAAGTTTAATGGATATGTTACCAAAAACTGACCGAAGAAGGCAGCCTAGGTATCAACAAATGTAAACGCGGGCACACTGTTCACTGCTCAAGGGGAAATGGCAAGCAAAAACCATTGATTCCGTCCATCAACCTCGTAACTACCTGAATATGACTTCCTTCCTGCCGAGTAACTGGCTCACTCTTGCCATAATCTTCGGTACAGGTAATATCCTAAATGTCCTCCTTGTCCTCCACCCTCCTTCTGCGTCCTTGATCATCTGCAGAATCTGGCATAATTCCTATCGAACGATCCCGTCCTTCTCATTCCTTTTCTGATCCTCCAACTGCTTCATGGCGTCGTAATTAAACACTTGAGGTTGATGCCGTCTAATTCTGAGGGACGAAAAAGGTATCTTCCTTCTTAGCCCAACGCGAGGAGGCCAGCCCTTTAGCCCCGGGAGGGAGCGGGTTTTCCATCTTTGCCCTGGGTGTGTTGTGGTCGGCTGGTTGGTAAACAGACTTTTCGTCGGCCTGAGACCCAAGTTAGTAAGCAATTGTTCCAGAAAACGTAGACCTGAACAATTTCTAGGCAGTGACTGTACCTTCTGCTCTCTATCTTCCGGTGATTCAGCAAAAAATGCCTTCACAGCGGCGTCTTCCTCGGGGGTAGAACCGAATCTCTTGGTGTGAGCGGTCTTTCCTTTACCCTTTCCGGAAGGCTTCTTGAAAAAGCGAGAATTAGCAAGCCCTTGGGTTGCCTTGGGAAGTTGCGGCTTCGGGTCCTCCTCCTCTTTCTTAGCCCAGCGTGAGGAGGCCAGCCCCTTAGCTCCGGGAGGGAGCGGGTTTTCCATCTTTGCTCTGGGTGTGTTGTGGTCGGCCGGTAGGTAAACAGGCTTTTCGTCGGCCTGATAAGCTGCGCGGGCCTCCGAGTTGTTGGTATTGGTACTTTGCTTGGGTGCCCCATTGAGTTGAATGGCCGTAGTCTTGATCCCCTTGGTCATCAGAGCCTGCCACTCGTCAAATGTGGTGTAGCTCCAGGTCGTGGGGGTTGCCATACGATTGGTATTGGACTTTTTGGGAGCTCGGATTTGAAAGATACCCATGTTGGTGGCATCGGAGACGTTCATCTGTGGAATGGTCAGCCTGTGTTACCTTGAGGAGAAAGAAAGAAAAATGAGAAAGAAAAGGAAAGGACAAGGAATTTTTCTTTTGCAAAAATAGGATTGATGAACACACCGCGAAGCGATTCTCCAATAAATGCGTTGCCACAAGCTCGTCGCCGGCATTGCCATTATCGTCAGTACGGTCTTGGTTGTGACATTCACCAAGGCCACGGAACGTGAAGCCATTCCGCATGGATGGAGACATTGTGAGGGTGAAGTTTGTTGGTCAAAAAGGGGTTTGTTGTAGTAAGACTCCGAGTCTGAGTAAGTGCTGGGTATAAGTAGGTATGGTGAGCGGCGAGTAGTGAGCTTGTTACATGAGTAGAAAGAAAAGAAGAAGAAGAACAAGTCCGAGGGCAAGAGGGGTTTTATAGGTAGGTACTCATGGGAGAAGCGTGGGAACTTGCAATATTTTCATAGGTGCAGGGGACTATTCAACCACTTTACGCATGTCCTTCGCAAGATCGGCAATGAACGAGTCAAAACTTTCCTATGCCCATGTTCTGCTGCGCAGAGTGTCTATTGCGTGCAGTAAAATTCGGAATCCCAGATATGCAGCCAGGGCAGATGATATGCGAATTCAAGAGAATCCAGACCGTCCAAACACGGCCTAGGCGAGTATACCTCTACCGACTGACATCTCAACGCCGGGAGCAATTTCTAAGGAACCGCAAGGATACCTGATAATGACCATGGCCTTGAAGAGAACTCGAATAGCTGTCCCTCATGAATGCCTTTCACGTGAACTGTACCCCCTTCTCCAAACATGCGAGCTCCAAGCTCAACAACAAAGTAGCCAGCCACGCACAATTGGCCATGCTGTTAATTAGATCACACAACCCGCTTGGGTAGGTGGTAGGTAACGTGCGAATGTCGTTTAACGGTCATCTTGCCCAGCCGAAATTTCATATAGCCCCATGATGCCAGTTCAGTGCTTGGATGGTGAAACAATACAAGCCACGATAGCAAGCCCCAAGCCTTCGTTGTCCAGACATGCCCACGAATGTGTCCGCTCGGAATCCGAGTCCGATTACCATAGACTTACATGCTGCAAGCTGCATGTAAACTGAGAGCATGAAGAGCCTCAATAAGCATACGGCCGAATATATGCGGTGAACACCGTCAAATGGCATCATCCGCCACACCGAGTATGGCATGCTTATATGTATGCAGGCAAGTACCGTATAGACTCGGGGCCATTGATTTCGGGCTTTCCTGGAAATCAGGCATAATCACACATGAATATGGCCGATCCTGTACAATTTATGTCCGTATTAAAATAGTTGGGGAGACGTGGTGCTACTCCAGATACATAAGATTCAATTAATTTGATGCCCTGCCTTTTCCCACTTGTCTTTCCAAAGGCACCGGAGGGTAAGGACATTCAAGATCACCGTCCTGTACGCAATCCATGATGTGCATGGATGTTGCAGTAGGTAGAGGTATGCCTCCAGATTATGCCTGATTGCCAGGGAAGCCCAAAATCATTGTCCCGGGTCCATACGGTACATCTTTCGAATCGTATTTTTCTGGGTCATCGCTGCCTTGATACTCTCCAGTCTGCTACAAGATTGATAATTGAAAAAAAAAGCGGGGTCACCACCTGACCAGAAGATTGTGTTCGGAGCGGCATTAGAGGCTAGGTGTAGAGGAGACTAGGCATTTTTCTTTACTGTTATGTGTTTGTTGGGACTAAGCTGTTAGAAGTAGTGGTGCTGTTTATGTGATTTTCAAAGCCCTAAGCATGGGGTCAGAAACTTTCACAGATATTACGAAATAAATGCCAATATTTCAGTAAGGTTTCTGGGCCTCAGGGTAATTTGAGGTAGTAACTTGTAGATTTGACTGAAATCTAGCCGAATACAAAATGTGCAGTTATAAGATTGTACCTTAAAGCCACGGCACCAAAACCCGATTTATCTTACTTTACCACAGCGGCTCCGAGCACAACCTACTATGGTAGGGTTACTCTCCAGACATTCAACGTGTGTATTATAGACTGGGAAATTTCCGAATCACGATGACACAAGCACGAGATGCGAGAGTTGATGAACGTCGGGTTATGTGAATATCTGCTCTCAACCGATGATCTCCCATTCCCACAACCAAGTAATTTCTTCGAGATTCCGCATCGACAGAATCTGAAAGGGGGGCGGAGTGTCCAGTATGTCTATGGGACGACTCTTTAATATCGTTATGGTTGCGTCTTAAGTGATGGTTTGCTGCAGGATCGTGTGCATATATAGGTACCTAGACAGCAAGCTTCGTTTGGTGTTTCGTGCTCAGGGGATGCCATGATGTTTCCAAAACAACAAGCAGGCAATCGATGCCCGTGATGAAGAAGATAGAAAGCTTCATCAATCAAGTGACCAAAGCGCTCGCGATTGCCGTGAATGACAGGTGCCGATTGGAAGCCAGTGGATGGTTTTCGAATCCGTTGCTGTAGAGGTATATAGGTACCTAGGGGTGTGAGACTGCAGTTCCAGTTCCACCTACTTTGCAGGACCCATGCATGTGTTGGGTTTGGAAGGTGCAGGGCGCATAGGTTCTGGCGCAGTATTCAAGCGTGGGTCACGGTAGTAAACCGTTAGCTGGCCTGATCAGCCAATTCACTCCCTTTGATTCCACCCACGAACCGTGAGCAGTACCAAAGCATTGGTTGCAGGTTCAAACAGTTAGTTGGCAACTGCCCGGCAAGCGCATAAGCATTGAGCTCCGGAACAACTTCAACGTGGCCAGTGCCTGGGCACCTGATAACTCTAGGTAGTTCCCGTTGATAGCGTACCCAGGGCATGTCAGCATACCTACTACTGACGAGAGCAGCTTCACCATGTACAAGAATGGAAATTCGGCAGGCACTCACGACTTTCTTGGAAGAGGAGGTGGTTCAAGCAAGGGGTTGCAGCCGGGGACATTCACATGTGGGTTAGGGGTGTTTTGTGGCTCATCTACCTAGGTACACTAGTGTACACTACACTACCGAATGTGGGGGATTTGACTGACTGCACCTTTCCCATCTTGGCTAGCGGCTATGAGCTGCTGATGTAAGCAAGTTGGACCCTCAACGTCATCCTTTCCTTCCTTTCGTGAAATGGTTTTCTCATCTGGAGCCCGGTACTTGCCTAGGTAAGATGCTTCGTGCTTTCCCTTAACGATTGCCGTATCTTTTCCTTCTGGGATTGTTATCTGCGCTACAAGACCACGCATGGAACCTAGACAACCTTGAATAGATAGTCGGTTTGGGTTGGAGTGTCAGCAAGGTTGCTGGGTTCTTGACGCTCTGCGATCGAGACACTGGAGATGATAGGCATAATCTGGCAGACCCCGCGACCTTACCGTAAGGATCACAAAAAACGGCGATTGGTGCGGCGGAACAGAGAGCATCTACTCCCGGTCGCGAGGGACCTAGCCCCGCGCCGGGAACTGCTAGCAATGGATGAGAGTGATAGCGAGGGAAGGAGGGAGGTCATTTGGGGGTCATTTGATTGCTGCGCCAGGGCTGGCGAGGTATGATGCAACCGGAGCGCCCTTTCAGGAAGGACGGCTGGGATGACTGAGGGCTGGTTGGCGGAGATGATCTGTGCTTCCCTCAATTAGCTAGGTACGGACCCTTTTCCCCTGTACAATGACGTCGATTGCCAATAACTGTTATTGACCACATTGGCACTGCAAGCTGTGACAGTTCAGCTCCATCTCTCCCTTCCCTGCCAGACCTAGTCGACCGCACTTCCCTCGATTCTCCTTGCACTTGGAACGGTCCGGGTCCGCAGCCAGCTGTAGTGGCCAGAGCTTTGGAGATTTTTGACTGTCATCATCAGGTTAGGTTGTCCCTTCGGCCCCCCCAATTTCCTTTCGTTGCAACCCAAAGGCACGGGATCTTTCCATCGCGATGATGACCATTTCCACGTGCTCCTAATCAACCTGTTCCCACTCACCATGGTCTCGTCACAGTCATGGAACCAGTAGATGGCCGTTCTGGCTATTCCTAATGGACTTCCCGCGAAGTGGTTTTGCGGCCTTCAAGTAAATCATCTTGCTCCCGCTATTACTAGGTGGTGTGATTCTTCCAAGCCGTTGTACCCAATTGTTCCAGTTGTGTCCCAGTTTGCGCATCATAGCAATGCCAGGTTACATTAGCACTTTACCCCATTTCCACTATACTTTACCACCTTACAGCTCCGTCTCCCCGCCCTGTCTTCGCTGCACTTCATCGCCGATTTACTTACAAGTTCTACATTCCGAATAGCTACAGCCCCCAAATTGGAAGACCCGGGCCGATTTCGCAACTGCTTTCTTACCCACAGATCTGGAGAGCCTCGTGCCCTCCTCAAAGTTCACACGCCCACCCAATAGGCCGCCAAAGGCCACGGCGAAGGCAATCGGAGGATACCATCCAGAGAGAGCTTAGGGCTTTGTGTCTCTCTGGGGTTCCTGGCGGGCTTCCTCACCACCCCCTTCTGCTCGCTTCGGGTGTCCTCCAGACTAGAACCAGTAGTTCAACCGTCACCTGATCAGACTCTTCGGCGCGATTCGGACTCGGGACAGGACGGGCACGACCACCTGGTCCCTTGCTCGGGTGCAGCGATTACAGGTAGTTCCTGAAAATGAGTGACTTTGCGGCTTACCCCCTCCAGACAAGCTCGCCAGCCTCCTCAAACGGCACAAATTTTCCACCGCCCTTGCTAGGCACAAGTCTGAGAAAAGAGCGCGGTGCCATCGCCGCTCAGGCCTGCGATACCTGCAGGGCTCGCAAGCAGAAATGTGACGAGCAAAGACCAAAGTGCGGCACTTGCCAGAGATTCAATGTCGAGTGTCACTACAGGGAACCACAGCCGACAAAGTAAGTCCACGCCTTGCGCCTCCTGTGATGACTTGATCTAACACGGACTCCAGGAAGGACAAGACGCTGGTGGAAATCCTGGATAAGCTCAAGGTCCTAGATGTTCTCAATGTCCTTGAGAACAAAATAGACCGCTTGACTTGGCGCATGGACCATCTATCGGCCACATGTCATCCCAACAACACAAACTCCATGAAGGCAAATCACCTTGCCCCTACTCCCCCCCTCACCATTTCCACTGGGCATTCCATGGGTATCAATGGAGTACATCCTGCCGTAGCGCACCACCGCTCGCCAGAAGGACTGTCCAATGGGGGACCTGATGCACTCCCCGATAGTGCGTCGCTCACCGAGGACCACTATCAATATGTGTCTGCTGCGTATCAGATGCTGGCGTGGCCGGCATTACAAGGCCATCTGGCGACCATTCAGTCCAAATGCCCTACCCGTAACCTCAAGTCAGTTGCGATTGAGGGTCCGGCCATAGCACTCGGCGCTCAACCCCCAATGGACCAAACCATACCCATAAACTTGCAGAACGGCGACAACTACAATCTTGGGCCTGTCTCGGCCCCAATATCAGCCTTTGGATTGGATTGGGACATTATGCAAGCGTTGAGCAAGGCTTACTTTGACACCATTAGCCTCTTGCATCCTATCCTGGACCGCCATACCTTTTTAACTCAAACACTTCCGACTTTGTTCAAGAACGGAGTCGATCACAGACTGCAATCGATCATTGCCTTTCTCGTCTTCGCTCTAGGAGAAGTTGCTCTAGGTACCTATAGGGGCGCGCCCATCAATTCGCACGGAGGGAGACCGAGCGGTATGAGGGGAGGTTCCAAAAGTCACCCACCCGGCATTGCGCTGTTCAACGAAGCGAGGAAACGTTTAGGCTTTAGTCTTGCCGAGACGAGCCTCGAGATGGTACAGGCATACACGTTGGCTAGGTAGGCACGTTGTTCTGAGAACCTGTGCTTCCTCTTTCTAACTACAAGAACACACATACAGTACCTATTGCGCTACCTGCTCATACCCCATGGTATGTTGCCCCCTACATACGTGCCACAGTGTTTCGTGCAGATATCACCTGTCGCTTTGGTGATCACGTACTAACAATCGCAGGGTTTCTGGAAAATGATTAGAGAGGCATCTTTGGCCTGCCAAGCCTTGATCATGATGTTAGTTAACAATATCCCTCCCAATTTGTCCAGTATGCGAACCAACACATGGCAGTAACCCAGGGGTGCTCTCTTCTCCACAAGCAGACTTGCTCAGAAGAGCATTCTGGCATTGTGCCGTCATGGAAACGTATGTACCAGATATGCCTTGATAATGTCAACTCAAGCTGATCGGCCTTTGCCAGCTGTCTCAATCTTGAGCTAGGGTTCCCACTTACAGGCCTCGAGAAGATGGAGAACGTAGTGAGCCTCCCCGACTTCAGCACCAGCTTCACAGACTACGATTATGTTAGCAATCAAGAGACACAATACCAAGAGCACTTTGCGTCTCAGATAGCTCTTAGGCGGTTGCTTGTGGAATTTCACGGGACGCTCAGTCGTTGTAGGCACCTTTCCTTCTCCTTGACCATTCGATACTCTTGCCCAACCCTCGCTAACGCACGTCCTCTGCAGCACCATACAACACCACTGCCCCCAGCACTAGCAGCACCCCAAATTTAATCCGCCATATGGTAACGGACCTCGAGCGCTGGCGCAGTTACCTTCCCTCTAGCCTACAGTGGCAAGAAGACACACCCGGCGCCTTTCCGTCGAGCGCAACCGCCTACAGCGGCCCAAGCATCTACAGCCCTCTCACCACATCAACGGCGACTACGACTACTAACAGCACCCCGGCTGTCTCTCCCATGCTTCCAACTCTCCAGGCAGGCACCACGTTCATGAGCTCTGTCAGCCCGGGCGTTAGCGGGGTCTCTATGCCCAGGAGCGGCATCATCCCACAAGCCGTAGCCAATGTCACGACTTCCGGCCTCCGCTCCCCCCCGGTGTCCCACCAACAGCCGATTCTCAACTCTGGCCTTGGTCTCCAACAACATCATCAACCGGTGCCTCAACCACAAATGTTCACGGCTGACCTCGATGCCCCCCCTACCCGCTATCCGTATGCCCACGACGTGCAGGTAGCCCTGCTCCGATCGCGATACTACTACGCCAAGTACCTCATCCACCGCCCCTTCCTCTACAAAGCCCTGCACCACCCAGACGCCATGACGCAAGACGACGCCCTCGGCGCCGCCGAGTGTCTCAAGGCCTCGCTCAAGTGGCCCATCGCCATGTCCCCCACGTGCCTGCACAAGCGGTTCGTGCCCTGCCCCTTCTTTTTCACGCAGAACTTCTTTGGGATTTTGGTTCTTCTGCATTTGGTCATGAGCAACAAGGTGCCGATCTTGACCAAGATCAAGGATACGCTGTGCGGAGGAGAGAGGTTCGAAATAGAGGCCAAAAAGACAGTGGAGCTGTATGTGGGTTGGATACGGGACCTGAGGGATGTGGAGCCGAGTGCGGTTTGGGATTGGGATGTTGTTAGTGCCATGTATGGGTTGGAGGGGAATGGGTAAGGGTAGAGTTGGATGGGAAAGGCTCTTCAAGGGAATGGAAGTGATGAGAGAGAGAGAAGGGTAGCGGATGGTGGGAGAAGACAAGCTGGGCGGGGAAGATTGGCAGTGATTGAGTGTTAAGAGATGGAGGCGTCTTGATGATGTTTTGGCTGTTTTGGAAACGATGTCATTGTCATGGCTGGGAGCTTTGGCTTGGCGACTTTTTGGACATACCTGGCAACCGAATTTTGGATATCTGGATGAGCACGACACTCAACCTTGTATATCGGTTGTGGAAAGTTGAAGGTTGACACTGTAACCAGGGTGATCCAAAGCGTACGCCGGTAGAGGCGTATCTGAGGCCATTTGGGTATCAGAGCCACCTTGAGAATAGAAAACGATAAGCCGTTCGATTTTTAGCGAAGCGCTCCTGACAGGCATTATCCATCATTGATCAATCAATCGACTATTCATCACACAATACCAGTGTATGTCACATGGGGCAAGTCTGTCTCCAAATGGAAATCAATGATCCAACAACTGGTCAATGTTTTGTCACAGCTACAAAAGTATTTGACCTGACTGGAACGAGCTGTTCATCTCATCAAATGTGCTGATGGTTCCAACATTCCCCGAATTAATCCCCATCACGTTCATGCAGGTCACGAGGGAATTGGAACCAGAGGGTTATCCAAGATCATTTCCGCATTGGAGGTATCATGATACATTAAAAAATACGCCAGTAGAATGCTAAAAGTCAGGCCCACTCGCCCTGCCCGCCTGAAAAGAACGGGCGGAAAAACTGTCATCCATCCCAGTATGCTACTAATCCCAGGACTTCTTCATGTCCATGTCCGATGCCAATCATGTGCTTTTCATTTCACCCCTCCCTCCCTTTTGTTTTCCCAAATCATTGCGCAATTCTCATCTCCCATTACCATTTTCCATTGTGGGTAGACATCCGATGCAAAAGAAAAAAAAACAGCCAAACCACCACAGCCCAACCCTCCCTTACTGCTCCTTCTCACTGACAGGCCGCGTCGATGACGGGGTCTGTGTCGTCGAAGGGCTTTCGGAGTGGATCTTCTCCTGCGTGGCCTCCTTCGAGTTTGCTCCCGAAGCGAAGGGGGGCTCGCTGTTGTTCCTCGACCTCGAGTGGGTGCTGGGGCCAGGAGAGCCATCGTTGACGAACAAGCCCTGGTCAGTGGTGTTGCGGAAATAGTGGTGGACCTGATCGTTGAAGTCGTCCACCTCGAGATCGTCACTCATGGAGTTCTGGCCGTTGACCTCCTTCTCGCGGCGCATGCGCTCCTTGCCGGCCCACTCCTCACGCATGTCCTCAATCTTCTGCTTGTGGTCGAGCTCGGGGTTGTAGTGCTTGCCAACGCCGCGGAGGCGCTCCCAGAGGGAAAGGTGCATGGGGTGGATGGCGATGCCGTGGTAGTCTTCGGGCTTGCCGGCGCGGATGTAGCTCCACCGCCGCTCTTGCTCCTTAAGGTCGAGACCGGTGGTGTCGGGGAGGAACAGCCAGGTGAGGAGCATGCCGGCGAGACCAAACCAAGGAACGACGTAGAACTTGGTCTGGGTATCGATGTAGTTGTAGAGAACGGAGGCGAGAAGCGCACCAGCCTTGCCGCAGCAGGCGCTGAAGCCGTGAGCGGAGGCGCGGATGGGGGTAGGGAAGACCTCACCAGCGACGAGGAAGGTGACACTGTTGGGGCCGAACTGGTTGAAAAAGCTGGAGAGGAAGTACATGGCCTGGAAGGACTTGATGCCGGCGGGGTTGGTGTAGTACTCCAACTTGAAGGCGGGAACGACAAACATGATGAAGCACATGAGGAAACCGACTTGCTGCATCATCTTGCGGCCATAGAAGCGGTTGTCCATGAGGAGCGAGGCCAAGTAATAACCGACAAGAGAGATGATGACGTTGTACAAGTTCCAGATCCAGCCGGTCAAGACGGAGTTCGAGCCGCCGCTGATGACGGAAATAAATTGAGCCTGGAAGAGCTTGTTTCCGTAGAAGAAGACATCGTTGCAGAACCAGCATCCGGCCGTGGCAAGGAGACGGCCTCCGAAGTGTCTGGTGGTCATGGCAAGGGAGTCGTAATCGTAACCTGTAACGTTGGTCTTCTTCTTGGCGGCAATAAGCTGTCGGCTGGCGTGAGGCATCTTGTAGGTTCTGTAGTAGACGAGCCAGAGGGTGCCGACAGCGGGAATGGCGAACGACAATCTGAATGTCCACTGGACAGTGGCGAGGCCATAAGGCGGGGCTCCGCTACCGGCGTGGAAGATGAGGAGGAGGATGATGAGGAGAGCCTGGTTGATGAGCTGACCCCAGCCCTGCATCAAGAAGGCGGTAGTAACCTTGCGGCCACGGTGAAGACGGTCGTTCCTGGTGGAAAGCTTTCCGGACGAGACAGAGCTCTCCATGGAGGAGGTAGCAGTAATGGGATATTCTCCACCGACACCGAAACCTGCAGACAAAATGTGTTAGCTTTGCGCATGACGCAAAATGTGCGCCTTTGGGAGAGACTTGCCGTAGAAGAAGAGAGACCAAGCATAGCAAATAACCCAGCCCTGGAGGGTCAACCCCCAAGAAGCCGTGAGCATGAGCAAACCGACAAACATGATGGCGGCATCCTGAATGAGACCCCAGCGACGACCGATCCAGTCACCAATAACGCCAACAACCAGCTGGCCAACCATGATACCGATAACCTCAAGATATGTTACGGCAGCGATCCAGTTACTGCTGCACTCGATAGCATTGTGGCCCCAGCATTGCGGCCAGGTGGCTTTGAAGAGAGGCTCGATGTTGCCGATACTGAAGAGGACGTAGCCCTCGAGACCGAGACCGGCACCGGGAAGAACGGCGTTGCGAAAGTACCACGAGACGGGGCTGAGAGGATCCTTCTTCATCATGCGACCGATGGCCTTGAGCTCCTGCTTCGCCTCCTCATTTTGGACCCTGTTGACGAAGGCTATCCTTTCACGCAAGGGCAGGTCGGCCCAGTAGGTGCCGTCTTTTGTGTAGATGTCATCTGGTTGTGTGAGGTAGCCGAAGATGGCCTTTTCGTGGTCGGGATCAGGAACGACGCCGAAGGGCAGCTGAAGGGCCTCGTCACCGGTGGCCGGGCCGTGGGGCACGGGGATCAGACCCGGCGTAGGGTCGTGGTGAATGTCGGGACGCATTACGTCGTCATCCATGTTGGAGATCTGAAGTGATTGTATATGGAAGGGGTATATAAAAAAGAAGAAAAAGATTTATAGGGCGGGCGAGATGTGAGCTCTAAAATATCAAAAAGTAGGGTTAAGGTTGGCTCCCCTTTGGTAGGTAGGTAGGTCCTTGGATGGCATCAAGGAGACACGGGGGAGAGAGGTTGTCCTCTTGCTCGAGATCCCTAGACCAACAGCACAGCAGGCGTGTTGATTCTGGAGATCAGATCGGATGATGCTGATGATGATGGAGAAGAAGAAGGAAGAGAAGGACAAGACCGCTGGAGGAAGAGATATGGGCACGAGATTCGATGGCCACAACGCCGGTACCTGTTGCGAGTTCTTATGGCAAGATAGGATGGAAGAGCTTGAATGGTGCTGGGATACCAGCCGTCTCTTTCTGGTTTGGGATAGGGTGGCCGAGGAAGAGTGGAGGGGTAGCAGTACCTGTTTCTGCACCATTATTCAGCATGCAAGAGGGGTACAGCTACCTCGACTGATCAAAGGACAGGGGGGGGGCAGTTACATACGACTCCACGCCGAACACCCGAAGGCAGGGCCCTATACACTACGAACCAGATCAGGTCGTGGTCGAATCGAGCACTGTCATTGGCAGATGTAAGGAATTTTTCCTCTCAATTTTCCAATTCCAACGGCCCCAGAATCTGTGGGGGAACGGGGCTCATGGAGCAGTCGAACTCATTGGAGACTGGAGTTGCAGACCCTGACCGCTGGCGTTGGTTTCCCCATGCGCTTCCTGCCTTTTTTTTTTTTTTTTTTGTGTTTTTGTTTTTTTCTTTGGGGGGTTTGTTTGTTAACAAGTTAACTTTTTCCCCGTGACTTTCCCCCGCTGCATTGATGCATTGCATTCAATGGCATCATAGCAAAGGATGCCGGACTCCTAAGAAACCAATGGATACCTTGGGTCTTAAATACGAGCTTCGAAGAAGAGATAATAAGACATGCTGCGTGACTAGAGGTAGACTGTGTGAGACGTTCAGTCTTGTTGATCTGACATGCGAAACCGCCAAAGTCGGGTTTGCTTGTGACGCCACCCTTGACGGATAAGAGGATCGCAATGTCAACGGCTCCCGCAAGAAAATGAGAAAAAAAATATGAAAAAGTTCGGAGATCGACCAATAACGCGTGTGCGCGCGAAACAGGCAGCGACGGACACTGCTCGCTCGGTGCGCCCACGTGTAACAGTCTAACGCTGATATCATTCATTCATTACTGCGCAACGCATTTCCAGTATCAGTGACGCAGCGAGGGCACGGCTTGATGCGATGGTGTTCTACACTAAGAGACATGTGAAACTTGATGCCAGTGCTGAGGCTTCCTGGTTTCCCACATGGACGACTTGGGAAAAAATAGGTGATTCTGGTTGAAACAGAACGCGGGTAGACCGGGGAACGGGCAGGAAGTCTTGGTAGTGAAGCGAGGTCAAGATCGGTCAAGCTTTTGCCGCCTCAAAACCAGACAGCCTTGGCAGCCAATCTAGGACGTCGCAGTGCAGTTGTCTCAAGCCGCATCGGCATCCGCCCGTGCGGGTAGGTCATTGAGAACACGACCGCCAAGTGGTATCGGGGTCCGCCGCGCCACCAGGCTGACGGGAGTTTTTTGGAGATGAGAGACATCTGTATGTAGTGTACATGGAACACACGACAGACGACACGCGACACCGACGTTGGCCGACCGACCGACCGACCGACCTGAATTCGGCGATGGATCCCTAAAAGGGATTCTTCTTGACTTCAGCAGCTCAACAGGGGCCTCCTAGTTGTCGTTAATGCGCGGCCGAACTGTGGATTCGCGGTACACTACACTAGACGAAGCCAAGATGCCAAGAAACCATAGAAAGGAAGAACAGTTACCGATGTGGCAGACAGAAACACGACACCTTTGCTTCTCGTTCTTTATTTCATCCGACGATGAGTTTGTGACGATGCCCAGACCTGTCGTCTGAGAGGATGCCCTCGTGCCCTCCTTCCCCCTTCTGCCGCGCCCAGACGAAGCGGACCCAGACATGGCATGTTGACTTTGTTGACTTTGCCATCCTCGCCGGCCACCCGCGATGGAGCCATGCAGACTGCCTGCGGGCGGCGGCGACGGCGGACAGAGTCGGTTTTTTTGGACTGTCCCTCGCCTTCCTTTTCCGTGCCATTCACCCCCCCCCCCCACGTGCCGCCCCCTTTGCCCCAGGCTGCAAGATCTTCTTGGCTGCATCATTTTCGTGTGTTCAGCGTGGGAGCGAATGCAGTCGAATGCAGTTCGGATCAACAGCCTGCAGATTAGGTACCTAGCTCGCTGCTTGTTCGACGGGCCTGGTGTGTGTCGCTGGGGATGGCTGGCAGCCAGCTGTGCCATTTCGCGGCGTCTGGACTTGGGTGGTTTCCTGGTGAGTTGCCATTCACGCGGTCGAGACCGCCCACGTGTGTCGATGATTGGTTCAAACCACTCAACCTGGGTAGATCTAAAATGTGGGGCACAATCTGCAAAACCACACTGCTGGGTACCCACCAGACCACTCGAGCCGATGTCCGCTTTTGGCGCGCTGAATTTTAGGCTCGGAATACGGATAGGTAGACTGCTTACAAGAACCATATGCGTCGACGTCACGTGCGCATCTGGGCTGGGTAATTACAGTGCTGTAACCCGTAAGGAGATTGGCTGTTCGAAGCCTCAAAATCCCGTTCATCGTCGAATCGATCTGTCCTTCACACCTAATGCTGCTGCTGCCGCCCTCGGTTCGATGTACACTAGTTCTAGTGTACACGTACACCACTACCTACTCTGTGCGCTGACTTCGGCGAAAACAAACAAGTGGGGTGGTAGAAAGTCCCAGCGGCACGACTGACTGACTGAGGAATTGGATCCCCAATTCGCTCTCCACAACAGACCCCGATATGGATGGAACCGGCCGTGGATTCGCTTTCTGAAGGCCCAGAAAGCGGTGAAGATATGGGAGAAAAAGGAGCGTAGCCTTGGTTCCATTCCGATGCTAGCTACATATTCACGCGGCCAAGAGGGCTCCCTCGACGGCCGCCGCGAGTCAAGACAACAAACAGTTCAATCCGCCTCTTTGGCCAGTGGACAAGAAGCTTCGATATGGCATGTGCTCATGTGTGGTTGAGCCGCACACAACATGCTTTGTACGGCAAATCACAACGGAAGTCGGGGTGGAAGCTTGCAATTTCGGCAGATGAAAATCACCCGTCCACAACAACCGAAAGATAAGTTAGACAACACAACTTTATTTCGACCTAAGCCTGGTACTCTCATCAGCCTCTCTGTTGGGAGCAGTTGTTGTTCCATCATGGGTTGTCACAGTGTCGAGGTGGTGATCCTGCCAGACATGGCTCAAGTCGCACAGATAGGTCATTCAGGAGCACCGCGCACTGCAATCTGCTGCACTTGTAGCCGGTATCCGATGCACTGGCTCGACAAGTTATCGTCAAGTTGACCACTCACTTGGTACCAAACCTACATGTGTTTTTTCTTTGTGTTTTTCTTTCTTTTTGTYTTCTTTTTCTCTCTGCCTTGTTCACTTCAGCGCCGCAGTCCACTTCACATAAACACAACTTCCTTGTTTCTTGACCGAATCCATGTCTGTCTTGTCTTTGACAACGCAAGGGTCCTCGACCCTCGCTCCTGGTCCTCTCCTTGACCAGCGTGTCGGCTCCGGTGGTGAACCTTGGTGGTCTTCCTTCTTCACCTCTGCCACCCAGAGACCCCCTTCGGGGATTTTGTCAACCTTATCTTTCAAGGAGGTCCCTCTCTTTACCGTACGGGGGGACCGATCCCTGTCCCGTCGTCCACATCCCAGCTGCTAAGAGTCTCCGCTTTCACAAAGATGTTAGTGCGAACGAAATAGGAAAGACCTTGAAAGAGCCCCAGCACCTCAGCTGAAGAGAAACTGATAAGAACGACAATTCCCCCCCCCCCCCCCCCAAAAAAAAAAAAAAAAAAAAAAAAATTTCCCCGAGGGTGGCGGGGCATGTGTTTACATGGAAGCAGAGTTTAAGCAATGCCGATGATGATGCTTGTCATCGGTATCTCAAGGGTCCAACAGCCGACGACTGACAAACCTCGCAGGTTGCAGGTCGCAGCTCGGTGTAGCTCGCTCGCATCTCACAGGCGGGCGGCGGGAAAGCTCGCAGGACGACAAGAACTACAAGCGTGTACCATATGTAATGTAAAAGTCCAGACTTCATAGTCAGGGACGACTAACTGGTGGCTCCGAAACCTTCAAGGGAACCCCATTCGCGCAGGTTTAAGCTGGTATGTGGTAGCTTTTCCCACTTCCCCGCATTCGTGTTAGTGGTGTTTTGTAGAGCGTGAACCATCATGGGTCGTGAGAACCTCTTGAACCCTTTTTGAGTATGTAAGAGGTCGACACAAGGGTCAAGGGTAAATGCCGAGGAGGGGAGGTCCGGAAGAAAGTCAGTGTGTGTATCTTCATGATGGACAACGACAATGCTATAGCCCCCATGTCCTTGTCAAAAACAAACTTTCATAGGATATGATCAAGGATTGATAGTTGACAAGCCACACTATGAACGGTCCCTAATTAGATTTTTTTTTTTAATTTTTTTTTTTTTTAATTTTTTTTTTTTTGTTCCGTTTGGTGCCTCGGAACTGTTTTTCTTGTTTACACTTCCTACTCCATCTATCGTTTGATGTCTTTCTCGCGCGGCTGGTTGATGACAACACTAGACGTAGTAGCTCCGTTCAGGCGGATCCATTTATTATCGTGTAAGTGGTTTGGATGTGCTCCATTGATCGGTTGATACTCGGTTGATACCTACAGAACATAAATGGACCCTCGCTGTTTCGGGGTTATTTTGATACCAGCTGAAGTTGCTCCATCGTTAAAGCCGTCCAAAACAACACCAAGCCACCATCAGGGTACCAGGATGTTTTCTTCAAACCTCTCAAAACCTCCGTTCATCATTGGGGGGGGGTGCGTCTCACAACTCTCCACGTGCTCTCATCGGTTGATGGGAATTGCATTGATCTCCATTCTCCATCCACCAAAAATCATCTGAGGCTATTCACCATCATGTATTCTCTGCTGATCATTGCGGACGTCTCCCCAAAGACGTGTGCCACTCGTCTGGGTGGTGGCTAGTGCAGAGGGATTTGCATAATTCCTCCAGTCGTCGCGCCCTCGTCAGCAAGCGGTGTCAAATTCATGTGGTTTGCTATCACAAGCAAGAAAGCTCCCCTGTCAACTGTTTGCTAAACCCCCCCCTCCCCAGCATTGACTTACACGCAACCCCGGTCACGGTCCTTGTCGCCTGAGAATCCCGGAAAGGCGGCATTCTACCATTTTTAGCGCTGCAACATTGGGAGAGGGAAAAGAGGCTCGAAAGCGGAAAGTTAACCCTGCAATTGGACCCTAACCCTTGTGCTTGTGGGCATTGTTACAGTAATGTGCCCTGTTAATGCAACTAATGCCGGCAGCCAGATTTCTTTGCAAAAGGGGGGGTTTTGCACTAGAGGGAGCTAGTGCACAGACCAATTATAGAGCAATCCCTACCACCAGAGGGAATGCAGGCAGTAGAAATCCTTAGCAAAAGGGGGGGTTTTAGCAAAAGGGGGGCGTCGCATTAACAGGGCACATTACTGTATTCCTGCGGCGATATCAACGAACGAACGAACGAACGAACGAACGAACGAACGGCGTAACGCTCGCCGTTGGAGTCAGCAGCACGCAACACCTTCTGCTCGAAGTCATGATCCTAATGCATGGCGGCAATGTTAGTGAGATTGCCATTGTCCAATTGACCGTAAACGCCCAATGTCAATGTTTCGCATCCCACCACAAAAGAACAAAAGAAAATCGACGCCTCAGATTTTCTCGGGTGATCTGGATGCCCAGTCTGCCCATTCGGCTTTTGTTTTTCCTTTGCCTGGACCAGAGACAATGTCACGAGCTGGAAGTTCTGGAACGAGGCAGCATTACGAGGCCACACACACACACACACACACACACACACACAATCTGGCGCCAAGGAGGCGCCATTGCCGCCCACCCACCCATTTCATGCGTCTCTGATTTGCCTCAGTGGTATGTATGCTTGTTGCACAGGAGGACGGCTGCCGTCGGGGTCTTGACCCCTGAGATCAATGCCCAATACCGCCCTCCTCTACATCCCATCACCGCCCTCTAGACGCCCTCTAGAACCCCCCTTCATGTTCGACTTGCATGGCTTCGCGTCTTCCGTACCTCGTAGCCGATATTGCCTTCCATGCTGGGAGGGCGGGCGAGAGCAACGAGAGGTCAATTGCGAGTCAATGACAGTCCGGGATACGCGTACCAAGACCATTGCAAAACCTTTTTTTCTATAGCCGGTGGTTGGTGGTGATTGATTTGGGATCTCCGGGCGGGGCCTGGCAGGCCTGCGTGGGCTGGGAACAAACAAACGAGAGGGAGGGCATTGAGAGGGGAAAATGGAAGGTGGAAGGCGATTATGCTTGCGAATGCTTGGCGGATGTGTATGCAAAGATACTACATATGCGGTTGAGTGGTACAGTACCAGTCGTGCAGACGCGTGTTACATTGTCGATAATGTGGTGAGAATAGCAATGTCGTGAGTCGTCGCCGTGAGATAGGTAGGTAGTGTAGAGTAGTGTAGATAGTCTGGAGACACTGGACGCGTACCCGTGGGGATGAGGTTGGCCTTTGCCCGAGATACATTCAATACCCACACTCTTTCTTGCGTGGTGGTTACACAGTACACACTACACGTACATACTTCTAGTGTGGTGGTCGTTGATAATGGGTATTCTTGTCGTCGTCGCATTGAACTTGTCTTGTTCGCGTCCGTGAATTGCCCCTCCTTCCTAATTTCGCCCACTTCACCCCATTTTCATGCAAACACTGTAACTCACGGAGGGGTCGATGATGGGTGTTTTGGCCGCCAAAGCCGTCGGTATCAAATCTCCGATCATCAATGCTCCCCAGAACGGCACAAATGCGACTCATCGCACATTTTCCTGGCGGTGGTTGGTGTCTACGTGGCAGAGCCACCCCCCGGCACCTCACCTACCTAGAGATACCCTTGTCATGTGAGGCTTGCCTCGCTGCCGGTTCGGTTCCCTGTCTTGCTACTTGACTGGATGGAGACTGAAGCCCCCCCATTTCCATCCCGACCTTTACAGACACCCCTTATCCCTGTGGCTGTTCAGATCTGTTAGTAGAAAGAGGTAAACAAAAACCCTTGGTAGTTCTTGAGGTTGCAAGTGTTTGTTGCAAGGGCTTCCCGATGACAGCACTCAAAAGAGCGAATAGCCGGGCGAAATGGGCATTCGCGGTGGAGAACCTTTTTTTTTTTTTTTTTTTTTTTTTTTTTTTCCTCTTGCCTTTTTCCGCCTTTGAAAACCTGTTGACAATCGCCTAGGTTCTTCCTAGAGAAGTAGCCTTGGTACATGTAGCGCCTGCCTCGCGTGGGGCTTTTGTTCTTGTTCTCACAAAAATGAAGCTCACGCGGTGCCGCCAGCGACTGACAGTTGCAGCTCGCTTGAGCAGACCGTACATGAGGCCCTTGCACCAAACCATCCAGTCAACATCGTCGTCGAGGGTCTCACTCTCTGACTGCTGGGAGCGATTGGTAAGAAGTCAAGAACCCATGGCGGGGCTGGTTCCCGATTCGAACGAGAGGCTCTCTCCCATTGGCCTTTGTGGGCATATCTTGGCTCCACCCCCCTAGCTTTGGTGTGCTTGCGTTAGGCTGCTCCACTCACTCTTGAGCGAGTCCTTTTCGACGACGACGCGAGGAGGCAGCGACTTTCCTCCATGAGTCTCCTCCCACACTTTCTCGTCATTCCAAGTCCGTTTCCCGAAGCTCCGGACGGGTCGTCGACGAGAGAGGCCAGTCATTGCCCAGGCCGGCCGAGTACCTAGCGTCTGCTCATCTCTCCATTCTCTTTGGCTGTCGTCTTTATATCCTTCGTTTCATTGTGGCGATCATGGTCCAGATAGGTACACACACTATACTTACTGTGCGTGGCCGTGGTGAACATGGGATCATAATGCTCGCAAGCGGTTCGTTCGACCTTCGGATGTAATGCAAGGCAGCGACAAGGAGCGATGAGATGAGAGATCACATATACATACACCATACAGGGCGACCTCCGAGAGGTTGACGAGGGACCATACAAGACAGAGTGATGGCGGCACGGTTAGACAATGTGGCTCCCCTACATGTCGCTCCCATGCCGGCCACCGCTGTCGTGGGCCAACCCAGAGTCGGGGATAGAGACTACCAGAGGCTACTTGGGCACGCTATCGACTATACGGATCTGTTCGGCACTGAATGCGGGCGTAGTGGGCGTCCTTCGCAGTAAGCGGGCGCGTTAGTGGGCGGGATTGACGCCTAACCCGCACAAATGGCTAAGAGGGCGATCCCAAATGATAAGGAACTTCACCATGATAAAAGCTGCTTGTCCATCCTCTTCTCGGGCAAACTCCTTTTTTTATTTTTATTTTGATATCAGCAAGATTTCACATCGCGACCACGAGATACAACCCCCACCCACTTTGGACACACTAGATCACCATCTCCCCATCTGGTCCCCATCCATCAAACCATACCAAGGAGGGGGGCTCATCGACTAGCTAGGAAGTGACTTCGAGATACCAGGAAAGCAACCGGTCTACGTCACCGCCGAAGCCGCAGCAGCCGCATTATCATCTTCTTTTTTTTCTCTTTTCGTTTTATCTGGGTTTATTTTATTTTTCCGAGAAAAAGGATCCCGCCATCCAGTTCGGTCCATTCCGAGAGTGTCACTCATCCTCCCCCCCCCGCTAGTTCCAAAACATCACACGCAGCACACACACACCCCCCCTCACGACCTCTGTCTCGCCAAATTAATCGACATGGCTCGCAAGAAGAAGTCCGGCTCCACCAAGACCCCCGGTCTCCCTGGTCAACCCCAGACGCAGGGTCACCTCTCGACGGTCCCCAAAAAGGTCCCCATCGACCACCGTCCCGAGACCTCGTGAGTAGAGCCTCATCCTCCATCTCTCTTCGCTTTTTATTTATTTATATATATCATCCACCTCCCTCCCACCTTGGACATTGCACACTATCATCCTAGTGTAGCATCCACATCACACATCCTTCACAATGCTAACAACAACACACAGTCCATATGCCAGCCCGGCATGCAACCTCCCCTTCGCCAGCCCTATGGTGGTTGCCCTTGATGTCCTCAAGAACAAGGCCCCCAAGCTCTATGCCGCCTACGACAGCCAGAGCCCAGAACTCCCAACAGTTTCCGAGGAGATTGGCCATGTCATCGTCCATTACCTCTACACCAACAAGTACGAGTCTCTCAGGCCTCTGGGTGCCGATAAGCTTGCCAAGCAAATAGTTGAGCTCAAGACTGCCATCAAGGTCTACATCTTTGCCCGTGCCTACGAGCTCCCCGACCTTGTTCGTCTTGCCGAGCGTAACATTGAGAAGTTCGGCGATGGCATGGCCCTTCCCACCCTCCTTGAGGTCGCCAGTGACGCGTACCCGAGCCTTGTCGACACGGACCAGTGGTTCATCGGCTACCTCAAGAAGCGTATCAGACTCCACCTCAACGATGCCAGCTCCCTCCTCGGCACCGATCTCTTGAATCGCCTCAGCCACATCCTTTCCCCCAACAAGATCCTGCTCAGGATCGTTCTCGAGGTCTGCTGCGAGCAGATGACCAACCCCAAGCAGGGCCTTGCCAGCCCCATCACCACCGCCGAGTCCTCCCGAGCCACCTCGAGGACAAGGGATGTCTCTCGAGACGACCACAAGCAGTCTCCTCTTGCCGAGGATGTGAAGTCTCTTGAGGTTGGGGCCGAGACTGCTCCCGAGCCTGAGCAGGCTCCAGTTGAGGTCAACAGGGCTCCATCTGAGCTCGAGGCCGAAACGGTCCCCGAGTCCGAGGTTCGTGAACTGTTCGATGATGACACTTCTGAGCCCGAGCTTGAGGCTAAGACTGAGACACAGGTCGTCGCTGCCGTTGTGCCCAAGAGCGAGACCAAGACCGAGCCTTACGGTCGTGATCGCAAGGATTCCGGCAAGGAGCTCAATGACGAGCTTCCCATCACCCTCAGCACTGAGCCCATTATCAAGGAGCTCGACGCTGCTTCTCATGACCTCCCTTACCGCCCTCGCGTCAACAGGGAAGCCGACTCTGGCTTCTGGGAGCCCACTACTCCTGGCGCGTCCGAGCTTTCGGCCGAGTCCGAAGAGGATGCCAAGCAGGACAAGGGCAAGGCCGTCGACGCCGAGACTGAGCAGTACCTCCACCTTTCTGCCATCCCCGAGAACGGTGAGACCGTTGTCGAGTCCACCACTGAGGATGCCCTCAAGATCTCTCAGGAGGATGCCATTGAGGAGGATGCCGAACCCAAGACCACAGAGAAGGTAGAACCGAATCCTGATTGTCCAGAACAAGAAGCACGACTAACACTCTACCACAGGCTGAAACCACACCTGCTGACAATGAAGTCGACTCCTCCGCTGTACCTGAGCAACAGCTCGGCGACTCCGCCGAGAGGCAGGACGAGGCGCAGCATGAGCATGAGTTATCACCAACCGCCCTTCGTGATGCCGCAAAATCCGTTGTCTCCTTCGCGGTCAGCGACGACCAAAAGGCGGAATTCGGTGTCCTCCAAGAACCCCGGACCATTGGTGCCGATGCGGAGACCAAGTCCACCACCGGCGACCGCACCGGTGCCGAGCCCGCCGAGTCCGCTCTTGTATCAGCTCCAAAGGTTTCGTCGAAGATAGACGTCTCGGACAAGACCGAGGAGCTAAACGGCGGTGTCCACCCTGGCATGAACCCCCGGTCCAAGAGCTGGAAGAGGAGGCTGAGCATGCGCGTGCCAGTCCTCTTTGGCCGCGGCATGTGACTTTCTTCATGCACTGGTCATGATGATGTTACAGATGATAATGAGTGCAACGAATTGAGGGTGTTGCAGCCTAGGGCGAGATGACCGTACGCTGATGGACATGACGATGGACATCACATCTCCCACCTTGGCGAAGGATCCTGTACTATTTCCCTTTTTTTCTGTCTACGGTTCCTTCCTATGAGCGCAGCGTTGTTGGGCTGCGGGTTGGTTTTTGTTTTTGATCTCATCTCATTGTTGGGGCATGGCATATGCATCTTTGCTTGTTTTTGTTGCGGTTGCGGTTGCTATTTTCCAAAGTTTTGGATTCGATATATCCATGGGGCATCGGGCGTTTGAGCATTATCTGTTTCCAAGTTGGTCGGTCGTTTGGAATTAGATATCCACAATCTTTCTGCGCGCACTTTGAAGGTTCCTCTTTGATGAAGTTAAGATGAAGATGAAGATATTTGAGTGATTTGATGATGAAGAGGTCTCATGGAAGAGGTTCTTCTCTACCTCTGCGTTTGCTACTATTTCCGCGTTTTTTGTATTTTCAATTTCATTTCCATGAAGGCGGCATCGACCTAGATTGGCACTTTGACTGCTTGAGAGCAGATCACATGACGAGCGCTGGAAGGACAGAAACCTCTTACAGATACCCATAGCAACAAAATTACCTGAATGATACCATCCAAAATTTGGGAATAAGCACGAGGCACTTTCCATCCATTGTTGCAGATCACAAAGGTTGGCTGGCCATTGAGGTTCACGAACAGCGGAGATCGGGGTGTCATTTTGATGGACTCCTCAGTCCTCAGAGACCCCGCTGTAGGGGGGGGGGGGGGGGGGGGGGGGGGGGGGGGGGTTCTATCCGGCCCGCTGTGGAAGGACGCAGACCCCGCCCCCATTCGGCAGCTGTCTCCGAGGCCTCTGCTAGGGGGTCAACGCCCGCCAAAGCGCCCCATATTACCCCGCTATGACAGCCTTCTCCAAAAAATACATGCTCCCGTCCGGCTTCGATTGGATTCCTGATCCCGTTACGAAGACATCCAACCTTGGCAACCTTGACGGCATCGTTACACCAGACCAGACTTGCAAGATGGAGTTTGAACCCAAGATCCGTAAGTTTGAATGAACATGCAATTGTAGGAAGGAGTACAGCTGACATTGTTCGTTCCTAGGTACGTCCTCTACGGCCGACAAGACGTCATTTGCCTACGAGACCGCCAGGAAGCGGTGGCCCATCATCATCGTAAGCCTCGTCGTCCGATCTTGCCTCGACACAAACACACAACCGACCAATAGCCGCTAACCACCATTATATACGCCGTAGACCCAAGCAATTGACGATGTCTACCGCACCACCGGTCAAACCGACGATGCTGCGAAGCGCGAGGAGGGCAAGAAAATCATCAACGACCTTGCCACGCTCAAATACGAAGTCCAACATGACCGCGCCTTGACGTTCGTCTGCCCAGTTGCCCCCAAAGCCAATGCTATATAAACATGAAAGAGAATCTCTGCTAAGACAGAGACAGGCCCATTCCCGACGATGGCGTCTCCGACGTGGCAACCTACAACCAGATCCTTGAGTCCCTCGGCAAGCCCACCTGGCTGAATGTCTCCTGGCTATTCAGCGAGTGCTACCTCTACCGGTTCGTCTCTCTTTCCATTCCTACCCCCTTTCCATGCCTGCCCCCCCATGTGTCACATTCAACTTGCCTATGTCTAACAACCGTTCCTCTCCGCCCCACGAACAGCCGCATCAGCACCTCCTTCGCCCTCTCCACCCACTGGAAGAACTATGACATCTTCGCCCGCCAAAAGATCAACACCTTCCGCTCCTCCCGCCCCGCCGTCCTCGAGCTCGCCGCCCGCTACAAGGACCTGATCACCCAACTCCGCTCCCACACCGGCGAGACATCTGAAGAAGCCGAGAAGCTGCTCTTTACCGAAATGTGCGAGATCTGCCTCTGGGGCAACGCCACCGATCTCTCGCTCCTGACCTCCCTTTCGTACGAGGACATTCAGAAGCTGCAAGGGTCTGAGGCGCGCAAGAAGAGCGAGGCCAACATCCTTGTCAACGACTTGGAGGAGGTGTACAAGCAGTTGGTGGAGGCGAAGAAGGCAGGGAAGAAGGAGAGGGTGGTGGATATCGTTCTCGACAATGCCGGTTTTGAGTTGTATGTGGACTTGATTCTTGCTGGCTACCTCTTGACGGCGGGACTGGCGACGAGGGTGACGCTGCATGCCAAGTCGATTCCTTGGTTTGTGTCTGATGTTCTGCCGGGGGATTTTGGCGCGCTGTTGAATGCTCTTGCGGCTCCCGTGCCGTTCTTCGAAACGGCTACCGAGGAGGAGGAATTGCAGGGCAAGACTCCCGAGAAGCTTGCCGACAAGGAGAAGGAAGAACTGTCGTTCTTGTTCCAGGAGTGGTCCATCCTCCACGCCGAAGGCAAGCTCGGCCTCCGCGCCAACCGCTTCTGGACAGGCCCTGGCTCCTTCTGGCGCCTTGTTGATCCCAATGCCGACGAACAGACCAAGGAGCTGGCTGAGGACTTGCGCAGGAGCGAGCTGGTTGTGTTTAAGGGGGATTTGAACTACCGCAAGTTGGTCGGTGATGCCGAGTGGGATCCTACGACGCCTTTTACAGAAGCCATTGGACCACTTGGGCCGGGGTCAGGGATTAATATCCTGGCGTTGAGGACGTGCAAGGCGGATGTTGTCGTGGGATTACCCAAGGGGGTGGACGAGGAGTTGAGGGCACGGGAGGGCGGAGGGGGAGATTCCGGAGCGAGAAAGTGGGCGTGGAATGGCAAGTATGCCGTGGTGTCGTTCTCGAAGGGGGCGTAAGAGGCCAAGAGGCCAAGGTCTTTGAGCGTTGGTTGTTCGTTTTTTTATATTTCTTTTTATTTGTGTGCTTTTCTTGCTCGTCTGCATGTGGTTGGTTGCTTACACTACTATAGATCTGCTTGAAAAAGTGTTAATATATGGTTGTTGGAAACATATTGATGCTTTTTCTTGCATTTCCCTCATTCATTTCAGGGTTCTTTGCATTCCTGTTTGGCCAGCTACATGCTTTTTATTCAGACCAAAAAATATCCTTAAGACAGAAAAGCTTCTGTCCTGGGCAGTGGGCCTACTTGAACGCGGCAAACACATATAGGGATTCTGAACTACAGGTTACACGCCCTTTTCAAGCGCGCAGTTGGTGGCTGGAGGTACTTACTACATTTGATACGCGACGTTTTGGCTAACGCAGGGAGCCAGGGACAAGTCGCGAGTCCCCCGTTCATATCCTGGCTTAACGAGGAGTACCTCCTCCTCCTCCGCTTCCAGGCCCAGACTGAGACTGCTGAAGCTGGCGTTGCTGGCGGAGCTGACGAAGCTGGTGAAGCCCGGGCGTTTGGGCTGGCACAGCAGGCGGGCTTGATGCCGGAGCAGACGGCGGCGCAGACACAGCAGTAGCAGGAGGGTAGTGTCCAGTCGGCTGCCCAGACAGCGGAGCAGACGGAACAGACACAGCAGCAGCAGTAGCAGCGGTAGGAGGGTAATATCCCATCGGCTGCCCCTGGAAATACGCCGGAGGAAGAGAAGGGAGGCCTTGGCGATAGTTGGCAAGATGCCAGGGCGTGTTGGCCGGCAGACCAGGCAGGCCAGGCATACCAGGCAGCCCAAAAGGCAGGGCAGCAGCAGCATGTGCAGACGGCGGCAGACCAAAGGGGTGGCGAGCAGACGACGACGGCAGCAGCGGCGCCGGCGCAGAAGCCAGTTGGCGAAGCCAGCCTGGCATCTCCAAATTAAGCAGAGCAGGCCGCACACGCGCAACCAAACCCACGACGCCCACGGGGAGATAGTCGGGCACACGACGGAGCACGCGACGGAGGATATGATGGCGGAACACGCGGAGCAGAGCCCAGACCAGGAGGAGGAGATCCTGGACCTCTAGTCTGCTGCTACTGCTGCTGCTGCTGCTGCTGCCGAGACCAAGGGGAAGACCGAGGCCGAAGAAGTGGGAGCGGGAGAGGTTGGCGATGGCGCGGAAGATGGTGCCGAGGAGGGAAAGGAAGCTGGCGAGGGTGCTGCGGGCGCTGTGGTAGCCTTGGTGCATGGAGATGGAGAGGGTTGCAAGGCGAGAAATGAAGCGGACCCAGTGGTCGAGGCGGTGGGAGATGGGGTCCATGGTTGTTGTTGTTTTTGTTGTTGTTGCGGTGGTTTGTGGTGGTTTCTTGTGATGTTGTTGCGAGGAGTGGTTGGAAGAAGTGAGGAGGGTTTGAAAGGAGTAAGGAGGGGAGAGGAGGGGGGAGGATGGGTTGTTTGGATGCAAGAAGGATCTTATTGAGAGGACATGGATCTTATTGATGGTTCTCGGAATTATTTCACTGACAATCGTAGAAGAAAAAAAGCGGAACACACGCACAAAAACACAAAAGAAAAGAAAAGACCATCTCGTTGCCGGAGGGGGGGCATGGCTAGAGCCGAAAGAATACGGGTGCTTTTTCCACAGGCAGCTTGTCTGACTGCTTACCTGTACCTGCTCCTGCTTGTCTTTTCCTCCCCTTCTCAGCCAGCTGCGGTAAGGTTACTGGCTTTTCCATAATGCTCTTTCCTCTATGCCTTTCAAGCTGCTGTTTATGTCTCTTTGGGCCTGAGGCGTCAAGCAACAAGGTACACATCAGTGACGGTCCAAAAGAATTCGGTACGGTCGAGCCTTTTAGCCCCTCGGTCCCGATATAGGAGAATTCGACACAGTCGGACAAACAGTTGAGTGACCCGGTAACCTGGGAGATGGGATGGAAGCGGAGACTATCTGGTGAGGACACTCAGTTTCATATACGCCACAACCGCGATCGAGGCCTCGAGGTTACGGCCTCAACAATTTACCAGAGAAGCACATCAGAGGTAATCTCAAATTTTCTGCTTTTCAGCTGTTGACTGAGATCAGAGCCAAGTGTCATTACACCACAAGACACCCCTACGGTCTACATCCAGGATTAAGGTCTTTGAGAAGGAGACCGTTGTCAACGGCACTCCAAGCCAAGGCAGACTTGAGATTGAGAACCTGGAATCTCACAGGAAGTTTACCAGGTACCCACCTCGAGGTAGGCACAAGGATTTTGAGTGCCAGGCTAGTCAAGTACCTACCGATATGCTATATGCCCGTAGTATTAATTGAAGCGTGCTTCAACTGTTTAGAGGTGGATAATATTCACTGTCTCAAAGGGGCTTATTTATAACCCGTATCCACCGAACGGACTATTAAAGGACGGTTCGTTTATAATCAAATTTTTGTATAATAGTTTCCTAGCCTCTTATTGGTTAGATAGGTGGTATAGCCCTACAATTGGTTAGGGCATCTTGCTAAGCAATACTCTAATTAATTAATTTAAGGATAATATTTCTAATAATCCGCGCTAAAATGCATTAGGTCTTTCCTTTTCTAAAAATTAATTAGCTAATAGGTTTAGTAAACGGCTAGTAAATATCTAGTACCCGTATTAGCTAATCGTTTACGTTGCAACCCTCCTGCTATTTAACTTCAATTTTCTACCTTTAAATTTCTATTATCGTTATTATTATTACTATAATTCAATTTCAATACCTATTTTACCGCTAAATAAATTATTATAATAATTATAAACGTATATTATTAAAAGGTAGCAATCTCCTTATTTAATAAATAACCGGTAAGTTAGTCTGTGCGGGGTATAAGAATTTCCCCTCCCCCTATTTCCCTTAAGTTTCAAATTCTCCCCTCTATTTATTACTAATTTAAAATTCTACCTTCGAAAGAGAGTTAACGAAAACCTAAGGGATACTATCCTCCTCGTTACTAACCTAAAATTCTACCCTCGGAAGAAAGTTAATAAAAACCCGGGAGTATTAAATATATTATCTTCTTTGTTACTAACCTAAAATTCTACCTTCGAAAGAGAATTAATGAAAATTTAATATTAGGTATTACTTTAAATTCGATAGTAAATATAAATCCTAATTTTCTAGATCGTTTAATACAATTAGCCCTCCCTCGTCTATCTACCTACTATTACTAATATATCTTTATAGGTTAACGGATTTTCTTTATTTTAAATATTTCTTTCTAAGGGTTTCTTTCTAAGGATTTCTTTTCGTTATTATAAATATACCTACTAAATATTATAAAATATATTATTAATATAAACCCGAACCCGAATTTACTTATAAATGAAATCCTAATAAATTTGTATAAAGTTGTAGAAAATATTACAATAATACTACTAAAGTATATCCCTTTTCCTTTTCTATTATTCCCTAATTTATTCCTTTTAATTAATTAACCAGTAATATCTATTTAATAGTAAATCTTTAAAAATATATAAATTTTATTAATAGAATCCTAATATATTATATCGTTTTACTACCTACAAGTAAATAAGATACTTAATAATAAGTAATATTACAATCCGAGCCGTAGGGGGTTATAAGTATAATTTAAGTAATATTAATTAGCTAATTTATTAAATAATTAATATCGTTAATAAATTACGTAATACAAAAGAAATACTATCAAACGTTCTCCTCCCGGGATATTACAACCCGTTTAAAAACTTTAATATTAATTTTAACTTCGAAATACTTCTTTATTAAAATTATTACTACTTCAACCTTTCCAACCTTACCCTTAACCCTAACGAATTATTATCGTTTTAATAATCCTAACCTAATAATATTAATTTAATCAAATCGTCGACTATAAAGAAAACTTTAATAAATTACTAAAGTAGGTACTATAACCCTTCCTACCTATAGTACTACCAATAATACTACCGATAGTATCGCCCTAAGTATTACTATATTAAAGATTAGTAATACCGGCCCTAATACTAATTCTAATACCGGTTCTAGTACAGCCGTTTCGAAGAATTATTAATATTAATAAGTAGATTCAAAACTAAAATCGTATTATATATTCAATTACTCCTTTCTTTCCTATAGGAAAAAATTCGTAAATATATCTATTTAAAATTATAAATTCAAATATAGTTAACTATATTTTTTACCTAAGACTCTCCAAATACTACTATAGCCCGCCGCTAAATTAATTAGATTCAATAGGATTATCGTCATTGTCGCCGTACTAATTAAAAAATCTTAATTACACCTTCTCTTGGTAATTAGAAAAGATATAATACTAATATTTATAATAGGAATAATAATTAAAATAATAATATAGATAATAATTATTTTAACCGTAGCCCAAACTCTAATCCCGACCTAGATCCCAATCCAAATCTAAACAATAACGACTATTTCTTTTACCTAATATACAATATTACTCAGACTATTACAAATAAACATATCGAATCTAGATTTTATAGATATTGCCAGCTAGATACACTATATAGTAATACTAACCTCGAAAATAAATTCTATTTATAGTATTAAAGGGTATTAATATAAGGGTTATTCTTTAATTTTAAAGGGGAAGAATTCGAACTTTACAATATATATCGAAATTATAATAACAATCTCCTACCTCCTCCCAATAAGCCGCCCTTACCCCGGCCTCTACTACCTCGCTAAAATTATAATCCTATCCAAAGACTTAATTTAAATATATAATTAATAAATAATTTTAAATAACTAATACTACCTTCTCTCCCCCGGCTTCGCTACTTCCTAAAACTTCTAAACATTAAATTTAAATAGAATCTACAATATCAATTTAGAGACCTACTAATAAAAACTATTATTAATATCGATTTCAATTTAATTAAAACTTTCAAAACCGTATAGAAAAAAGACAATATAAAATAATATCTATATTATAAAGAAAAGTAATTTAATATATATATAACCGTTGGGTATTACCGTTAATATTATAATTATAACGACCGGAGGGTTCCTAATAATTTTAAATATTTTAATACGTAAAATAACCTAAATTTTAATAATATTCCCGACTTCTTACTACCCTTCAACCAAATCAAAGAACAATTTATTACTTATATTTATATTTTTATTAATATTTAAATTATTAAAGGTTCCTAATATAAATATTCTAACTACATTATTAATTTCCTTCGTAATATTAGTTACGTTTACTACTAATTACCTCAACTCCCCTAGGAATTAAATATTATAATTCTCCAGCCTTATAAATTTAAAGATAAACCCTATATTACTTAACGAATTAAATAAACTATAATGATTAATCCTATTAAACTTTATATTTAGTTTAATTATTTAAAATAATACTACTCTAAATATTAAAATATCGAAATAATAGAGGTTCGATTTAAAGAATTAGAAACGCTTTCTAATAGTAATATATTTAATAAGTTAATTATTTATAAATTTAACCCTAATAATTTCCCGGATAACGAGGATCTTAATTTAGATTAAGAAGGTAATAATAATACTAGTAAAAAAAAGGATAATACTTTTAAACCGGAAATCGCCGCTCTCCCTAATCTCGTTACCAATCGGGTAAATATAAAGTAATTTTATTAATAATTATAAGGTAGGGGCTAATAAATACTAAATACTATACCGGTTCAATTAATATAACTTCAACCCGCTAACTAACATCCTCCAACTCAACTATTTATTAAACCCGGCCTATTATACAATAACTTTATACGTAAATAAAATAAATTTTAACTAATTCTATTATAAATATTCCTTATACTCTATTTTAAAGGGAAAACTAACTTCGTTAAACTTTATATATAATCGATTAATTATACGAATTATATTAAATATATACTTAAATAGTATAACGGACGGTTTATTTAATATTATCGATTTTTATTTATTACATTTAATACTTTAATACGTAAGTAAATTAATTCGAAATCGGCCTTTTTTATTTAATTTAATCGTAGTAGTATAAATAATAAGGGTTTAATTAATATCGAAGTATTAAGGGAAGCGGTTGAATCCAATACTTTAGAAGCACGTCGGCTTCTCAATTCGGTTATATAATTCTCCAATATAATATAGGGTATATAGCTATACTGAATATATAAAAACCGTAAACTACGTACTTATATATAAACCTTAGGTATGCCGGCTATATTTATAATATTTAATACGGCCGATATATATTAGGAAAGTCTTACTCGGTATATACCTAACTATAAGGAATAGAAGGCTAATTCTTAATAGGACCGTAATAGAATTATAAAGAAGAACCTCAAAAAAAACCCCTATATTACCGTATACTACCTCTAATAACGGTTTAAACTATTTAAATAATACGTCTTACTACTAAAATTCAAAATCGAAAATTGGTAGTACCGTATTAAATTCCAAGTAAGAAGTAATAGCTATAACTATAATATTTACTAAATACTACACATTAAAACACCTAAATTAACTAACGAAAACGCCCGCTACAAATTTATAAAGTTATAAAGTTATTATATTACTACTTTTAACCCGGAGCTAGAAAAAATATATAATAGGGTAAAAGCGATCCTCTATTTATTATTATTAATAATAACGTAGAAGAAGAAGGTATATATTTACCTACCTTCGACCTCCTATTCTATATAATTAACCGGATACAACAATATAACCGGTATACCGATAACTATTACCTTTATATTAAACGGCTCAACCAAAGTACTCTTCGTCCTAGGGATCTAATATTTAAAATTTGCAAGTTTCACTTTCCTAAAAATCACTATCCCGAAGTATACCTTACACGCAATCTCAACCCAAAATATTAATTATACAATAGGGTAAAGAATAATAACCGTATAAATAATTACAACCGGACTATTATATTAATATAGCATACTAATACAAATATCTAACTATATACTAATTATAACGCCGTTATTAACTGCATCGCCAAATACTATTCGAAAGTAGAAAAGCAATTAAAACCTTTCAAAGAAATTATTTAATAGATTACTCCTTAAATTACTTCTAAGAATTATATTATTTCCTTTACTACAAAAATAATAAACCAATTTATTATTAAACGTAACTAGTTAACTCAAGAAATTAACTATGTACTCCTTAGCTTACCACTCAACGAAAACACTTATATAATTATTAATATAAATTATTATTATCCTAATAGAATATTCGGATATAGTACCGGTATAATTATTAAACCGGGTAATTAATAAATCCAAATTCAAAATTAATACACCAAATACCTATCTCGCCCTAACAACTTCGAAAACATTAGCTATTTTAAATAACTTACCCAATTTAATAATAATCGCCGCTTAGGAGATTGTATGAAGAAGAAGGTACTTAATTATTACCTAATCTATAAATCCGATAATAATACCTAATACAAAGATTAATATAGGGTTAAACTTATACTACAACATCCATATTGTAATTAAATTTAATTTTTTAGGGTTTTTAACTGTAATAGTATCTTAAAAGAATATAAAATATATTTTAATATATTTCTAAATTATGTAGAAGTTTACGTAAAGGATATAGATTATCTTAATAATTATTATAGTACTATACCTAATAGAGAACCCGATAATAAATTTGAACCGTCTATTAAAGAAGAGAGGTAATAAGAACCGTAATAGGTATTAACTAAAGAACTTCCTACTTATTAACAAACTAAAAATAATAGGGATTTTAGGATACTTAGGTTCCAAAATTAAAATATATTATATAACTGGTATAACCACTTCGAATATTAAAATCTACTACTATTAGCTTAAGATTATTAGCGTAATATAAAAGCCGATAATACCTATTTAATAGTAGATATTCCTACTATTATTACCTCGGCTATTAATAATTTCAACCCAGCCTAAACGGTTGTTTTTTATAAATTTATTACTTATTACTAATCTATTCTAAATTATAATAATAATATTTAAGAACTTCTACGTATTCTACCTCTTCTTTTATAGGTTAATGGCCGTAGAGGCACTAGTAAATCACATTTTATTAAACTTCTATCTTTCAGATTAGAGTAAATGGCTGTAAATCGTAAGAAAGGTAATCCTATTATCCGTAATACCCCTACTAGAATAGTAACTAATAATATCGATAGGCAAACTCTATACTCCTTATTTAAGCTTTCTATCGTACCTAAAAACGTTAACCCTAATAATCCCGAATAAGCTATTACAATTTTAGAAGGTATTAACCTTACTCATCTATAAACTAAATTACGGCCTTATTGATATTTTATTACTAATAAGAAATCGATATTGGGACTTCGTACTTTCAATTTTATTAATTAGAAGTTTCGATAAGCTTTTCTAGAATTTTAAAATAAATTATTTAGTAATAGAAGTATCCTTCTACTTAGTAATTTCTATTAATTAACGCTAGTAATATAGAAATCCCTTTTTTATAATTAATAAATCTTATTAACGTTCGAAGCTAGTAGTCGCAATTGCTACTATACTTTCAATAAAATAATAGAGTTATAGTAAATTGTATAATAATAGAGTAATAATTAAGCGCTATTTAGGGATACACTCGAAGGATTACGAAATAATCAACCCACTCGTTAATATTAAGATTTATTATATACTTAGATAAAAACGCGATTATCGGATAAGGAGGCTATATAGTTCGAATATACTCTACGAATCTACCTAAAGCGTAATAATATAGCTTCTTACAATATTAAGTATATAGAAGCTTTATATCAACTATACTTTATACTTCCTACTAACTATAAGGGAGCTAGTATTAAAGACGTAGACTTTATAAAAATTAATAATTTATAGTTTATAGTTTAACCTCCCTTTAATAATAGGAAGCTGGGTAATACTCACCGAGAATCTCTGGACTAAAGTTAATTTAGTTAACGGTATATTAAATACTATCTTCGATATTGCTTAGGATGCCAATTTCCTTAACCGAGAGATGTATAATGAAGAACACCCCGTGTGAGAGGAGCAGAAGGATCATAGTCGGGGACGACCATTGCCGGCCGGCAGGACTAATAAGGAAGGATAAGAAGGGGCGCTCCATCGGTCAAGTGCTTGGGTATAAAACCCAGCACTGGAAGACTCTAGACAGGAACTTAGACTTTATCTAGATTGAATTAGAAGATCATCTACATTACATCCATCGTGCCGTTCGTTTTACAATAGTGCCTAATCAACAGTTGAATTGAATTGTCATCTCATACCATACTATACCATACCATTGGATTCCTCTTTGGAAATTATCTCTTTATTAACAAATCGCTTCGCCCGGCTACTACACCTCATTTAGGCAAGCTGTATACCGGCTCCCGAACCGCCGTTAACCAACCAATCAATTATCGTCATCTATCAACGCTATGCCAAAAATGGATTTGGCCGACCTGGCAATTATTAGGGATTTACGTTTTGTATTAGACTTCATCTATTTGAACCCCCGCTTCAAATAGATTAGACGGTTGAATTAATTAAAATGCGAGGCTTTTAACCGTATTATTACAACTCTCCCCCTTATCGACGAGAATACGTTGATTGCTTTATTAATATTTACGATACAAATAATATATCGATTATAATAAACGTCCTTATTCTCTTACCTAAATAATTAGATTCTTGATTATTATATTCCTAAATAATTATTCGACGTAGCGATTAAACTTATACTATTACCGCCCCCCTTTCTAGTCGAATAATATAACGAGCATTAATAAAATTAATTAATTATTAATTATATTTTCGCTATTATAATAGAATAAAATGAGAACCAATTATACGATAATTAGTATTCGTATAACGACCCACCTGCTACCCAAATGTATAATAAACCAATAATTAGTTATTAATATATTTCCTACGATGAAGCCCAATTCCTAAAATCGACGATATTAGAAAGATTACCTCTCCTATATTTACAACCTAATATTTAACTATTCGATTAATTAACTGTAGATAGTAAAAACGAAGACGGCTAAACGACTAATACCGCTAAAATACCTATTAAATTATTATTATTCAATTTCGATAGCCGAAGTCTCTTTAATTCGATAGATAAACCCTTTTCCTCGTTAAATATTAAATTATTTCCTAGCGAAGGTTAATATAATGAGGGATATAGTAATAATAAATCGGATTTATTATAAAATATATCGCTACGTAATAAAGAGATTGAAAATATATTATTAGGTAACGAAGATATTAATAATACCGATACTGAAATAGTAGATATAAGGTATAAAATTGAAAGTGATATAATAATAACCGAATTACTAATACTATTTAACCCTTATAAATTAAATTAGGTTTAGTATCCCTATTAATGTAAATATTCGGCATCGGTTGAATCGGACGTATCAATGCCCGACGTACCCTATTAGGCTATAATTAAATTAATTAATTATATAACTCAATATTTGGTACGTATCGGATTCCGATAGATATCCCTATTCGAAATATTAGAATAACCTTTAATATAATTATTATCGTAGTAAATTTAGGATAGGGCGGCATTCGTAATTTCCTCCGATTCGAATTTAATTTCCTTTAGTAAATTGAATAATATATCAAAGGTTATGCCCGTAGAGCAATTAACCTTCGTAAGAATAATAAATAATAGAAAGAATAACCTAAGTAACCTACTAATCATCGATATAATTAATTTAAATTTATTAATAATTATTTATCAACTATTTCCAATTAATAATAAATAATTATTATTAAACTATATAGTATTTCCCAAACCGCTAAAAAAAATACTTAAACGATAAAACTTATAAACTCCTTCCCTAATATAATAAAATAAATATACCTAATTAATAACGCTTTCTAAGTAATTAAATAATTAGAAAAGGAAAGCCCTAGTTAAAGTTCGAATATTGTTCGACGCTTTTAAATCTATCGAAACCCCGCTTCCGAATTTCAATTTCCCTCGTCCTTATACCTTCTAATATAAGTTGTAAGGTCCTCCCGGTATTATAATTACACCCTTACTAAAACCCTAGTTATTAATACAAACTTCCTTCTCCCTTAATATTACCGGATTACCCCTTAGAAATTAACGCGTAATCGAACTTCCTTCTATTTCCTAATCTTTTAAAAAGCAATTATATAAAATATTATAGAATTTACTTCCTATACCCCGTAGACTCTAGGCAGCTATCTAATATTAGTATTAACTAATCAAATTTAGTAATATAAATTCTACGTAGGTAAATACTAGTAGTAATACTATTATTAAAAATAATAATTGTAGCTAAAGTACGAATAATAACGAGGATGCTCGTCTAATTAACGTATTGGATATAACCGCCGATAAAGAACTATATTATATTATATATATAGTTAGAATTATAGCTAAGGTTAATAATAATAAAATCGAAGCTATAGCCGACTATTTTATTATTTCTATTTAATTAATTACTTTAGGCGGTTGGAAGATTTTAATAATCGGTTACTTCTAGCTTAATATAAGAGAAAAAGACGGTAATACGGGAGGTAATTACTTCTAATTGAAAAATAAAATGTATATTACTTCGCTATATCTTTTTATTAAAAGCGTTCGAAATTATATTATCAATAACGACTTTAAGGCTAATACCTTTTGAAAGAACCTCTACTAATTATTTATAAGCGGAATAAAGGTATAGTATATAAATTAATTCAACGCGAAGATTTGTATAGTAATAAAATAAAATCTCGATAGTTAGTACGTTACAATCCTTATGTATTAAAAAATACTTCGCGTTTAAACCCTAATTAAATTTAACGTATTAGAATATTTATATAATAATTATTGTTCTAGTAAACTACCTTATAATATTACAATAGAAATTATCCGATATTCTAAGGAGTTAGGTGAGAAAGATAAAGGTATATATATAGTACGTATTTATAATTATTTATACCCCGGCTTAAACGATTTAGTTGTTAAATTAACCGATAATATAACCTTCAATAAATAATTAATATATATATAAATTATTATATAGAAACCTATTATTTTAAGATCATTAACGATTTAGGAAGTTATAATAGTAGTTTTAACAAATAGATATTAAGGGCTAAATTCAATAGTAAATTTCCTAGTATTAAAGCTATCGAAATAATAAATTTCGTAAAGTAGGAAGAAGATACTAAAGAAGATTTAGAAATAGCGTTCTAGGGACGAAATAATTATTATTATAATTATATTAGCCTATTAGCTAATTATAATAATAATTACTAACGATTATTCTTAGCCCTGTTTAACTACGGTGATTATAGAGATTGTAGATTATATTACGGATTGTCTAGCGGATATCGCGGATCGTTTAACGGATATCGAGGCGGCTTATAGTCGTATCGAGGAGGATTAATTTAATATAGATATTATAGTTTATCGGGAAACGGCTACTGTAATTCATTTTGTAAATATAACGGCCAGCCTTCCGGCTAGCGTAGCGGCTCTTCCGGTCGAGGCTAGCGTCGATAAAATCGGCCGTACTAACGTATTTATTATTAATATATCAAATTCAGGCTACCCTATAGTAGTATTTATATTGTCGAAGATAAATATAAGATATATACGGAAATAAACGAGCCCGATTCTAAAAGAGAGCGTTTTAAGGGCTAAAATTTTAAGGAAATTAATTAAAATAATAATTTAGGGGAGGAAGAAATATTTTTAACTATTAAACCGTCTTCGGATAATATATTAATAAATATCACTACAAATACTATTAAATTTAATATTAATTCCGGTTTTACTTACCTATTATCGTATAATAAAGTAAATCGCTGAATATATAGAAAGTGTAACGAAGTTTTTCCTATACGTAATAAAATATTTACTTATATTTATACTAATTTATATATTAGTCTAAAGTTATTAGGCTTAGGATTAGCACTTAAGGAGCCTTGCCTATCGAATTAGCTACCCTTATAAATTAATGATTAAAATTACGAATTAGTAGGCTTCGTAACAAATAGCGTTGAATATAATGAAATAACGGAAGCCTTTAGAGTTGTAGAATAAATCGATTAAAGTCCTTCAAAGCTATTAAGTAACCCTATACGTTACAATTATTTTTAATTAAATATTTGTTTGAAATTAAAGGGTAATTAATATAGTATTTGCGTAAATATTAGTTGCTCTAATATTCTAATCGACGAGTAATAGATTAATAAGAGCCTAAATATAAAATTCGACGATTTTAAAATAAAATTATTTGATATTGTTAGTAGCCGTATCGTCCTTACTAAACGAACGATATTTACCTTCTTTATTAAAGGTATTATCGGTAATTAATTAACCTATTAATCCTTTATATTAATTGTATAAGTGATTAAAGGGTTGGTAGTAAGATTGTTATAAGGAATATAATAGATATAATCCAACTGGTTTATTATTAATTCCTTATTAAATACTATACGGATTCCGACGTACTGTAATATAATCGTATTAATTAGTTATATAGTTAAATTAATCCGTTGAAGAGTATTAACGATATATAATATAATTATTCCTTTATACTCCGAACGGCTTATCCCTATCGATTTTATATATATTGTTGATAAATCGCTAGCGGGTGTGCCTAAAGAATATATCTTCAAAATTAAGCATCTATACGTTCGAAATTACTTCCTCAATACTAAAACCCTTAAGCTCGTAAATATAATTAATATTATTAATAAATTAATATATATTTATCGCTTCTAATAGATAAGGATAATTAAGGATTTTAATACCGATAGCTATTAAATAATTTTATTTATATAAGCGCAAACTCTATTGGCTATAGTAAAAGTTAAACTTAGTAAAGAATTTATATTTACTATAAAACTGGAAAGTATTACGTTAATTCTTAATACAACGATTATCCTTACTGAGGGAATACCTGAGATTACCGATAATGTTTATAGCTACGAACTAACCGAAGAAGACGTTTTAAAATTCCTCTGCGAATTATCGAAGCGAAACTTATCCTTCGGTATAAATAAAGATAAATATATTTTAGAAATCGAATTTATTTATAGTATTAAAATCTATAATCGTAATCCTATATACGTATAACGTATTAAAGCGTTACTAAATAAATATAATATATATTACAGGCGTAGTATTATTAAAATAGATAAGGAAAATATATTTTGCGTCGATTTTGTAGAAAATTGGTATAAATAGAAAGTATTATTTAGATTATACCAATTTAGAGTATAAGACTGCCAACTCTTTAATAAAACGTTTAATAGGATATATAAGGATAGTAAATTCGAATATATATATTGAGTAATTTTATTCGGCTATTTATACTTCATAATATAGCGTATTATTAATAGAATCCGAAAAGGCTACGTTATAATCGATTTACAATTATTAAATTGCGTAACTATTAATAATTTGTATCCGCTCCTAACCTAAAACTCGATTATTATTAGAATAAAAGGTAAGAATTTTACTAGTTATTTCGATAATTCTACGTTCTTCTACCAAATCGGCGTATATTTACTATATTGAAATAAAATAATACTAATTAGCCTCAGAGGCTTGGAACGATTTAACGTTGTATTAATAGGTTATAAAAACTCCTTAGCCTACGTATAACGCTTTATTAATTGAAAATTATACCCCTATCGCGCTTTTACAACCGGTTATATTAACGATATTATAATATTTAGCGATACGGCTGACGATTATTTGCAATATTTCGAAATAATATTTAAATCTTTTAAAAATATCAATCTTAATATCGCGGTAAAAAAGTCTTTTATAGCCTACCCATCGGTCCGCTTATTAGGTTATTATGTAGACGGATTGGGTATAGTTATAATTATTAACTAAATTATAGCTATCCGAAATATTTAGTAACTAACCGATTTAGTATTATTAGAATATTATATTAGTTTAACGAACTTTTTGAAACAGTTTATCTTTTAGTTTACCTAAAAGATTAGTCCTTTAGAAGAAAGAAAAGTTGAATTTATTAAATTTAGTAAAAAGGAAGGGAAGATGTTAGAAAAGAAATCCCTAGCCGTAAGAAAGATATTTACTAATATATTAATTTTCGTACCGATAACCCTCGAAAAAAAAGTATTCGCTATCTTACAAGATTAATTAATAAAAAAGACGATCGTCTTCTATTATTACCCTAGTCGATTTACGTTTTTCAAAATCGATGTTTCGAAAAGATAGGGATTTAGTATTATAATCTTTTATATTGAGGGTAATTAGTAGGACGGGAAATTTATTCTTATATACAAAATCTAACCTATCCTATTTTATAGCAAATAGTTGTCCGCCGCTAAAAAGAATTATTATCCAATAGAATTAGAAATAGCCTACTTAATTTAGGTTTGCCAATCTCTCCGTTAATTAATACAATCCTATACTAAACCCGTCGTCGTTCTTATAAATTATCGTATATTAATTAGCATCGTTAAATAGATTAACCTTAATACTACCAACCTTATAAAATTGAATTCGAAGTTTATTATTATATCGATATACTTATTTTAATTTAATTTCAATATTCGCTATATACCGGGAAAACTCAATATCGTCCTAAATACCTTATCTAAGCTACCTAGTGCCGAAACCGAATTACGATTAGAGACCAACGAGCTCGATAATATTTAGAAAGACGCCGCTTATATTATCTATATTTATATAAATAAAGATATAAAGACGAAATTTATTAACGGTTATATAAAAAATAAGTATTATATTACCGTTGTACGAAAGCTTAAAGAATATAACGAACGTAGTACGAAGCTCAATCTCAACGTTAATAAATAATTCCTTTTTTAATTCAAAAATAGGTTATTATACTATTTTCCTCGCGTAGGCAAAGCAAGGCTATATATACTTAACAACGCGTTGTAAGACGTGCTCTCCCTCGTATATAATAAACGCTACTATTTCGGCCCGGCGAAGATAATATAAGAATTAGAAGGACTCTATTTCCCCTATATAATAAAGGTTTTAAAGCGATACGTCGAATACTATCTGTAGTACTTTAAATTTAGAACCGATTATAAAGCCGCCCCCGGGTTAATGAAGCTTATTCGATTCTACCCTATACCTTTCTATATTATTTATATAGATTTCGTTTTAGGGCTCTTAAAGTAAATAAATTAATCAACAGTCTAGGGCGGAGATTATTACAACGTATTTATAATCGTTATCTATAACTTTAATAAAAAGACCCTCTTAATCCCTGGCTATATAGATTATATTATAGAATAATAGGCCGAATAGTTAATTACTATATTCCTACTTTATAATTAGGGTTTATTCCGAATGTCTATTTTAGATAGGGATATAAAATTTCTATCTATAGTATAGAAGGTAGTCTTTAAAAAATTGAATGCGATGTTAGCGTATATTATAGTATAGAATTCGAAGTTAAACGGCTAAATTGAATAACGAAATTAGGAAATTGAATTAGTAATTCAATACTATATAATAGAGAACCCCGAAATCCTATAGCTAGATATATTCCCTATATTATAGTATAACCTTAATAATAGTCTTTCAACGCTATTAGGCTATACCCCTAACGAAATTGTAATAGGATTCAAACTAAATAAGGCGTTCGACCTACTTAAGCTAATAGATTTTTAAGATAGCAATTTCAATGCCGTTAAACGCTTATACTATCGTAAGGCAATTAAAGCTATTAATTGGACCGCTACAAAATATAACCTAATATTTAATTGAAGTTACCGCTTATTTTAATTCGCTATAGGAAATAAAGTTATATTGCAATTATATAAAGGATATACGCAATTAAGGACCAAATTGTATAAATTTGCCGACTAATGAATTAGCCTGTTTACAATTAAGCGTAAAATCGACGATTTTACGTACGAATTCAAATTGCCCCGTATATAGAAAATTCATCCTATTATTTTAATAAACTACTTAAGAGAATATCCCTAAGGTAGGGACCTATTTTATTACGAAGAATAATTAAGTAACCGGATTATTACTAAAGGCGATATCAATAATTAGTAATTATACGAAGTCGAAAAGATTATAAATTGTAAGATATTATAGTACGGTAGTAAGCTGCTAATCGAATATTAAATAAAAGTATAAAAGATATAATATAGAATATAATAAATAGTACCCGTAAAGTAGTTTATATATAAATAGATGAATAGAAAACGCTTAAAATCTTGTTTATAACTACGAATAATTTTATTCTATCGATTCTAAATCGCTTGTACGTAAAAAATTATTTATAAATAAAATAATAGTGACCGAAGTCGATTATATTCCTAGGTTAAATATTATTGTCGCTATTCCAACGAAAAGCAAATAGAGGGAGATATTGGCAACCTCGGATATAGTATTATTTATAATACTAACCGAAATAATATTAATAATAAAATCTATTAAAAAATACATTTCTAATATAAAAGCTTTTTTATCCCTAAATTATTTAACGCCGTCCCTATCAATTCAAGTATCGTCGCTTTAAACTTAAGAAATACTATTACTAGATTAGCGCTATACGTTTTAACTTATTAGTTAGTTAACTATTTCTTAGATTAATATTATTATAACCTTAATTATTTACGATACTATACAAATTAATTTAGTTAACCGCTTCGTAGCGGTATAAAGCGAGGCTGGCCCCGTTTAAGATAAATTCCCTTTAAATAAACGTATTAATAAGCCTAAAGCTGTAGGAGCTAATAATAACCTAATTACCTGAGTAGAGCAAGCTATTGGTAGAGCGTTCTCGGATAATGAAAAGGCTAATATTATAATTATACTAAATAAGTATAGCGTTTGTAAACGTATTTCTAATAATAATTATTATAGCTGTAATTACTATGCTATTAACTTTATTATCGAAGCTAGAAGTATTAATAAGGCGATTGTAACTACTAAAAGTTTCCGTACGATTAGCTATATAGTAATAAAAGTTGTATATTTTACTATCGCCGCCTTCGACCCTACTAAGAAAGCAAATTAGCGTATACGTATAAAAAGCGTAGGATTAGAATTGATAATCTGTAAGTATAGCGAACGCTTATACTAGTTAAACCTATTTACTAATTATCGTACTTTAGGATAACGGAATAATCGCTTAGATTCGAATATTTATAAAGTAAATATTCGATTTTATTATTAATAAAATAATAAAAGTATTGAATATATAAAAGCCCTAAATAATTATTACCTGAAATAAATTAAAGTTAAAGGTATATAGAGTAATAGTATTATATATAAGGATTATAGGGCTTTTTAATAACTACTACGCAAATATTACTAAATTACGCTGCGACTAGTTTAAATAGTACGTAACGAATCTATCCGCCAACGCCCTAAATATATTCCCAATTACTACCATCGTTCCTACTGCAACTACGTCGTTGGCTATTTTACTTATATCTTTAGCCAACTAAATAATAGTTATTGTAGATAATAATAATGATAATATTACTATTCTTATTAAAGACTCTATTACCCCCGCCTAAATACCCTAAATTATCTTGAACCTATTTACGATTAGTGTATTCTAAATTCAGCCGATTACTAATAACCTAGTAATATCGAGCCCTTATATAACTAACGTAACTATTTTTAAACGTATTGCAAATACTACCGCCGAAAGCGCGATTAAAAAATAAAAGAAAAGGGAGGTATTTTAGAAGTAGTTCAATATAATAATAGTAAAATTTAATAATATAACCGATAAATTTGCGACTTTAACTACCGAAATAGCGGGCAAATCCAACGAATACAATATCCTTACTATAAGATGCGACGCCCTTAAAGGCTCCGTAGCTATATTATAAATATCGAATTATTGTTATACTTAATTTTTTAAAATTATTTATAATATGCCCGCCGACGCCCCGGACGGATTAAATGCGTAAATTAATATTAGAATTGCGGTGAATAGAGTATTTCGCTTAATTAGATATTTAGAACTAATATTCTAATTTATCTAAGCTATAAAAAATATATAGAATAACCTATATTTATTCGAAATAAATAATATTATCGGTTTAATTGATAGCGAGCGGTATACTTATAACGTATATCGCTATAGCCTCTAACGCTTCGTTTATATTAAGGAAGGACTATAGACTGGATTTAAGAAAATTATTAATATAGGAAGTACCTTAAATTAGTATAGTTATAGTTACGATAATAGCCGCAACGAATTAGTAGGACATTATAAGGTAGTAAGAGAGAATATAAATAAATAGGATAATTTATCCCAAAAATAGATATCGTTCTAATACTACTATACCGAGGCGAAACGGCGCCTTAGATAATTATATATTCCAGCCTAAAATTGTCATTCACCCACTTTCGTATATCTAACGATAATCTTAACCGAGAGATGTATAATGAAGAACACCCCGTGTGAGAGGAGCAGAAGGATTATGGTCGGGGACGACCATTGCCGGCCGGCAGGACTAATGAGGAAGGATAAGAAGGGGCGCTTTATCAGTTAAGTGCTTGGGTATAAAACCCAGTACTGGAAGACTCTAGACAGGAACTTAGACTTTAGCTAGATTGAATCAGAAGATCATCTACATCACATCCATCGTGCCGTTCGTCTTACACCCCGAAGGCACTCCTTTTATTATACTAATCAAATTTAATTAGTATACTAGACCTTATTACTTTCCTAACTAAGAAAATTAAGAAGGATTCAAGAATATAGTCCCTATATTCCGGATTATACAAGACTTTATTTCTTATAGGAATACCTAATACAAAAGGATATAATTCCCCTTAATAATTGTATATATTATTATAGTATATAAATTATAAGATTCTACATTCGATATAATTGTATTGGATATTTCCAAGAAGGACTTTTAAGCCGGGTTTATATATATAGCTTACTCCCGGGTCAAAACTTTAGAAGGACTTATATTTAATAAACCTTTTAATTTAAATACTCTACGAATAACTTTAAATTGTACTTTTATTATACGGACTACTAATAAGGTAAAGAGATTACTAGAGAAACTTCCAATCCTAATTTAAATACTAAAAATCTAGGCATTTAGCATTACTACTTCTGGTCCCGTACCGGCCTTAATTATATATATAGATATAATAAGTAATACTTTTAAACGTACTTTCTTTTATAAATTAACTGTATTTGCAATATTTTTTCTATTTTACTACCTATGTTATAAAAATCTTTATCTATTTCTTTCTTTCTCTCGTATTCAACCTTTTCTTACTTTTATTTAATATTAACCAACGCTACTATATTAATAATCTTTAAAAACAATAATCTTAAACTCGAGGAGCGCTTCAATAATATATTAAAAGAAGAAGAAGAGTGTTGGGACTTGCTCGCCCTTAAACGCTAATATATTACTACTAATTAGGTTAGTACTAAAACGGTATTACCAACTAATAATAAACTTATTTATAAGCAAAAGACTACGGCTACCCTTAGCCTTTATCTCCCTATTCAGTTAAAGTAATATATTACCTTCGTCGATTATAATTCAGTTTTTTCTAATTAGTAATTTAGGTAGTAAAAAAAATAAAAAAAAGAGCTTAAAAATTATAAAACGCACCCTACCCGAATACCTTATAATAATCGAAGCCTTAAGTTACCGTTTATAATAACAAAGGATCATACGTTTTATACAAACCTTAATCTTATTTTATTATTACTATAGGGTTTTATAAGTAGGATTTCCCCGGTTTAGTTACCCCAATACAGATAAAATTAAAATGTAAAATAAATTTAAAAGAGATTAGTAGTATAATAATTAAATATTTAACGAAAAACAAATCACTAATATAGAATTAAATACGAAAGCTTTCTATATATTTACACCAGTAGCGGTAGGAGTGTCCTCTATACTACTATATTATAGGCGTCCCTATAATACCCCTAGGAAGGTTAATAATAGTAGGAATCGTTAAGGTAGATTATATAATATAATTGGATAATTCTAAGGGTATTTGCTATTGATAAGTAAAATAATAGAAAGTCTCGCCAAAAGGGTTAGATCTAATAATATTTTGGCTAGTATTATACCCTTAAGTCTGAATATATAATGCCAAGGAACCTTCCTATTTCCCGTCTTGGTATTTCTTAGCATATGAATTCTATTGGCTTACGTAATGTGGATCTAAAGTACGCTTCAATATATAGCGGGCGTTACTTGAAGTCGGGATCCAGCATCGCACCGGTGTCTGAACTATTTTATTGCAGTTACAGCTGTTGTACGATCGCACAATGTTCTGGTTTATTTGGGCAGCCTCCTTAGAGGTACCCCAGGCTTACCTCCCAAACACGCTCGTTCTCAGAATCACTTGAAGGTCCAGGATCTTGTGGAATTTCAATCTTGTAGGGTTTACTCAAGCACACGTGCACCATATGTTTATTGTCTCCCTTTCGCTCATCAAATTCTTATCAGTACCGCATCACATCGTTGGTATATCCTTCCCGGTCCTTCTACAACCCCTTTGTGTTTTCTGTGTGGTCGAGTCCTTTCATTTGACCGGGTATACTGGCCTTCTCTTCCTGGCCGTGCCTTTCTCAGTATTTCTTTTCAGGGTCTTGGACCCTTATTCACCAAGTGAACGTCAGGGGGGCTAATGCCAAGTCCCTACCTAGAGGTACCTAACCAAGTGATTATTGATGATAATTTGCCTAGTATCTCTACCAAAGTGACCAGCCACATTGATCTTTACCGACTGAAGTTCACGTTTCCCTTCTATTACCCTAAAAGGTGGTGCGCGGTGGGAGGTATCCCCCCCCCCCCCCCCCCCCCTTACCGGCCAATTCTTCACACACCTACGCAGTTGATCAACCAGACCATCGCTTACCTGACTCCTTAGGTACCTTATCAACTAGAGGTATGGTCCAGGGTACGCAAACCTCAGTCAAAGATCTTCTCATCTGCACATGGGGTATGCCCTGCATTTCTGCGTCGTCTTTGTCTAGAGGTACTTCTACATCTTTCCTTAGGCAAGGAACTGGAGGGATGCAGTGTGATCGTTAGAGTACACTAGGGGTAAGATATGAACCGGAACGGAGCAGGGCAGAAAGCCAAGTTGACCCGACGACCTGAGAGATGAGACGAAAGCAGAGACTGTTCCCGGCACGTCCTAGGCTCATGGTTCTCTGGTTTGGCTGGAATAGTGTTAGAGCTCGCTTCTGCTGTCTTGGCACAACCTTTTCTCCTTGATAAGTAGCTGTTGTTGCTAGGTACCTTACCTTTGGATGTTGTGGCGCTTGTTATTGGGCTATGGGAAAGAATGTAGATGAAGAGATCTTGGTTTATTCTGCGAATTGGTCATAGAGGTATTCACGATGAACCCTGAGGAAGAGAGGGATTGAACGTGGGACACATTTACGGAATTACTAGGACTGGGTGGACACTCATGTCCCGTCTAGGTGTATCCACAAACGAGCACCATCCTCCGACGTCCAAGGATAACGCCGTTATGACTAGAACTAGTTATGGATGCCGCCGATAATTGGGTGACGTACAGTTAATAGTAGTCGGATGTACGCATGTTTCTTGAGCCCTTTCTTGTCACCTCCATCCATCTAGCATCAATTTGTCAGGTTAAAACGATGGCGATGATCCGTACACCAAGACTTAAACCTCTCGGTCTGACTATCACAGACGAGCAGAAAGAGCAGCTGAAGAAGGCTGCCGGGCTACGTAGTGCATTCAAGATGGTGAAAGCGTAGTATGAGGCCAAGTGATGCTACCTCTTCTTCTAACCTCCAGGTATCAAGTGTGGTCATTGTTAGAGGGGGCTTTGCTGGCTCGAATCTTTTGGCAGCTTTATTACTAATTCTTGCTTGCGATATAAAGTACATTGTACTGGAAGGTCTGCCTGTGCATATTACCGCTGAATGCTCTTCGTTTCCGCCCCTTCCTGTTTGGACTGTTATACACGACTTCAAGGCTGCGAGTGGATGAAGGTATACGTCATTCAGCTAATGACCAAGGCCGGAGGGGAGAGGTGAGTGATTCGGCGGCAACCTGCCCTCAAAGATGAGACGAGGGCAGATTGTCCCGGCCTGCGGACGTGACTCGGACTGGACACTCGCGTCCGCAATCGCAATCATCCCATCTCGTCCCAACGAAAAAGCTTTCGCGGGCGGTGAATTTGTCGTTACGCACAATAGGTGTGTCATTTGGTTGAAATTTCCTTGCGTCGACGGCAGAGCTTTGGGTCTTTGAGGCAAGGCAGTATTTGTAAGGCCGTTTTGCTTGCCCTCTTCCTTTCCTCCCCCATTTTTTTTTCTTCGCGTTTGTAGCCACAAGAAAGTATCACGACAAGAAGATTTCCTTCCACAAGGCTCATTCACTCTTCCACGAAAGCTTTACTTCCTTGTGTTTCGAGTGATCGCTTTCTTCAAACAACAAGCTAAACGCTCTCCAGCCTCGTTGTTGGCCGCCTTGCTTTTCTCGTGAGAATCCCTACCCTTGCAAAAAGAACATTACCTCACCTTCACTTCAATCAAGAAGGCAGGCAACAACAATGGAGGACAACAGCGACACCTCCCTCCCAATCTCCAAGCTCATCGTGGCTCGCGCCACAGCTTCAAACATGGGTTCTGGCAACGACCAGCCCAAAAACCTCATCACTCCTCGCGCCGCACTCACCACCTCCTCAGCAACCACCCGCAAGGCCCCGGGCGCCATCGTCACTACCACCAGCATCTTTATCACTTATGAGACAGAGACCATCACTTTCCACCCGGACGGCTCTGTAACTCCCTCTTCTTTGCCGGTGCCGACCACCTTCGTCACCACCATCACCATCACCAACCCCTCCGCCTCTCCCACGCCCGAGGAGACCGGCACTCAAGGCCCAAAGTCAGGAGTCATTGCCGGCGCACTTGGCGCCACAATCTTTAGTCTCTTGCTGATTGGTGTTCTGGTCATCTGTCTCTTCTACCGTCGCCGCCTTGACCGCCGAGCAAGGTTCTACTCCACGCCGAGAACCTTCCCCGCCCATAGAGGCAGCAACTTTTTCCGTGGCAGCGACGGACGGTTTGACCGTCTCGAGAACATACCGCTCGCGTCTCTCGGGAAGTTCAGGCAAACCAGGGGCGAACAGGACGAGACGGCAGGCGGTGGAGGAGAGGATAGGGCTCCTGACCAGATGGTCATCGAAGTCGTGCCGGCAGCCGAGGGGGATAGGGGCCCGAGGTTGAGGACTGTTCGTGTTGCTCCTGCGTCTGTGCCTGCGCCACATCAGGGGCGGGTGCTGGTGCCAATGCCCACCAGTCCCTTGTCTTCGCTCGTGCCAGCTTCATACCCGCTCCTCGCTCCGCCGGCCCCTGCTCGCCCTCTCCGCAACGTGAGCTCGTCCGTCTACTCCAAGCCGTCGCAGGAGGATGTGGCGTCCAGGTTCTCCAAAGATTCGGACGATGTTGTCAACAACGGCAACAGTAGCGGTAATACCGTCTGGCCTGCGCCACTTTTCGCTTCGCCTGCTTCGGGTCAAGCTCAAGCTGCCCCTGCCGCCGCTGCTGGTGAACCGGGCCCCTCGTCATCAACTACGACTTGCCACCCAGAGTTCCAGAACAAAGGCAGCCCAAGCCAGAAGTCCACGTACGTCGAACCGCCTTCTCAAAGCCGCTGGTCACCCAGCACTCCTACCTCGGACGGGACCGAGGAGGGCTTGAAGGTTCGGCTTGGTGAGCAAGTTGCGCAAGTCGGGGAGAAGCTGGCTGATAAGTGGAAGGAGACGAAGGAGAAGGGTTGGAAGGGTTTGTTGCTTGGTGGGGGTGCCGCAGGCTCGAAGGAGGAGAAGAAGCCAAGCAAGGAGGAGAAAGGCAAGGGCAAGGCCAAGAGGGCAGAGATTGTGGTTGATCCGGTGAATAGGGGGGCTCCGGGCTGGTTTTGAGGAAGAGATATTGAGGTATGCTCTGGCGAGTTGGGAGCTGACATTGATCAGCTTTCCCAAGAAGCCCTCACTTAGCTGTATGACGTACGGCTGGGGGTTGACTTCTTTGAGGTGCTTCGGTGAAGATGAGAGAACAACAAAGGAGGATGACCGGCAAAGCATTATTTTTGTGCATGGCATGGCATGGCGCATGGCGTTGGTTGAGGATACCCCTGGATTTTAGAGTGCTGCATGGAAAGGAGTTATTGCTTTATGCGGATTTGTGCATTTCATGAGGGAACCACATATGAGAAACACTGATTTGGCCTTCGACGTCAACGTTACTAATGGCTCAATAATTCTAAGAAGCTTCTAGTCGCGATACCTGAGGTGACTTGTTCTACTGACTTCTCTTTTGCCAGCCCGTTTCTTGGGGAAGGGGCTTTGCTTCTGCATTCTTCATTACATCGTGTGAGCGAAAGCATCCCCGGGGAACTGCTCTGTATGACTCCAGATAGAGTTCTCACCTGAATCATCTGCTGGTCTCTCCAAAGGTCCATGGTCAGAAACATTTGCCAGACGGATAGAACTTTCAAGAAAGCAGATAGTTCGAGTTACCTGTGCTCTCGCTGGCCAGAGACATTGATAGTTGAAGCGGAAGATGGATGACCAATGTTTGGTATAATCGCGAGGTAGAGTTTTCCCGCCAAAGTCATTTCCTCGGTGTCCATTCAGACGTTCGCACAGAGCCTGCACGCAGCATGCAGATTCAGATGCAAATTCCTGGAAATACCTACCTACGTATGCGACAGGCTGGACTATGCACTGCGCTGCACCAGTGTCCCTCGGCACCTCCCCACAGTGATATGGCCAAAATCAGGACAGCGGAGCCGGAGGACTGGAGGAAAATGGCATTAGACTCAGTGCCTCGCAACTTGACAGGGAAACACGATGACAAAGAATAAAGAGGCCAAAAAAAGAAGTCTGCGCAGTCTGGGAGTCGAACCCGGGTTGCTCGTTGATCACATCACATCGCACAACCACCTTATGAGGGGCCCTACAGTCGAGTTTGGGGGACGAGATTATTAACCGCGATACTAACCGCGCTTTTTCCTTTGCTAAATGAGCCCTCGAGGGAGCAGCTTATGAAGGGCCAGTGACGGTGGGTCTGGAAGGCGTGGGTGGATGGCGGAAGGGGTAAGTACCTGCACGTTGTTGTTGCCTCATCCGAGTCCGGTGTCGGTGGGGGAGGCTTCTCGTCGCAGAGAAACAAAGCAGGAAGGAAGGAAGGAAGAAGTCAGGAACGCCGGGTACGGTCCTTGGCAAAAGGAAATCGGCAACCCTGGCAAGAGACAATGATCTTGGTGTGTTGTGAAGGAGCAGGCATGTGGTATTTTTTCCGAGCAAGCTTAATTTGTGAAGGAGGGCAGCGCTCGTGCCATTTCTGATTGCTCATCAGATCGGTTACTTAAGAGAGGTGAGGCTTCTACAACGAATCGGGGGTGCACATGGGTGTCAACGAACTTGGTTGGGGGGGATTGAGTGTTTATTAAAGCTTGCATCTTGGACTCTTGTCTTTTTCATTCATTCCAATATATTTTTTTTTTATTTTTTTTTATTTTTTTATTTTGGCAAAGTGCTGCCGGCCATTGTAAGATACAAGTGATTCGAGCGCCATACTTAGGTACATTGTGGCTGGTGTCTGCACAATGCATGCAGACTGCACCTGCGCTCCTGTCGGTTTGCACCGTTCCCCTCTATCGACAGCCTCAAGCTATCATATTGAAACTTTCCTGGAGCTCATTTAGTTACCGCTCACCCTTTCCTCATTCTTGATCAGTGAAAGATGGGAGATCTCACCTCTACTCCGTTGTAGCGCCATCGTACCTAGAGGTAGTTCTCGAGACTCAATATTCTTGCCCCCATCAGACTAGCCTCACGACAGCATCCACCAAAAAGAACTTCATATCACGTGCAGGTCAAACCTTTCCTCATCCGCTACATGCAAGTCACTTTCCTTCAACATGTTTCTCGTCGTTGCCATCCTAAACTGGAGGGTTGACTGGCGCCGCGTCAAAGACGAAGCTATTCGGATGTTGAGGATATTGACCGGAGAGGTGTGAGCAGCCCGTCTTCTACATCTCCCACCAGCACGCTGGCCTCTTGTGCAAAGTTGCCTGAAAGCGCTGTTCGGCAACCGATCGATCTCACAAAAACAGGTTTAACATATTGTCAGCTACTGTAAGACAAACAAACATGGAGGGGTTGTCTTTCCAGCGTCTTCTCATTCGATTCACCCTTTCAGTTTCACAATGGCTCCCACCACCTAGTAGTGCCGATTCAGCTATCTCGACGTTTCTTGGAACGATACAAACCGGACTTCTACCGTTTATTAACATGCGGCGGCTCATCACCAGCCAATCGGCAATATTCCCACGCGAGCCCGCAAGACAGATCATGGAACGGGTGACAATGCACGGCGCAAGTTGGCGACTGCCGAATGCTCGGAGCCATACTGCCGAACAGGCTATCATACCCGATATTGGGTCGTATCCATCCCGACAAAGTGGTTGGCCACCAGCATCCAATTTTTAAGGGGCTCTCAAATGAGGCACTCGACTCGTCCCGTCTTGGCGGGCTCTGGATCTCGTTTTGTTTCCAGAGTCAATCACACCTAGAGGTACAGAAGAGGATCGCATGCCCGCCATGTTTTCCAGGTTCTTCTGCTACCTCTTCCCCACAGTTGCAAGGTCTCTCTGTATTGTTGATTGCAGCATCCCAAGGACTCGAATTCCATGCGTCTATTGAACTCTTTCGCCGTGGCTGCGGCCCTTCTGGGTGCTGGTAGGTTGAATTCCCTCCGTGTGTCCGCCCATGACAAGCAGCTAACCCCGGTCACAGATGTCCATGCCGAAGTCGCAAAGCTCCCCCTCCCCAAGAGCTGCAGCGGCGTCCCCAACATGCGCTACCAGTACACCATCAACTCCGCCTGGACCGTCATGAAGATCGCCGGCAGCTTGAAGCAAGTACGAACCATCATCTGGGACACCGAAGGCAACATGCTCGTCCAGCAAAACACCAGGGGCGTTTCCGTGCACACATTTGGCGCCGACGGCTGTATCAACAGCACGAACATGCTCATCTCCGGCGGTGGTCTCAATCACGGCTTGGATTTGACTCCCGATGGCCAGACCCTTTACGCTTCCTCGGAGACGACTCTCTACAGCTGGGCGTACGATCCCCTCACACGCAAGGTCAGCAACCAAAAGACGGTTGTTAAGGGCATGTCGACGGGTGTGCACTCGTCCCGTGCCGTCAAGGTTGTCCCAGGTCAGCCGAACCTGGTCCTGTTGCAAGTGGGCAGCAATTCCAACCTCGACATGGCTTCGCAGCAGCCGTCAACTGGCCGGGCTTGCATCAAGATCTTTGACAGCGACAAGGTCCCATCAGGTGGGTACAGCTATAACACGCAGGGCGAGATGTTCGGTTATGGCTTGAGGAATGAGATCGGCTTTGTCCCTGATCCCAATGGTGTCTTTTGGGGTGTTGAGAATAGCGGTGATGTGAGTAGTCCATCGGTTCCTTTTCCTAGGTACCTACTTAGCTTCCTCTGACCACCAACAGGACTTTACCCGCACTGAGAACGGTCAACGCAGGGACATCCACACCAACAATCCAGCCGAGAAGCTCAACAACCGTAAGCCACCCTCCCCCCTTGTTCCTACCTAACCACCACTAACCCCCATCCCATCCAGTCGGGGATCCCCGCACCGTCCGCAACGCCTGGTACGGCTACCCAACCTGCTTCTCAGTGTGGGACCCTTCTTCCTTCACCAACGGTCTCAAAACCGGACAACACTTTGTCCTTGCCCCGAACTCCTCCTACAACGACAAGGCCATTGCCCCCCGACTCACTTTCCAAGCCCACTCCGCTCCCATCTGGAACACCTTCGACGACGAGGCGAAGAACATGTACGTCACCTTCCACGGGTCGTGGAACCGCCAACCGCCTACGGGCTTCAAAGTCGTGCAGGTGCCCTTCACGAGGTTGGAGGATGGGAGTTATGATCCGGCTGCTCCGGCGGATTCGAGGACGGGATATACGGACATTTTCTCGGCAACTAATCCGGGAAGTTGTACGGCGAATGGGTTGACGATGAGCAACTGCTTCAGGTTGACGGCTGCTAGTTGGGATCCGGCGGGACGGGGGTTGTTTGTGGGGAGTGATAATAGCGCTGAGGGAGAGATTTATATCTTGAGTCCGAAGTCGTAAGTTGGCGACTGTGAGTGAGACGTCAGGCAGGTTGCTTGTTATACGTTCGGCTCTTGCAGAAGGAAGTAGCCCCAGTGCAAAAGACCTTCTAAGGTAGGTACCTCTAGGTATGTTCTATAGGTACCTCTAGGTACTATACTGGTGTTTGATTGTGCGTGTCCTCTTTCACGTAATTGCTCCGCATGTATGGGTGTTTGCATTGCACTTGGTTCGTGACTATCCCGTCATCACACATGTTGCGGCACCACAAGACGAGGGAACCATCATCTATAGCAGTGGCTCGTAGGTGTAAGAGGAGAAACTCTACATCATGAACCTTTGCTCTCAACTTTAGAGCTCTACTAAGATTGGAAGAATGTCTGCCACTTGACTGTGACATTCCCCACGAATCGTCCCCAGTCTCAAACCTACAGGTAGGTGCAGGTACCCAAGGCACACAGCTCATCTCACCTCCTCCACAGACTGCCCCTATTGGCTTGTGCTCCTATTCATCAATTCCAGGTTCCTCAGCATCTCCTCTGTCTTCTCCTTCGTGAAAGTCAGACCACGGCGTTCTCCTTGTATCAAGAGAAAGTCTATCCGTACGGTCGTGGAAAAGAAAATCTTGATAGGTATCTTTATTGGTGCTCGAGGAAAATAGAGATGACGCCGAAAAATATATATCATTTTTGCTCAAATCTTTTCTTTATCTTTTACTCTTCTCAGGTGTTTCCACTCCGGTAGACCTCGTCCGATCAATGCTCTCGCGGTAGAACCGGCCTTTGCGTGTGCTGTGGCTGATACGGCGAGAGCGAGCCACGACCATCACCGAACTTTTTGGCCTTGTCCATACATAGCCAGGGGCATGCTCCTTGGCAAAGATTCAAGGGAGAAAAAAGGCGGTGGATATGGGTCACTGGTGGTAAGAGAGATTCTATTGCTGCCTGGCGGTTGACAAGGTGCTCGTCTCCAGATCCAGATGCGCCGTTCTCAACGAGACAATTTGACACCTATACGTGCTCTTATACCGCCACTCTCCTGAGCAAAAACATTGTACGAGTGCTAGAGATGTTTCAGGCCTCTATTTCCTACAATATATTCCATTGATAATGTGACGTTCCGCATATCTAGAAATAGCTCCATGTCGTGATTCGCGATATGAGGTCGTTGCGGCTCCTGTGTGTCTCTAGCGCGGCTCCTATCACCCCGTGACCCGTGCACAAGTGGCAGCCCTTCCTGTGCGTTTCCGCCTGTTCTCGTCTGCACAGCCGCGCACTATGTACCTATGTGCAGACTTTCTCGGTAACGGGTATACGGTGCAGGTCGGACATCTCATGTTGGGAGCGACGGGAGCCGGCCTGGCCTGGGGACGCGGAAAAAGGACCAAGCATATTGGACGCGGGAGAAGCTTACGACATCACGATGTGTGGATTCAATCGACTTGCAAAGAAAAAGAGAGGAGAGATCACATAACTGATACCTGTCCTAGAAACAAGAAAGAACGATTGAGTGCGTGAGACCAAGAGCGGAGAACCGAGCCGCTTGTGTTACTCGTGCTTGACGCATTAACTTGAACAAATCTCGATCACGTCAAATCCTGAAGCTGACCTCCTTAGTTCCAGCTTTCGTCATGCATAAGACTGCAGACGGAAACGCGATTTCTTTCATCGCTCAACACCCAAGATCACCACACTCCAAGACTCTTCGTTGCATTGATCCAAACTTCCAGTCCAACTTGCTATTAGCTCCCTCTGTTCCCTATTATCTCTATCTTCCATACAACGGATCGGGATCATCTATCATGCCAAAAAGAAAACAAGCTTGTATAATCATCCCATAACAAGAAATCCTTGATTTCCTCGTAATACTCCCTCATGTACTTTTCCCGAATCGCCTCTGCCAGAGTAGGTGTCTCCTCGGTACTACTAGTCTTGGAGGCCTGTTTCCCTTCCCGCTCCCTCTCCTTCACTGGCTCCGGCAGCGGCAAAGTCGGTTCTGCCCCTCCCCTCCTCCACGAGCGACCATGAAGCCTGTCGTAGTCCCGTCCTTTGGTAATTTTTTTGTAGGATTCCTCCTCGAGAACCCAGTCATCTTCCGATTCTATGGACTTGTAAGGCTTGAGAATCTCGTAGCGAACGGGATATGAAGTTTGGCTGTTGACATAGGAGTATTCTTTGTCCATGAGTCTTTGATCTTTGAGCTTGAGGAGGTTCCCGGTATCCGGATGCTTGGGTGTCGGATCGATGGGCCAGTAGGGCTCCCTGTTGCGGCGGTGGCTGGATGACGGGAACTTGGCTAGGATGTTGCGGTTGTTGAAGGATGTCATCTGCATACCGGGAGCGAGTACCTTACAATTAGTACCGTATAACAGTCTTGGAAGGAACAAAGGACAGAGAGTGTAGATGTATACCTAGGTGATCAAAACGGGTAGGTAACTTACCAGAAAAACACCAACTCTGTCTTTCTCGTCCATGCCCCTAGTCACAATCAGGACGGGGTGACCAAAGGCATCGCTGTCGAGACCTGACGGAATATGCTCGGGGGACTCTTCGAGAATTTTCTCCCTTTTGGGCAACCACCTGATCTGTGCAGCAAGATTGGTGAGGCTGCATCCGAGCATTCTATTTGGCTTTTCGATGAAATGTTTTTCTGTTAGGCGTGTTTGTGCGAAACTTTGTCCTAGATTGCCTACGGCCAGTGCCAACCGCTTGAAGCCTTTGGACCGAATGTACTTGATGAAAACAAAGGAGGTAATCCTATCCAGTTTCTTATACATCCATCATGTTGTTGAGCCGCTCTGTAGCACCAAAAGGTTTCTGATGATTCAACCTATCCTACATGAATGTTTGTCCGTCACAGAACGAAGGGTTTCGTTGTCCATATTCCCTACCAGCTGTGTACCTGGTATCAACGAGCGCACCACATGTGGTGATTCCGCCTTGTTGTGGAACATGACGTCTCTTCAGCCTCGCTCTGTACATACCTAGGTACTTACACTCGGCATAGCCACTGTGTAGGTACCTATGTCACCATGTGTACTAAGTTACATTGGAGTCACCGTCTGAGGAAGTTGGTCGGGGGAGTAGTGTAAGGGAGACAGAAAATTTGGCTGATAATTTATCTTCCTGTGCGCGCAAAGCAGTCTCAGGCTCCCGTCGTTTCGGGCTTCGGCGTGAGTTGATGAGAGGAATATTGACTACAGAATTACTGTCTGTTGCTTGGTTGGAGGAGGAGCCCAAGGCCCCAGAAGGTTCGAAGTGAAAGAAAGCGTCGCCGGCAAAGAGAAACAACTTGAGAAGGGTGTACGTCATTGATCCCCTCAGCGCAAGTATGTCCTCTCCTTTTCTGCTCTCCGGCTTTATGCTGTGGTAGATGCAAATGTAAAGAAAGGAGAACAAGGGCCTAGCTGGTGTAGAAGTCGACGCAACCACCAAGGCGGCTTGAAGTTGACCCATGTTGTGATGCGAGTATGGCCCACGAAGGTCTCCCCTCTCTGTATCCCCCGCTTTCTTTGCAATTCCCTTCTTTTATAACAAGTTCGATCGTAAATATACACATTACGAGTCTGGCTTTGTAGATGTACAACACATGGTTTGTAGGACTAGGTCATCCATTGACCTCTGCTTGTAATCTGATGCGGGTGGGAGCGGCCGTTTCAGTGTTTGTGTTGGGGATCGCGTGACGCGTCTGTAGTTTGTGGGCGTTCGGTATTCGAAGCCGCAAAGTTTTTCTTGTTGTTGTCAGAGAAGTCAGTCGACCGGCCACCATTGGTCCGGCTGGGGAAAGTGGGAGATGGAATGGGGACACTCGGAAGTCGGGACTCGTCGGGCTTCAAAGCACCGGGCCCCATGCGTTTCAGGTAGTCCACAGAGGCCATTTCGAGATGAAGATCTGGCTGGCCTTTCGTTAAGTCTCGTAGAATATTGAATAGAGGGCGTGATGTTGCAATAGGGTGGCCACCGGATGCTTCTTGGTCCGAGGGATAAACGGAAGGAGGTCAGAACAAGGTTGACGCCAAGCCAGGGCGTCGCCGCCAAGACTTCAGGCTGTGGGCGACATGGAACCGTCCAGGGTGCTAACCGGGGTGGAGTGGGGCCAGCCGCTTACACGGCTGACGGGCATGCGACGCCACCACCGCGGGTATCTGGTCTTGTTTCTGCCATGGCTCGTGGATCGGGGGGGCCATCTGCAACTGACCCAGATGAGCGTAAGGCCAGTAGTACGGATATTCATACGGCTATGAAGCTGAATATCCGTACTGGTAGAGGTATCCTTGTGCTTGTGGCCATCAGCAACCGTTCACAACCACACCGGGAGGGTAGGCCATCATAGGGCTTCCGGTAGGACCTTTCGGGCAATGATGGGAAAGTGTAGACCCAGCTTGGTGGGTCTGTGTTGGAGCCCAACATGTCCGTTTAGAGTAGTCTTCGTATGCCTCGTCCAGTTCGTTTATGTAGTCGGCCGTTAAGGATGTGCCACCCCTACAATATTCGTCTAGACACTCAGCTGGGCTTTCGTAGTCGTGGGAGAGGTCTACGTAAGACCCCTTTTCCATTTCTCTCCCATCGATGAATGACAGAGCTTTCCCTGTGATTGGGGGAGGTGAGGCCGGAGCAAGCGCTACGTAGCGGCGCATTAGATTCTCCCACGCCTCTGGGTATAGCCGATTGGTATGGTTGAGCTGATCTGATACAGTTCTTCCCGTAAAGTACGAGATCTGAAAGGGTAAGGCGAGTTGTTGTCAGCAGCGGTTTGACACTTATCTATCTTACCTACACAGGTAGGTACTTGGTGGTGATTGAGAAGGGAAAAACATGTGCAACTCGAGGTACTCACCGGGTGGAATTTCACGTGGATTCCTTCGTAATCGAGCTCATCCTGCCGAGTAAAAAAAAAAAAAAAAGACCACCGGGCGGTAGAACGCCTCGCGAGCCTGGTCGAGAAGCTTAACAGCATTCACTTGTGATGTTTGGTCCACAGACAGGCAGGTACCATCGTTATTGGGGCGTTCAAGAAACACGTTCTTATCAGGAAGCCAGGCAATTTCGCCCCTTGGGGCTTCCAAGTCTCCGACCTACTCAGAAAGAGTGTCAGCAGATGAAAATCAATAAGGAACACAACCACTACCTGTTGATGGCAACTTGGACAAATGGAAGGAGCATTGGGGCACTAACGCATCACACTCTGGTTCCTCCCCCCTCTTGGCTGAAACAAAGCCGGCTATGGTACTCCTTTCCCCAACTGCGAATTTTGACCAATGGTATGATCAAACTTCATTGTGAGATGAGATATAATTGGGTACATGTGTCATTCGAGATCAGATGAATGATATAGAAGGGGCAGAGTTCATCAAGCGGACGAAACCACCAAAAGGTGATCCACAGAATGTCAAGAGTAGGGTACCCAAGTATCACAGAATCGAGTAGGCACCTAAGTAAAGATATTTGAGACAGAACAGGGAGCCACATGTCGAGCCCCAAGGCTCAATGTTCGCAATATATGTAATTGAAGGATGATTCAATTAATCTATCTGGATAAATCCATGCGGGCCAAGGCCGGGCCCGGGGGCATTTCCTGAGTTGACCGTGTTGCCGGATGCCGGGCCTCCTGCGTTGATCAGAGCAGGATCCAATTGGGTATTGGAGTGCAAATCGGACGGCTGTGACTGTGTCGCAGGAAAAAACTTCCTTTTCTTGTTGGCCGCGGATATGTTTGTGGTGCGAATCTGATGAGCTGTGTCCGTGAGAGAAGATAACGGGATAGAGGTGAGTGAATGCCAAAAAAAAGGACAATAGAAGGACAACCTGGGCTGTGCCGGCTCTGAGAGCAATAAGAGTAAGACAAAAGGTTGATCAACGAAAAAGATAGTTCCATCGTCTTGAGGGGACTAGTGTGGCGTGCACAGTGCATGATCAATTGACTGCTTCTTATGTCTTACACCCAATATCATCACACGATCATTCTACAACTGTCATATTTCACAACTGTAGAATTATACGGGCGATCATTTTCAAGAACCCCCCTAGCGCGTTATAGCACGTATTTGCAATTGATGCAATTCAATACAACCGATTTAGAAAAGATGTATGTTGTCAAGTGTCAGGCTCACTAGGAACATTGTCCAAGACTGTTGCCGAGGATAGCAGACGTTGGACATCTCGAAACCCAGTTAAAGCAAGGAAGTTTCTCGGGCACGTCTGGTGTCACTATAAACGCGTGGGCTACGCGCGCTGCAAGTGCCAGCTGTTGAAACATGGGCAGTACCACAATCAGCTCCCGGACGTACGCAACACATGGACCTTGGTGAAAAACAGGAAAACACGATTTTATGATTGTAATGAAGCCCGTAGCAAGATTCATGTTTTGCAATAGCCCTGCAGCTGAGCATATAGAGGGCTTTGGGGTCAAAAGTGGTGAGTAGAAACACAACGATGCGGAGAGCATCGTGAAGGGTTTCCGAGCTTTTGAGAACAAACACGCAAAGCAACCTATGGGAATGAACGTTATGCTAACGCCGAAATAGAACCCAACGAACATAAGGGTAAGGATGCAAGCAGGAAACGTGAAGAGTCAACAAAGAAGGCCGTGGACGAGATCTTGGGGTTTGATGCGGGCCTCTGGAAGGAGCTCTCCGACCTCTCGAATCTCTACAGGCGCTAGCACTCATTCCGCATGCTCTTCGTACCAACAGGCTTCCTTCTTCCAAGTTACAGGATGCTCTCCTCGAGCTTTGCATGGATGGTGACTCACCACGAGAGCTGTGGCTCTATCTCCAGCCACCTTGGTACGGCCTCGATGCACTCGTCAACTGCATTGTGTTCTTTTCAGCGTTGCCGGGCGCTTGCGAACACTTCCAAGGACATCAAAAGGCATGCGGGCAGAATAAAGGCATCAATTCCTGACCAGCGTATGTTTCGCGTCATCTCTGATGAAACCAAGCAAAGCATGCATGCCTGATATCCCAAACGAATGACCCCGTTCCTTTTGCCGATATCTGCCTTCACCATGCAGGAGCAGGGCAGAGTAGGCTCTTGAGCGAGCAGCTCCAGGATCTCGGCCCCCCTCTGCCTAGGTATGTTCGGTTGAGGGCGACAATTTCGACTTTGACTCTGCGAGCGGACGTCTCCGGGGAATAACCGTGACAGACGTGGAGCCGAGTCTTTTTGTTGTTCGCAGCGTCCTCGGCGTTACCGGATGACAACCAGCTCTCTAAACCTGGGTAGAAACTCAACTGTCAGCGACGAGATTCCGGACTTGGAACACGAGAAATGGGAGCACCTAGAGCAACTGGGACACGTGAGGCTGGTGAATATACCGTCAAACGTGCCCCTCTCCGGGTTGGTCATCGCGATGACGCTACAGCTGCGACGGCAAACTTTTGGGGGATCAAGTGCGAGTTGCTAGGAGCCGGGTACAAGAGGACATGCAAGTTTCCAAGTCTTTACTTGGCAAAAAGCGTGAGGATTAGTAGCACACATCAGCAATTTCGCGGTGCCAAGCTACTCCTTGGAGACTCCCTGGAAGGTGCTTTCTTGCGTTAGTGCGAGACCCGAGAATTGGGCACTATCAGACGCATACCACTATTTGGGGATATTCTTTCAGAGCAACTGGAGTTTTGCAACGGGCAAGAACAAGGGAACATGTCAAATTCACAACAATGTTGCGGACGCTCCAACCTGTTGTCAGATCGTCAGCCCCATTGTACCTTTCCATCGCTCTCGAGGGCGGCTTCAAGTGCTTGCTCGCACCTGCCTTGACCGACAACTCGAAAGAACAAGCGGCTTTTCCACGGCTTCGCTTCACAACTGATTTGCTCGACATGAACTCAGATTCATCAGCAGCACGAGAAGCACGCTCATCAAAAGACGAAAAGCACAACAAAAGCGTCTTTGCCGCCCTTATAGACAAAAAGTACCTTCCTCATTCGACGCACCAAAGCGAACAAGACTCCGAGAAGTCTACGATTATATCGGATCACATAGGCAGCCCCCAAAGCTAGCCAAAAGTGAGTAGAGGTCGGTAGATTCATTATTTTCTGAGAAATCAAGCAAGTTCTATCTTGTAGGATGTCCGATGTATATGTACAGGTAGATGGACCTGGCAGTGATTATTCTTTCGATCTAATGGTTAGGATGGAATCTTGCAACCAAGTTACAACTCCTCCTCCCTTGCCCTTAATGCTGCTTGTCGCGATCCAGCCGGTGCCAAAGCGCATCGGAATATGGGCAGTGGCTCAAGCGACTCGCTTGTCAACCCTTCACGCTGCTTGCCCAAATCGCCCAGTGCGCGTCTGCTGTTGATAGACCATTGAGTGGATGTGGATTCCGTGAGCAGCGACTTCGCTTGCTCGTCCAGGGCGACTAGGTCATGCTCCCACGCCTAGATGTCACCGGTTATGGCTCTTCTCTTGCTGAAGCGGGACATCATAGGTAACTTCGATTTTATCATTCAGAGGCAAAAGGGTATTACTTTTGGCGTCGCCCATTCTCGCTCCTTGCCCACTTTATCTGGCCTAGGTGAGGCTCTTGGGGCAGGTCCATGAGCTTCCAGAGCAGTCGATACGCCGGCGACAGACAGTCGTCGGTGCCCAGGTCGGTCAACATGCCGACACATCGAAGAAGCCAGCGACGATAATCTTCAACCCAGAGTGATGAGTGGTTGGCGGTGAGATCCTTGTAGGAATCTACCATGTCCATGTCGGAGTGGTTCGTTCATGACTCGATCAAGACTCTTGGCAACACCAGAGGCATCCCCGGTGCGAAAGGCATTCTGCAGTTCCTACAAGGCGAAGGGGCAGAGACCGAGAAGGAAGATTGAACAGAAAGAAAGAAACAAAAGAAAGAGAATTTAAGAAAAAGAAAGGGGGACAAAAGAAAGGGGGACAAGAGAAAGGGGGACAAAAGAAAGGGGGACAAAAGAAAGGGGGACAAAAGAAAGGGGGGAAAAGAAAGAGAAAAAGGGGAAAGAAAAAGAGAAAAGGAATAAGAGCGAGTCACCTGGAGGATTAGGGCCACGCAAAACGAAGGAGTCAAAGAGCGGGTACCCTTCATGCTTTCTTGCAAATAGCAGGGTAGAACATTTACCACTCCGCCAAAGTGACTGGTCGTTGTTGTTAATGTTGTTGAAGTTGTTGTTGTTGATGTTGGTGAAGTTGTTGTTGTAAATGAGTGTTGGGGTTTGGAGGAGCTTTGGCAGCTGGGGTGCATGGAAAGTGGGGTTTGCAGGGTGAGCTCTGCTTGGAGCTCCTTTCCACTTTGGTGCACATATACCTGTAAATGAGCGGATAAGGCACTGAAAGTTCCGCAATGACATCCGATCATTGGCTGTCTGACGCTGTGACTGTTGAGCTTCTGTGTTTTTGACCGGTTGAGCCGGGTGGGATACGGATTAGGTGAGCGGTTGAATGTCTTTGGACATACAATCAACATCTTGTGCTTCATCGGGCTATCTTATGTCCATTCCAAACAATTTCACTCGCAGTCCGTGTCAGATTGATACTCTAGAATCCTTACAAATCCTGAACCACTTCGTTCCTATCATGGAAAGATTACAAATTTCCGTTACAGACTCAACAACAGAGTCGCCGTTGCCGTCGTCAACAATGCCTGAGAACGAGGTGGATTAATAATGTGGGCCTCGGTTCGCTTCCCGAGGGCCTCTCTCCACCTTACCCAGGTGACTCCCCTCGGCTCCCCTCGTGTTTAAGACTCCGCTGTTCCCGCTGTCCATCTTGCCGTCATCACCTCATTGCACTGCATCCATCTCACCACCGCCAACCTCTCTTCCCATACACCAAACGGTCTTGCCATACTCACAACGAACGGCTCACATAACATAGCCAAAATGCCTTTCAACCTGGTTGCTATCGTTTACCCCAAGGAGGGCAAGCTTGAGCGCGTAAGTTGGTCCCTGAAATGCTGAACTACCCCGCTGAACGGAGCTTCCCCGCTGTCGACCGGACTGGACCGGACGTGCAATGATATCGCCAACCTTATTACTCCTTCACTGCTCTCCCCTTCGAAAAGAGCAGTTGCGACTGCCAAATGAATTTGAAATCCCGAGAAAGGCCGAATGAGAAGCTACCTCTATACCTTCCAACTGCCAACATCCGGTCCATCCGACCTCACTGCGTGTGTTTGGAACTCACCATACACAATCGACCCTTGTCCCCTCACGCGTTTCAACTTTCCACGCCTACTATGTATATCGACAACATTACGCTTCTTTCCGGCGAACCAAACCCGTGACATATCTTGACAGTTACCTATACCACACATACTAACATCCTTCTGCCCCCCCTTCACAGATCAAGGAACTCGGCCAGGAAATCTCCGCGTGGGTCAAGGCCAACGAGCCCAACACGCTCCAGTACCACTGGTCGACCTCGAAGGAGGACGACAAGCCTATCATTCTCCTTCAGGAGATGTAAGTTGAAATCCCCTCTCTCTCTGTCTTTCATCTCATGTCTGGTAGCAGGTAACCGTGGCTAACATGAACACTTTACTTTGTCCACAGCTACGCCGACGAAGCCGCCTTCAACGCTCACAAGGAAAGCCCCAAGTTCGGTTGGCTGATCGACGTTGCCCAGAAGGAGGATCTCTTTGCTGCTCCCATCAAGATCTTGTTCCTTGAGCCGTTCACTGGTTTCGCTGGTCGTGACTAAGGTAGCTAGCCGGTTGGCGATGGATGGCAAATAAATAAACTGAAATTTGTTCTGTACCCTCTGCTTGATATTTGTTAGTGGCTGGGTGTGCTTGTGAATGTGACAACTTCACGACATCCGCCAAAGGATACCAGCGAGGCCAGCCATATCGTCGATCTCCATTCCTCCATTGCTTGGACAAGAACATCGTGGCCTAATGGCAAAGGAAATGTGGAACAAGGTTCTCGAGGTCCTGGACAGCTCAGTTGCTTAGATGAAAGAGTTGAAGGGATGATACCGTCCCTAATAGTTGATGACCGAGAGCACGATTTGACGAGCGATATTTCTCAGTCAAATCCTTCGACCAGCGATTATTTGTTTTCAAGGAGGCCTACACAGTAAGATCAAGATGTGGGAAATAGGCCTCTCAAGACGGACGCATGCCAGTGAGTTTGTGGTGTGTGGAAAAACATGTATACTCAAGGTTGTAGTTTGGCCGACACATAACAGGGCAAGCATTTGGTCTGGTCAAAAGTTATGACTTGGCCAGGTAAAAAGGGCTGCTACCAAGAGAAAGCCATGGATGAACAAAAAGTGTGTGGGAGGGGAACCAATTGGGGAAGCCGGGAGAAGTTCCTGTCGGCTACTGAGCTCAGCCTTATAACCGAGCTGCCGGTCACTGAGCTTGCGGCTACAGCCTTGTGGCAGAGCTTCAACACATGGGGCAACCACAAGATTATCAGCCACAGGGATCACGATGCATTCAGAGATATGTACTGCGGGCTCATCAATGTGATCCCCGGATGCATCTTCACGTGGCTCATTCAGTTCGTTGCTTCGGCAGCCCGGACGGAAACTTGGGGAAGCATGCGGGGCAAGCGGGTCTAGATCCGGGGAGTCCCGGGTCTTGGCGATAACCGTTCCGTTCCGTGAGCTGGAGGAACAACAACACGTCCCGGGAAGAGACGGAGGAATGGAACCCGAAGAAACCCAATCCAGGGGTAAATTCCACTCGAGAGGCTCCCCTGGGAACCCTGGGGTTTCTCAAGGCCCTCGACAGGGTCCCGCAATGGGGAGATGCAATCCAGAGTGGCTCCAGATGAGGTCATCGGTCGAGTCGTCGTTCAATTCAACAGCTTGTGTCAGTGCCGATGTCCAGTCGGTCAAGATGCCCTGATGATTGACTGTCTATCACGGCAAGTAGTGTAGTGTATCCGAGTCCCGCGATTGTCCATACTTCTTCTACCTGTACGTGTTGCGCTTGTTGTGCTGCCACCGTGATACGGTTGGTTGGCCAAAGGTGATAATGAGGGTCTGGCTCAGGTCATATACGCCAAAGCCGTAGTCAACCTGGAAACCATCCTTCATCACGATGAGTTTTGGCGATATTGAGCGGTGAAGTCATGTCATGTCGGACCGAGGTCATTCATCGCGATCCTGAACCCCGGGCTCCGGTCTTTTCCATCTCACGTTCTCCAACACTCCCAACCACGACCAATTCGGGGAAGTCTTGACACAGTTGACGTGCACGAGACCCGAGGGCCAGCGTTTGGTTTGTTGTCCAACCTTTCAAGAAGGGGGCTGCATCCAGTCGGCATGTGGTCGGTCTCCTCAGCTCTGGAGATGGATATTATATGACCAGTGGAAGAATTCGTTGTCTGGATTATGAATCGACAAGCTCCAAACATGCCGGCAACCAGACAGCGAGCAACATCGACGATATCCAATGTCGTGGAAAACACGGGATGACGACACTGAGTGGCTTGAAGAGTCCGTCTCCAATTCTTCTGCCATTGTAAGGTGACGACGGCCAAGACTAGCCCTTGATGAATTCAATATGACGGTCCGGCACTGCTAAAGCCGTGGCAGTGGAACCACCTGGCTGTGGATGGCCAGAGGGACCCCCGGACAAGAACCCCGACCAAGCAGTGACGCGACACTGACAAGCAAGCGTCGGGAAGACGGCCGCTTGGCGCAGTCCACCTTTTTGAGGGTCTGGGCTGCGGGTTGCTGCAAGTGGGCTGTCATTTTGGAGACAGCTCCCTGCTCGTCAACCCCTCCACCTTGGACCACTAGTGAGGGGCACGACGCAGCTCTTGCTCTGTTTGGGTGGTCTGACCAATGACAAGGCGGCTAGAGCGTCGGTGCTATGCTCGGCCGCCCCGCTGGCTGACCTACGATCCCTCCACTCCTTCCTCGTCCTTGAACCACTGATTGTTTGGCGTGAGTGACTGTCGACCCTCTTGCAGTTTCTCTCTTCTTGCCTCCGCTTCCCAAATCTCCTGAGCAGGACATCAACCCTCCGTCATACAAATTCCCGCAGTCTGCAAAACCGTAAGTGCTTCCAGTTCTGTCCCATCTTCCTCTCTTCTTCCTCTTCATTCTTGTTTGTGATACCCTCAACCTGCCATTCTGAAAAGCGTTCTCATACTTATCCCACCTTTTCACACCAGCAGCTACCCCGCGTCACGCAACTTTCATAACCGAAAAAAAACAACAACAGTCAAAATGGGTGTCTTCGATGTAAGTTTCCTCTTTCTTGTAACCTGACAATTGGTAGCTTCGAAGCGCAGCTGATCTAACGGTGATACCCTCAACAGGAGCTCAACCTTCCCGCTGGCGTCCTCTACGGTACGATTTGGCCAAGCAGATGCGATGCCCGATACCGGAACATAAACAAAATCTAACATTTCTCTTACCTCTAGGTGATGACGTCCTGAAGCTTTTCCAGTACGCTCGCGAGAAGCAGTTTGCTATCCCTGCCTGCAACGTCACCTCCTCTAGCACTGCCGTCGCTGCCCTCGAGGCGGCTCGCGACCAGAAGGCTCCCATCATCCTCCAGACTTCCCAGGGTGGTGCTGCCTTCTTCGCCGGCAAGGGCATCAAGGACTCTGCTGAGAAGCGCGAGGCTTCCGTCGCCGGTGCCATTGCCGCCGCTCACTACATCCGCTCCATTGCCCCCGTCTACGGCATTCCCGTTGTCCGTAAGTAGCTTGCCCAAGTTGTCAATCTCGGTTCAACTCGCTTTCAAGACGCTGACATGGTCCTAGTTCACACCGACCACTGCGCCAAGAAGCTTCTCCCCTGGCTCGATGGCATGCTCGAGGAGGACGAGAAGTTCTTCAAGGCCAACGGCACTCCCCTCTTTTCTTCTCACATGATCGATCTCTCTGGTAAGTCTGCCCCCAACAAATGGGACCGCTCCCCCCCAATGTCCCAGCGTACTGACGTGCAACAACAGAGGAGAGCGTCGAGGAGAACATCTCTACCTGCGTCAAGTACCTTAAGCGCATGGCGCCCATGAAGCAGTGGCTCGAGATGGAGATTGGTATCACTGTACGTCATTTGTCCCGATGCGCATGCTCCAAAAGCAAACCAGAAAGCTAACACTTGCAAAAACAGGGTGGCGAGGAGGACGGTGTTGACAACTCCGAGGTTGACAACGCTTCTCTCTACACTCAGCCCGAGGACATTTGGCAGATCGAGCAGGCTTTCCGCCCCATCTCCCCCTACTTCTCCATTGCCGCTGGCTTCGGGTAAGATTGAACTCCTACTCTCCTTGGTCTCGATTCATCAGAACTAACGAGATGACAGCAACGTCCACGGTGTCTACGCTCCTGGCAACGTCAAGCTCCACCCCGAGCTCCTTGGCAAGCACCAAGCTTACGTCTCCGAGAAGCTCGGTGGCCAGGACAAGAAACCCGTCTTCTTCGTTTTTCACGGTGGTTCCGGCTCCACCAAGGAGGAGTACCGTGAGGCCATCTCCAACGGTGTCGTCAAGGTCAACGTCGACACTGACCTCCAGTGGGGCTACCTTGTCGGTATCCGTGACTACATCCTCAACAACATCGACTACCTCAGGAGCCAGGTCGGCAACCCCGAGGGCCCCAACAAGCCCAACAAGAAGAAGTACGACCCCCGTGTCTGGATCCGCGAGGGCGAGAAGACCATGAAGGCCCGTGTCGAGGAGGCCCTCAAGGATTTCAACGCTTCCGGCACTCTCTAAATGGGAACTGAAGAATAACGAAAATGGAACGATTTGATGAGTACACTGCTTGATTCCGTTCGTGTTTATAGTGGTTGCCGGCCATTGAGACTGGTTCCATGGCGTGTCGGCTTTGCCGATACTTGGACGTATAGCAGCAGGTTGGTTCACGGTGTTCCGGGGGGGGTTTACAGTTACCGGTTATGATGATGTTATGCTAGCCGGTTGGGTTTGGGGTGATGACAAAAACAGTAGTACATACCCAATTGAAAAGTTGCCTTCGGGTTCCTCCAAGTCCGGACACGGACCCTTCAATCATGCTTGGTGGATCTTGTGTTCTTATGGGGTGGAGTATATAAGCCCCAGGTCACAATCTTTGTTCCAACAACGAGGCGCTTCCCTGCGCACACAGTCTTTGACAGGTTATGAGCAACCCATTGAGCTCAGTGGTTCCGATGCAAGCGGCGAACACCTCTCAGCTGTGAGAGGTTGTGAGTCCGACCGTCGATAAGGGCCATTCGATGCACACCGCATTTCTTTGTCTGTTCCAGACACCACTTTTCACAGACTGTCCGACGACAGTTCTGCTCGCTTCCGCTGCTGATGCAGTTTCTCAATCCATCGCTTTAACTACCTGCGTCAATAACGCTGAGAAATACCTCCTCACCTCACTACTTTTTTTTTTTTTTTTTTTTTTTTTTTTTTTTTTTTTTTGCTTTTCTTTTGCTGTGCTGGTTTCAAGGTCAATTTGTTTGGTGTGCATGCCTCTCTGCACGAGAAAGCTAATGCAATGCAATGCACTGCAGCAATATCATGATATCTTGCAACGGGGTACACAGGAAGGAGGCACACGAGACTTGCTGCGTATGAGCAGCTTTTCGCACCTAAAAAAAGTCATTTGCCGATTGTTGGGATGTCGGGGCCTGGTGGGTTTTGGCAACGGTATAGGTAGGTAATAATGATTCTGATTGAGGAGATGAGATGGAAGACGACGTTACTCGAGGAGTCAAGTACGCCAAAGGCCAAGCAGGCGATTCGAGCACTGATGAGAGCCGATATTCAAGTAGATGCTGTCGAGCGCTTTTGCAATATCGCGCTGCGGTGGATGAAGAGTAGTTCAACCTTGCTTCGGTCCTGTCCCTTGGCGATTGCCTTTTCGAGGTTGTGGTCAACATAACCGACTGGACCACCCGACAATCTCCAACAACGAAAAAGTCAAGTTTGTGAGAGAAAAGCTCATCTTAACCAATGCACAATCACTTGAAAGTCATCGCAGTCCGATGGTAGCATTGATATAGAGAAAACATGTATATATCCAGAACCCATTTAAAGCACCCATCAAAGAATGGGACTGCCAAAAGCAGGAAAATCCACAAGAACGGAAGAAAAGCAACAAACCATCATTCCCAAAACTCCAATCCATGCAAAACACCCAAACAAAACCAACCCCTCTCGCTCACTCAAAACAAAGTTGCCCTAGGTAGATCCCTGGGAAGGCTTCAAGGTGCTCACCATCCCACCCGCCTGATCCTTCAACTTCTCCCAGCTAGACGCAAACTCCGACTCGGTCTCCTTTCTCCCGGCCGCGCCGCCCCGTTCCTTGACCTCCCGCTCGAGCATCTCCAGCTGGCGCTTCAGCACATCGATCTGGAACAAGCGAAAGGCATCCTCGATGCGCTTGCGCGACTCCGGGTCGCGAGTGATGGTGCGAGTCGCTGCTGCCGACCCGGTCAACAAGCCGGTCTCGCCGCCGAGCATCGAGCACCCGATGCCAAAGAGGGTGTAAGTGGCGATGTCACCCCAGCGTGTGGGACGGAGGAGGGGTTCTAGGTCTGGGACTGGTTCTGGATTTGGTGAAAAGAGGGGGAAGTGGGTTAGTATGGAATGTAGATGATGCGAAAGAAGAGGGGGGGGGGGGGGGGGGGG